>CM021104.1:30332191-30851742 GCA_007115665.2 Sequoiadendron giganteum
GATTATCTCAATAGGTTCCTCTTCCTCTCCAAAAGATGTGGAGAAACGACCATTAGCGTAGAGATTCGCAAAACAATATTTATTAAAGGTCTTGATGATGACGCTCGAAGAAATCTTAATTTAATGGGAAAAGGTGACGTATCTCAATTAAATCTTAAAGAAATATGTGAGTTATGTTAGAATTTCTCTTGTACTCGAGGAGGAATCCGCAAAACTAATCTTTTTAAAGGGTCTAATGAGATAGGTAAGCTCCGCGAAGAAATAGAAAATCTGAAAATAGATATTCTCATGTAGTTGAATACCACATTAGATGGTATACAAGCTAAAACTCGCAACCCTGAGACCTTGTCAATTTATTGTCCAAGGTGTCGGAATAAAAACCTATTGCGTGAGTGTCTTTTGGATAAAGTCAATGTTTGTCAACTATGTGAGCAAAATCATCCTACAAACCAATGTGAGCTTTTGTCGAATATTAAGAATACTAAGAAGAAAACCCTTCAGATTGAAGAAGAGATAAATGCCTTAAACCAACGTCAAGGAGGGAATTTTCCTTATGGACAGAATCCTAATCCTACATGGAGACCACAAAATAACTGGGCTCATAATCAATGGACTCCATCTTGGAATCAGTCATCTCCATCTCAACCTAACTGGGGAACTCCTTATTGGGGATCCCCTGAGTGGACAAACCACACATGGGGAAATCAACAGTGGTCAAATCAACCCCAACAACATGCAGTCCCTCAATGGAATCAGGCACAAAATTAGTTCTATACTGAACCAAGGAGGAATCAACAACAAAATCTGTTACCTCCAACTCAAAACCCTCCTTAGAATGAGCAGGTAAACCAACCTCAGCTTCCAGCACAATCGCTTCCCAATCCTAAAAATAATCGCCAAAATACACCAGTCATTTCTACCGAACATGAAAATGTTACAGGGCTTAATGTGATACACTTCGGAAATGTGCAGTTGCGTTCTGTTCGAACTCTTCAACCTCCAACCATTGAAGAAATAGTGGAGGAAACTGAGCCTAAATGTCCAACAAAAGACACGTTGTCTAAGCAGGATACTACTCCTCAAGACAAAGAGCCTTTTTCAGCATCAGGGGTTGTTGACTTGTCTCAGGCGGAGGAAGGTCAGTCCTTAGGTCAACATAAGGAGGATCTTGTTCCAAGGAAGAAAAAGATGGCACCATATCCAAAATTTTTTAAGTCCATAACTCTAGAAGATACTCCAAAAGTATCTTTGGCTACAGAAACTGCGTTAATTCAGGAGATTAAGCAGTTGCAAATTGAAGTTCCTTTCTTGCCAGCAATAAAGGAAATCCCTGAATTAAACCAGTTAATCAAATAGTTATGTATCAAAACACCAGGGAGAAAGCCAAAAATGATAAATACCATTCATATTGATGGTTATTTAGCTTATTTTCTATTTGGAAAGACTATTGCTCTGAAATACGATGATCCTAGAAATCCACTTATAACAGTTACAGTCAACGAGGTAACAATACCAAATGCACTAGTGGATCTAAGAGCAGCTATTAACGGGATGATTGTGGATGTAATGGAAAAATTAGGTTTAACTGATTTACGTCCTACAACCACAGTCTTACAAATGGAAAATCATTCTATAGCCATCCCAAAGGGCATCATTAAAAATGTCCTTGTCAAAGTTGATGGATGGGATTATCCAGTCGACTTCCAAGTAATTCAGTCGCTTACACATAAGGATAGCTATCCTATAATTCTTGGAAGACCTTGGATGGCCACGGTTGTTGCTAAGATTGATTGTAGGGAAGGGGGAATGACCATTTCGCATGGCCAAGATAGCAAATGCTTGTTCTTATATCCCCCTGCTAGGCCTACTGAGCACGAAAAATTATGGGCTGATGGACCTGAGGAATCAAATGGTTCAGACAGTTTAGCCTCCCTAGCCATGGTAGTAATTAAACAACACAGGGAAAAATTGGAGAAAGAGTTAGTAAATGAAATAGCATGCCTAGCTATAACCCCGAATGAGGAAGAAATGATGGATGCTTCAAGGATTTTCAAGCAACCAATTGATATAAGTGGAATGGAGCACAGTTATGCTACAATGGGAATGTTGTGTCCCTTAGCAAATATGATTCCCAGAACAAGTCATTTCTATGAGGATATCACAAGGTTTCACCAACTAGTACCTCATAGTTGTCCTCTTAATATGTTGTTGCGACCTATGTATACTGTGACCTCGGTTCATCCTGGAACAAAATCGATAATGCTATTACCAAGAAAAACCTTGAATATCAATAGCTAGTTGACAGAAACTCAAGAGGATAAGTTGTTTAATGTGTTGGTACAAAGGTCTAAATATTTTTCTTGGGATTATACAGACATGAGGGGAATTCACCCAGAATTTTGTATTCATCAAATTTACACTGACATCAGTATAAAGCCTGTTCTCCAGCCGCAAAGGAGACTCAATCCTGCATTAAAGGATTTGGTCAAAATTGAGATTGAGAAACTCCTTTGTACTGGATTTATTTATCCAATCTCTGATAGTAAATGGGTATTACCTATGGTGGTAGTCCCAAAGAAAAATGGGAAGTGGAGAATTTGTGTAGATTATCGAGAACTCAATAAATTCACTTATAGAGATTATTTTCCCTTACTATTCGTTAATTAGGTTCTGGACAACTTGGCTGGGAGGAAGTATTTCTCCTTTCTCGATGGATTTAGTGGTTATAATCAGATACAGGTTGCTCCAGAAGACTAGGACAAAACCATGTTTACCTACCCTTGGGGCACATTTGCATATAAAGTGCTTCCTTTTGGACTGTGCAACGCTCCAGCGACCTTTCAGAGAGTTGTTCTTGCCATATTTTCCACTCTCGTTAATGACTGTGTCGAGGTCTACATGGACAATTTTACAGTCTATGGGTCAACATATGATGAAGCTCTTCAGAACCTAGATCAAGTTCTGCAAGTTTGTGAGGAAAATAGACTATCCCTTAGCCATGATAAATGCTTAATAATGGTGGAGCAAGGAATAGTCTTGGGTCATCATATTTCCTCAGAAGGAATAAAGGTTGACCCTAAGAAAATTGAAGTCATCCAACAATTGACAATCCCTCAAACTCAGACAGATGTAAAAAAAATTCTTGGACATGCTAGTTACTACAGAAGGTTCATAGAAGGCTTTAGTAAAATAGCAGGTCCTATGTTCTCTCTTTTACAGAAAGAAGTGGAGTTTGTCTGGACATCTGAGTGTCAACAATCATTTGAAGCAATCAAAGAAAAGCTTGTCTCTGCTCCCGTTCTGAGAGGGCCAAATTAGAGTATTCCCTTTCATATCTATGCTGATGCTTCTGATGATGCTATCAGTGCAGTTCTGGGACAAGAAGATGAGAACGGGGGGAAGTATGCTATATATTTCATCAGCAAAAATCTTACTCCGGTAGAAAATAATTATACAACAGAAAAGGAATTCCCGGCTGTTGTTCACGCTATCAAGAAATTTCTTCATTACATTATGGGGTATAAGGTCACAATTTATATGGATCACTCAGTTGTGAAGTACCTAATGAACAAACCCGTGGTTAATGGTCGAATTATGAGATGGCTATTGCTCCTTCAAGAGTTTAATGCCACGATTCTTGACAAACCAGGGAAATATAATGTAGTAGCCAATTTTATGTCACGAATCAAACATGAAGAAGATGATAGTACCCCTGTGCAGGATGATTTCCTAGATGAAAATCTATTTGCAATTTCTATAAAATCACCTTGGTTTGCAGATATCGCTAACTATTTAGCTGCTTCAAAGATACCTCCTAGATTCACGTCTAAGCAAAAGAAGCGTCTAATCAGCGAAAGTGCCCCATTCAAGTGGATTCACGAAATGTTATTTTGTTGTGATCCTGACATGATTTTGAGGAGATGTGTAAGAGTGGATGAAACCTACAGCATTCTAAGGGCCTATCATGATGACCCTTTGAGAGGACATTACTCTGCAAAGAGAACCTCCCACAAAGTCCTAGGTGCCGAATACTATTGGCCCTCAATGCACAAAGACATTAAGAACTATGTTCATCATTGTGATGAATGTCAGAGGGTAGGAAGACCAACTGCTTCTTCAAAAATATCGTTGCTACCACAGGTAGTCTTTAAACCATTTGAAAAATGGGATTTAGATTTTATCGGACCCATAGATCCTTCCTCTTAAGGGAAAGAGTATATACTGGTTTGCACTGACTACCTGACAAAATGGGCTAAAATTCAAGCCTTAAGAATAGCTAGGGAAGACCAGGTGATAGAATTTCTTTATAATAAAATCTTCTTTAAATTCGGAGCCCCTCAAACTATCGTAACTGATCAGGAACCCCAATTCATGTCTTGAGTGCTCTTGGCATTTACCAATCATTTTCAGGTAAGCCATAGGAAGTCATCCCAATACCACCCTCAAGCGAACGGCCAGGTAGAAGTAACTAATAGAGAACTGGAAAATATTCTAACAAAAACAGTTTCTTCTAGAAGAAAAGATTGGGCCAAGAAACTCCCTGAAGTCGTATGGGCATACAACACAACTTGAAAATCTATGACTGGATTCATCCCCTATGAGCTCATTTTTGGGAAGAACCTCTTCTTCCCATTGAGTTTGAACTACAAACTCTACGAATGGCTATGGAATTAGGTCTAGATTTAAAATGAGCCCAATTTGAATGAGTTCTGCAACTGAGTGAATTGGATGAACTTCATTTAGACATCATCCATCAAACTGAACTAATTCAACATCAACGAAAAGTGTGGCACAATAAACATATTAAGGAAAAGGAGTTTCTAATGGGGACTGGGCCTTGTTATTTGATTCGAGATACAAGGATCATAAGGGGAAGCTCAGGACTTATTGGCTGGGACCTTATGAAGTTGATGAAGTCTTTTCGAATGGAATTGTTCGGTTAAAACAAATCGATGGTGACATGCGAACTCTGTTGGTTAATGGTCATCGCTTACGTGTCTACCATAAGCCAGTCAACAGGGAAGACTTTACAAGGATGGTCGAAATGCAGGGCGAGGTCCAATGCATTGACTCTGCCATGGTAGAGTCTATCTAGTAACAATGCTATGTTGTTCAAAAAAATAAAAAATGAAAATATGCAATAAACAAACATGTATGCTGAGATATTTTCCTTCATTAAATCTTTCGTCGTTTTTGGACTTAGCTAAATATTTTTCATGTTTTTGCAGGACTTCCCAAAAAGTAGAAAATAACTTCCGGAGCACCCTCCAAAGATGCTCCGAAAATTTATGATGTCGATACCGATGCTCCGAAACTTGTATAAAGTTGAAGAGGTGTTCTGCAATAAGGTTCAAAGTTCATGAAGTTTCAAAATTATTTTCCATGTCACTCAACTTTTCATTCTGTTGCTACTCCAGCTGCATCTTTCAGTGATGCTCTGGAACCTTTCATTCTGATTGTTGCTCGGGCTGCATCTTTCAGCGATGCTCTAAAACCTTTCATTTCATTGCTGCTTCGGCTGCATCTTTCAGCGATGCTCTGGAACCTTTCATTTTGTTGCTTCTCCGGCTGCATCTTTCAGCGATGCTCCAGAACCTTTCATTCCATTTCTGCTCTGGTTGCATCTTTCACCGATGCTCTAGAACCTTCATTTCATTCTTGTTTCGGTCACACCACACACCGATGCTCTGGAACTTATGTACTCATTTCGAGCACGTTGACCAAATTGCGTGCTCTGGAACTTGTTCACTTGTTTTCCGCCACCTTTTTCAAAATTTTAAATTTGCGCGGTTCTTCCGCCAGAATATCCTATACATCTGTCTTTCTATTTTTGTTTTAGTCATAAGTAAGCCACCCAGTTCTGTACTCCTCATTGATAGCTTCGTCCCCCATAGAATTTCACACCATATCATAATAACTTCATCATCACTTCAACCAATGCCTTCACGTCATCCTGTCAAATCTGTAAGGTATAACATCTTCGAACGATCACGGAACGCGAGTAAGTATTAATTTTCACTTTAAGTAGGTAGTTATTTTCGAATAAAGAATAATTAATTGGCATGAACCTCACTTCCAATTTAGCAATTTGTGCCACCCGGAGATCAACTACTTGTATGGAAAAGCCTTTCGCAAACCTCCATGCAGATTGGAAATCATTGAAGCGTAAGCTGCAAATGAAACAAATAAGTGATTTCAGAGGCAATATTTTCAAAAGAAACCTGCGTGGGAGCTCTATGCTGGAACTAAAATCTTTTGCAGAGTGTGAAATAAGGAAATGGGGGATGGTAAAAGAAAGGCAGAGCCAGATTCAACAAAAAAATTATTGGGATTGAGTAATATCTCCAGGTTGTTCGAAGAAGCAGGGTGGTTAAAATTCATCAAAAAATTTGAAGGCCATAATGAAAAGCTGGTAAAATCTTTTGTTGAGAACTACACAAATGGCGAAGTGGTACTTCAAGGGAAGCGTTTCAAGGTAAGCTCCAAAATTATTTCGCGCTTATCTGGATTAGAGAATGTAGGCATAAATATAAAAGAAACCTCTCAAATTACGTACCAGAAATTATCTGAATTATTTGTTAGAGAGGGAGACCCACACCCAATGGTAGTAATAAATACCAGGGGAAAAAATAAGGGATTCCAGAGAACCTCCATATTAGAACCTTGGGGTACTGTCATTGCATGGATTATAAAGTATTTTACTTGTGAGGGTCAGCTTACTATAGTTGTAGGGCCTGCCTTTCGTATGTTGACCCATTTACGTCACGGGAAGGAGGACCCAGCTCTTAGGGTTAATATGCCTGAATTCTTGGGTGATTCCTTAAATACTTCCATAGAGAGGTATAAAATAGGGATTGGGACTTTGAAACATCACAGGTTAATTCAGATAATCTGCAAGTACCACTTCTGTAATAAACCCAAAGGAAAATGAGAGAAATTTTTAGAGAAAATGGAGAAGCCTGCAATTGCAAGAACCATAGAATCAGGGGAACCATCCCCACGGGCTATTCCATCATCCGAAGCAATTTTCCCTAAGGGCTCTTCAGCTCCGGAAGCTCTTAATCCCACCACTCCTAGTGAGGATTTTCCAGACCTCTGCGGTGATAAATTCAAAACCCCTGACCTGCTAGAATAGGTTGATATTGTTTATTCTGACACAAGTAAGCCAAGAAAGAAGAAAACAAGGAAAAATAGAACACCCGTCATTTTCCAGGAATCACCTCCACTCAGAAGGAGTAAGCGGTTGGCTTCTGAATTCTCTAAAACCCCAATATAGGGTAAGGAGAGTTCACAAAATAAAAATCCTAAGTGGACACATGATCCCATAGAAATTTCAATGCATGTCACTGAAGAGGAGGTACCCCTAAATAAAGAGGATTCAGGCGAAGTGTTTCCTTTCCATTTTGCACATATAGAGGAAATCTTCAATGATGAAATTCAGGGAAGAGAACTTGAGGGGGATAGCGGTATGCCAAAAAATTTGTCACCCATTGTAGATAAAATTATTGAAACAGTTGAAACAAGTAGTGCCATTGCTGAATTAGAAAAGTATAAAGTAGAAATTGATGACTTATAAAGACAATTGTCTAAAAATAATGAATTTATAGAATTGCAAAAAGAAGAGTTGGCTATGCAAACTGCTATAATAAATAAAAGAAATCAAGAAATAAGAGACTTGAAGCTTCAATTGCAGGAAAAAGACTCAAAAATCTATAAGTTATAGGAACAAATGCAGGAGCAGTATCAGAAGCATAAAAATTATAGTGTGGACATTGCACACAAAGATGCAGAAATGGAAAGAATAAAACAAAATTTTATGCTCATGCTCATAGCTTTCGAGGAGGACCAGAAAATAAAAACTGAAGAGTTGAATGCTTCCATCAGCAGGGTAGTTGAACTAGAATAGGACTTGAAGGAATGCACTGTGAAACCCCAAACGGAGTCCAAAGAAACTCAGATTGAACCAATTGTAATGATTGGTTCCAAGTCCGCATTCCACCTCTGCTAAGAAAATGGATGGAAAAGTGTTACTTCCTCAAGAATGTCCAAACTAAAAATCACAGGCTGAAGAAGGAACTGGTGCTCCTGAAGGAGTCATTTCACAAAGCCTACAGAGGGGAGTAGGATGTTTGTCAACTTGTGGACTGTTTGCTAAATTGTAGAAGGCCATCAAGAATTTACTCAATGTTTTTGAATGAACAATGGCTAAGATGGAAACTGTTTAGGATCTATAATGATCAGCCCTATGAGCCTAATGACAAAGAGTTTGTTAAAATATTTCTAGAGTCGACTCCTGAAGACCAAGATTTAATTTTTGAATTCTTTCTGCATGACTTGTTATTAGAAAATCATACAGATTTCTTTATCAATTTGTTTGTTGGAGAGGTAGAATTGAGGGTATTTCTCTCAACCACGAGAAATCAAATTCATTGGCAGGATTGAACAAAAGAGTTTGCATAGGCAGAGAGAACAGTGGGTCTCCATATAAGGTCCCCAAATTCAAGGCCTGATGGGTTCAAAGCTACATTTTTGTCTCTCCTTGTTAATGAAAAGATGAAGGAAAGGTATGATAACAACCTCAAGCTGTGTTATGAAAATTTCATGGAAAATAGACAAAAATTAATTAGAAAAGCATGGCATGCATGCGAAGAAAGATTCACCCCTCTTCCAACTTACTTAAAGAAAAGAGAAGTTATTTCTCCTCTAAACATTAGATGTTCATTCAGAAGGGTTGATGCTCTAGTTAAAATCCTGAAAACTCTAAGACCAAAATGGATAGGAATAAAATACAGACCTCCCTTGCTACTTAATCCACCCCCGACCTTTAATATTTCCACATATCAGAATGATAGACTTTTCAATGAATGGAGGGAGAGTGTGATGTTTCATAGAGGGTTCATTCATAACCCTAAAATTTTCAATGCATCAGCCAGGGAAACACACGATCTCAGTACTCTTTATGAGGAATGGAATCAAACTCAAGGGTTTAACCATGGAGCAAGAGGACCTGCCAGAAATTAGGTAGGGGAGGAAATGATGAGGTAAAAATAACCTCATCATAATAAAATCTGGAAAGCTTACTTTTGCTAATTCAATCCTAAGCCTGTGCCAATTTATTAAACTTTAGGAGAAGTAATTGTTTATTTTAAGGAAAATTATGCTTTCTTTCTTTCTTTTGATCAATTGAGGAAATTTACCAAAGCAGGTTTAATGGGTTGATTTGAGCATTTTTGTAGGGAATAACAGGTCATCATGCAGTTGTTGCAGAAGTTTAGCCAGCACGTGCCTCAAGAGTAATGTTGTGAACCCACTCCTAGATGCCTGGATGATGCGTCAAAGATTCAGTTTCAATTTCTTTAAATTTTGTTGTTAAAAACTTTATGGCTCTTCTCGAGCCTTCTACATGTTTTAAAGCTTTAAAGACATCGAAGTTAGTTTTAAGTTAAGGAAGAATTTTTCAATGGCTATCCATGCCATCTAAAATTTAGGATTTAGTTAAGAATTTATCTATAAAACTGTAATTTCATAAGTAATGAAAAATACAAAGAGGAAGTATCGTTATGTTGTTCACATGGTTTTTCAAAGCACTGTTAAAATGAGTTATCTGATTTATGTTTATTGGTAACTGTTGAATTTTGAATGATGATGACTATTTGTAATAAAAGGATTTGAGAATCTGTAGCTTATGTGATTTAAAGATGAAGTATTAGCTCGCGAGCTAGCCACTCGAGGGGAGTTAGCCTAGATAGATAAGTATTTTGTTGTTAAGTTATTTTCTTTGTTAAAGGTAAATTATTTTTCAGTAGGAAGTAACAAGTTGTTGAAGAGTCGAGTGTGTTGTTCCGAAGCACCATTGTTTTTAATTTTTATAAGTTATCTTTTGTAGTTGATAAAATTCCTTTATTGTTTAAAAGATGTTTAATTGTCTATTCCCTTACTTTTATGTTTTTGTAATACATCAGTTGTTTAGTTTGCTTGTTTCCATTCTTTCTAGTTTAGTCGTAATGCTTTCTAAATTAGTTGTCTTATGCTTTTTAATTTAGTATTTCTAGATTTTCTTAGAGTAAGATTATTTTCTAGTTAAAAATTAATGGCCTTATATTAGACTTGATTTCTATAGTTTAAAAGAAAAACAAAAAATATAAAATGGGTTATTCAAATAATCTCCTTCTGCAAACTGCCTTGGACACTGCCCGGTCGACTAGTTGACATTCAATTATTCTAAAGTAGTAGGACCTAATGACAGCCTATCAGTTTGAACGTCGGGTCCATTTCATGCCTTCTCAAACAACAATAATATTATCCAGAATGAACCTGGATTTGATGAGCTCAGTTTGCTCTGGGTGTACAATCTAATGCAAGAGATGGCAGATCTTCAGAGACAAAGCCTTGGCAATAATTTTGTAGGAGACGTTGCGAAGCGTGATAGGCCTCCAATTGTAAATGTCTTTTGGATCCTCAAATTTAGGTATGAATTTATTATTGCCTTTGTTTATTAAGTTACCTAGAGAATTAGCATAAAAAGCTTCTAAGTAAACATGATGCAAATCCTACCCAACGTAGTCCCAAAGGGCCTTGTAAAATTCACAAGGGAATCCATCAATCCCTGGGGATTTTTCATTAACCATGGAATGAACAACTTCCTTGAGATGATCACAAAAATTTCTCTAGGCTAGGGAAAGCCTATTTGGCACAATAGAAAGGCAGTCTTGAAGGGCTTGTTGTCGCACAGATGTGGGTTCCTGTGCAATGAAAACCTACTGATAATGACACACAAAGGTCTAGAGAATGTCAGGGAGCTCAGAGAGCACCTGAATGTTGTCTTTGATTTTTTTAATTCCTGGGGATGAGTGCCTAGCACGCAGTGCCAAAAAAAACTCTTTGGAGGCACGATCACCAATTTTTAGCCAATGTAGTCGAGCTTTGATATGTGCACCTTTGGCAGTGTAATTGTCAGCCACTTTCTTTTTGTGCCTTAAATTTGCCACCTTGACTTGCAATGATGGGGAAAAGGGGTTGGCCTCCAAAGCTTCAATAGTTGAGTGTAGGTCGGTGATGGTAGCTTCATAAGACCACCAACAAAAGATAGCCAACTGGCATCCACAAATACACAAAAATCTAACCGTGTGTGATAGCATCGTTCCACCAAGTAATCTAAAGGAGAGCTATCAAAAGAGAAAAAAAGATTGAGCTGAGATCATGGCATGATCAGGGCATTTAAATATTATGTCAGAATCGGCCCTGTAATTACACCAAGTGTGCCAGAGAGAATGAGAATGACGGCGACCAATATTGGGATCAAAAAGTCTCAATTTATTGTGCATGTAAAACCATGCCTCCCACTCACCAACTGCCCATCTGAATGACAGGGTGTCATCCTTGTCATACGCCATCTCAACCATATTGAAATCCTCACATAGTAACTAGGTGGAAACTGGTAAAGAATCAACAATCCAGCATCAAAGCAACGATCACTCCACAACATCATTAGAGGCATAGACATTAATAATCCCAAAGGAATGATTATCAATGTTAAGAAGAATCGAGACGATTTGATGAGAAGGATCATACCCATGGTCAAAAACACAAGCATGCCATCATGGGGACAAAAGGGTGACAGCTCTGCCATGCCCAGCCTCATGCATAGTGCAAAACATTTTACTAGTCGGCCAAATAGAACAGCAAGCCGAAGCAAGCAAAAATCCAAAAAAATTAACCTCTTGGAGACAAAGCACTTCAATACCAAAATAATTTTTTGAGAGGTCTATCAGACCTCGAACGTTCCATGAGAGGAAGTTCATGAGTGAAAATCCTCCATATTGTCAGAGTTTGGTTCCTCTTCATTCAAGGAAGAGAAATGATTCTGCAAAAAATCTTGTGGAACTGACCCAATCAGAATAGATGGAGAGGAGAATCTTTGCTTTTCTTGCACATATTCACCCTCTTCACGTGGTAGAGATGGACTATGAGACCGCCTTTGAGCTCCCGACATGGGAGGAGAAACGCTCGACTGAGCAAACATAACGACAACAAGCTGAGGTGTTGCCTTTGTCTTGGGTTGTACCGAAGCATTAGAAACTCCAATAGGAGCATTTGTCCCCTTCCTTGAAGGGTTTGAAATGACCTTTGATGGTTCAAAGGATTTAGAGGCTGAACCAGAACTAGTTGACTTATTTTTTTCAGTTTGTAATCATGGTCCACTTTTCATCAACCTTAGTAGAAGGTTCCGCCTGACGAAGCTTTTCAGTATCTCGTGACGGAGAAGGTGTACGAGGCACTACCAAAGGGCAGTCCTTAATCTTGTGGTAGGCTGACTGACACCTATAACACGTGTTGGGAAAGTTAAAATAAGTGACTTTCTAGTTATGTCAGAGAGCTCCAATTTGAATATCAATGGATTCTTTCAAATCCTTGGAGAGGTCTATTTTCACACAGACCCATTTCTGGGGTTGGGCCTAGAAAAACCTATTTGGCTCAATGCAAATAACCCTCCCCAGTGAGGATGCAATATGGTTCAAAAAAGGCACACAAGGAAAAGGAAAGCCAAGGAATTCAATCCAAATCGGGACCCGCAACTTGGTGTCATTTGAGATAGCAAAATTTTGGGTCCATGCCTGGAAAACTAGCAAGGATGGCCTAACATACCAGGGACTATGGGCTAAGATAGTCTGGACATGATTGACTTCTGCAAAGCAGAACAGAAAAAAAACCCTTGGTAAAATTTTGGACCATATCAAGGCGGACCCCATGAGGGACCCAAGCCTTGCTGACCCATTCTTTCAGCACACTTTCAAGGGGAGTCCTCCCAACAAAATAACCCACAAGGGTGTGTTGCTCAAGCCATTGGCAAGCAGAATCAAAATCTAGTAAAGGAAAAATCACATCAGCTAGGGAGTCAAAATTCTTACCTCGTGAAAGACTTTCGGAACAAACTTTCAGGGACGTTTGTTTGGAGGAGGATCCATTGAGTTGCGTCGTCGAACCACTAACACCAGCATGAATTGTTGGTTTAGATTCAGTTGAAGGCATATTAAAACACAAAAACCATAGTAAATGCAGTTGTACACATAAGAAAAGAGGGGTTTCTTGCACAAAATGTGCAGTATGATGCAAGAGGGGCCAAGGGTGACTGCAGAAACCACAAAACCATGCACCTTCTAATTTCATAGCTTAAAGATATATTTTCATTTCAAATGTGCCCTTTTTCATTTTACAAGGATGGGAAAACAATTTGGAGAAGAACATAGTAGAAAAAATATTCATATAACTAGGGTTTTTATTCAAGTGAAAGGAAAGATAACTAATTTTTAATTTGGCTATATGGGTTTATCCCAAATGTATAATTGACATATTGTAATCTCAAGAAGAAAGAATTTAAATTGTAGAATCAACCTTATTTGTGTGTTTATGTTGGAATTGTATTCCTTTATGAATATTTTTGTGGTCAGTCAGCCAACTAGATGACTGTTAAAATCTTGCAAAGATTTTACATGGTGTCTCTTCACAAAATATAAAATAAATTTGTAGGTTTGTATTTGGATTACTAGGTGTGAATGTATAAGAATTATTGATCAAATAACATAAAATTGAACCAAAATAACAAATATTATGATCAATCAAACATACAATTCTCAATGATTTTTTTACAAAACGAATTAACTTTCAAAACATGAAATCACTACTAGAATTTGGCAAATAAATGACTAGGTGACTAAAACTTTTAGTCACAACAACTAAAAATGACTAAATTCTACTATTTTTTTACAACATAGTTATACATGAGTAAATGAATGACTAATTTGGTCACTAGATAAAAAATTATTTAGTCACACAAATAAAAATGACTAAACAGTTAGTCACAAGAATACAAATTAGACAAAATTTTAAAAAATATTTGGGGAAATGATTGACAAGAGTGTATTGCACAAAATTCTGCAATTTTTTTAGATCAATTAAACTATGAGTTTTTTTATAAATTAATTTAATTTGATCTATATAGAAATATATTAATTATTAATTATAATAATTTCATACTTATATTTAATATTTTATATTCTATTATTTAATATTATAATAGTAGTAACTAATATTATTTAATTTGATCTATAAAGAAATATATGATACTTTAATTTTTCTGTATTCTTATATATTATAATAGTAGTAATATAACCTATATATACTATTATATATATTTTTATATTTAAATATATCTATACTAGTAAATAAATAATAACCTATATATTTTTATATTTAAATATAATAGTAAATAATGATAGTAAATATAATAGTAAATAATAGTAATAATAGTACAATAATAATGGATCATGGATTTACGTGATGGAGCCCCGCGGTATAGCGGGAAAAAAAAATTAAAAAATAATATATATTGCAAAATTAAAATATATAAAATATTTATATCATTATATAATATTATCTTTAAATTAAAATACTAATGGTATAATATTATAATAGGATAAGATAATTTAAATAATATAATATTATCTTATCTTAATAATATAATAATATAATAAGATATAATAATATATTATAATAAGATATAATAAGAGTATGATATAGTAATCTATTATAATTTATATGATTATTGAAAAATAATTTTTAAGATTTTTTTAAATTTTTTAATGTTTCTTAAAATTTTGACTTTTATAAATTAAAATATTAATGGTATAATATTATAATAAGATAAGATAATTTAAATAATATAATATTAACATTAAATAATATTATCTTATCTTAATAATATAGTAATATATAATAATAAGATATAATAAGATTAAGATATAATAATCTATTAAAATTTATATCTTTACAATATAGATTTTTTTTTTTTAAATTCCCATCTATATCGCGGAGCTCCATCACGTACACTGTGGGCTCGCGGTGGCTTTACGGGTAGCCCGCAGTGTATGTGATGGAGCCCGTAGTATAATGGGGAAATTAAATATAATAATACTAGTAAATATAATCATACTTTATTATTTAATATTTTGTATTCTAACCCTATTCCCAGGCTGCAGTGCAAAATTGAGGCCTGTATAGTGGAACTCTTTAATGCCAGATAGGAAGAGTTGAATCCTAAGAGAGGCAATTTCTCATATTGGGACTCTTGGGTTTTCAAGAATTGGTTTGGCTTAAAAGCTCCAAGTTGTGGGGGTTCTGGAGGGGTTGCTTCTTTGGATGAACACAATAAGGTGGTGTGGTCTCCACCTAAACCAGGATGGGTAAAATTGAATTTTGATGGGGCATCTAAGGGTAATCCTGGCCCTTCAGGTGTGGGTTGTATTGTAAGAGATTACAAAGGAATGATCCTGGGGAAGCTAGTGAAGTCTCTCCTGGAAGGTACGAACAATGCTGCCGAATTTTAGGCTCTTCTTCTTGGTTTGGATTTGTGTAAGGAATTGGGGGTGAGGAGAGTAATAATTGAAGGGGATTCCACTCTTGTGATCAATGCACTAAGGTCCAAGTAGATTCCTAATTGGAAGCTTGGGGAGAATTTGGATGTAGCTTTGGAATGGATTGTTAGTTTTGATCAGGTAATGCTTAATCATATCCTGAGGGAAGGTAATTCAGAGGTGGATCTTCTTTCCAATTTGGGAATAATAGGTCCTGATTTAAAAGAAACAAGATTGAGTAGGAATTAAATTATGTGGGAGGTAGGGCAGGCGCCCCTCCAAGTTGGCGGAGAGGGGTGGAATTAGATGCCATGGTGGTAGGGTTGTTGGGGAAAGGAAGGTTGAGCTGACGGTCATAATGGTAAGTGATGGTTAAGGGAAGTCTTTTCACAACCATACAATGGATAGTTAGAGACAACTACGACACCCAATTCAATGTATAGTGATGAGTGCATATACTACCTGAAGGATTTACTCCTCATGGAAAGGACATCTTGCTCGTTTGATGGTGTACCATTTGCATAGGATGGTGGTGGCCTTGTGACTGGTGTATTTATTTATTGATGGTTCGTATCAATTTTTAGTTAAGTTTTTCTTTGCAGGTGCAAGTGGAGACTGTGAGCTTCCTTCCTTCCTTTCTGTCGGGTGTAGATAGATCAAAGACGTCGATGGTGAAGTGCTCAAAATTTGTAATTGAGGTCTTAGTTAAGGGCCTCACAAGATTTGGGGCGGATACACCGATATCGTTGTAGTCGAAGGCGAGGCAAACTTCCTTCAGGGAGATTACAGACCAAAGATTGAAGCATATTTTTTTTAATTATGATCCCTTGGTCGTTGTGGCTGTGAAGATGATTTTGGGTACTAGTAACTTGGAAAACAAGGAGAATGGGAGGGATAATTTGCATGTTTCTTCATGTTTCTTGTAATCTCTCCTAGACAACAAAGTCCCCAAGATAGAAGTGAAGGGGTTGTTGGTTAAAATTTTTAGGGAAGATTTGGTGGAAGGGGTGGACGAGGTTCTTAGTACAGTGATTGAAGGAAAGGGTTGTTTGAGGCCTTGCGATTTGGAGGGGCTCCGCTCGGATGAGACTTTGAAGATTTATCCATTTCTCCTAGAGTTGCATGGGTCTGGCCTTATGAGGCACAGGATGATTGTGGCGATGGTTGTAGAGTTACTGAAGAAATTTTCTGAGTTGATGGTGGCCGATGGCATTGAATGGACAAAGGATTTCGAGGCCTTTGCAAAAGCTAATGGTTTTCTATAAGTTGGGTTGTGGGTTGAGGTTTTTTGGTCTATGGGGGGTTGGTGTAGTAGTTTTTTTGTTAGTTTGGTTGGAGCTCTGTTAGCAGTATAGCAATTAAAATGGCATTTTTGCCATGTTTTCGTTGGAGCTCTGTTAGCAGTATAGCAATTAAAATGGCATTTTTGCCATGTTTTACTCTAGTCGGGGTTACAGTGGTTCTGTTCAGGATGGGAATTCTATGAATTCTTGTTTTAATGAAATAATTTTGTTGGTCGGGTGGCTCTGGGGCCATTTTTTGGTGATGAAAATTTAATATCCCTGCATTGCAGACATTTGTAGTTTGATAATATTAATAATAAAATACTCATCTTGTGTACCAAAAAAAAATGTATTCTAACCTATATATACTATTATATATATTTTTGTATTTAAATATATCTATAGTAGTAAATAAATAATAACCTATATATTTTTATATTTAAATAATAATATAACCTATAGATACTATTATATATATTTATAAATATAATTATATTGTATATAATCATATAATTTAATTTGTATTATATAAAATATATAATATATTAATTATATTTTGTATTAAATAAGAATATATAGTTATTAATTATTAATTATAAAAATGTTATATATATAATAATAATAATTAATAATATAATTATATATTTAAAATTATTTTTTATTAAAATAATAAATAATCAATTTTGAGTAAGTTTCTAAATAAGATAAATTTATGTACCATAAAATTTAAATTAAAACATTGTAAAAAATTCTTCAAATAATTAAATAATAGAAAATTATAATTTAAAAAATAAAAACAAACTAATAAATAGGATAAAGGATGCCATGATGTTAAAACCTAAATGTGCTCATTATGAGTATCTTTGTCGTAATTTTCATTTTAATAAACACTCTTTGTCGTAAGTTTCATTTTAATAACCATATTTTCACGTTGTAGTAAAAAGCCACAAAAAACAGCCAAAAAAATGGCAGAAAATGAGATTCGAATAGCCAAAAAATGGTAGAAAATGATGAACAATTGAGATTTGTTTAACCGCATTGAAATTAAATTTCACATCCATTTCAAAATGGGTGCCTAATTTTCTACTTTCATTTTGACAGCAAGTACTTAAAATATATTATTTATGTCCTAATCCTCTTTTAGACGCATATTATTTTGTTGGGCGAACTCAATAGAAACCTTATTTTCTATCTATGTTGTTCTAAATTTTTCTTTCATTTCCCTCTAATTGAACAAATATATGATTTCTTGCCCTAATCATTTTTCTCATTTTTCCAAGATGAGAGGAGATAGGCAGCGCAGGGGAGAGAGATTTATGGCTGCAATTTCTATGATTTGCTCTGGTTGCACAAGAAGAATGGGGTTTGTTTTTTTTTTGCTTTGTTGTTTACTTATAACAATTTCACTATATGCAGCAGGAGGAAGGAGATTTTGTTGTCATGAGGAGGCCGCCCTATGCATTGAATTTGTATAGATAAAAGGAATACATTTCTTGTGATTTATTTTGTTGTTTTTACATAAACTTGTCCTCTGCAGTCACCAAATAAACCTGCTTATTATTATTTTTGAAACATAGATTTAAGTTTGCAAGTAGCAATAGTTTTACACGAACTTGTGCATGACCCTATGCCTGTTTTAAAGTTTGTAGAGGGTAAGTTTTTTTTTGTTTAGATCTAAAAACAATCACAATTTAATTATTTTTTTCTTCTTCTAAATCTAAATTTACATCTATAGATCTAAATGATATTATTTTGCTACAAAATTATTTTTATGCAGACCTGTATTCTAAATTTGTTTATTAAATCAATTTCACAAATATTATTGGTTGTGTTTTAGGGATGATGATTTTGTATATTTTTGAATTTAATATTTCCTTGTATCTAATGTGTAAGCAGCAAATTAAATGAGTTAATTTCTATAAAAATAATTGTAGTGTGAAGCAACAACACTTAAAACCCTCAGGTGCTTTTGTTATAGGGAAAAGTCTGATTTAAAACCACTTCAACAAATCGACCATTCATTAGATTTCTCTTTCAAAATCTCAATGGTTGGAAGTAAGATTAAAATTCCACGTGAGATTAAGATCTCAATGGCCATTGTAGATTTAACCATTTTTATCTTAATTTCATTAGTTTCCCTAATGTAACCATGTTATTTTCTTGTGAAACAAAATCGGAAGCTACAGAAGAATTTCCTTTATGAACAAATACTGAGCAAGGAGAAAATTCAAAACCAGTGCCTTACTCTACCATACAACAAGCATAACTAACCATCCAACTTCCTTTCAAATGTAGGAATAGAGACCTGAAAGCATTAATTCATAAATAACTAAATAAATGACTACCATGACTAAATAAAATGACTACAATGACTAAAATAAATGACTACCATGACTAAATAAATGACTACAATGACTAAATAAATGACTACCATGACTAAAATAAGTGACTACCATGACTAAATAAATGACTACGATGAATAAATAAATGACTACCATGAATAAATAAACAACTACCATGACTAAATAAATGACTACCATGACTAAATAAATGACCAGTTAACAACAATCAATGACTAAATTAATGACTAAATATACTACCAAATTGATCAATCAAAACAACCAATAAATGACTGAAAATGGTTTAGTCGTGAATTTGGTCACGTTATAAATGACTAAAAATATACTACTAATGGTCATGTGACCAAGCTAATGGTCATGTGACCAATTTTTAGTAGTTTTTTTAGTCATTTATTGTTGTTTTTCTACTAGTGAATATTGAAACAAAGATTTGAAAGGTAACTAAGAATGCAAAACTTAATCTCATTGTGGGATTATGTCCATGGATGTGGAGTATTGCAATCTAGACAAAATCCATGATATACAAAGCAAATTGATGACAATTAATGAAGAAATGACTCACAAGTGCACTCAAATTGATCAATTTGGAGATTAAATTCAAGAGAGTAAGTTTACTCAAAGCTTGTGGATGATTATTATGGAAAAATACTTACTATTTATAGATTTTTGAAATGAGAATCAATGGTGAAGATCAAAAAGGCTAATAAATGGATGAAATTGAATGAGAGGAATGAGCATGGATAAAGGATGGGTCAAATGGTTAACAACCCATGAAACATGGATCAAAGATCAAATCAAGGGCTCAAGATCCAAGAGAGACTTAACCAATTCCCTAATTTTTAGGAATTGTGTTGGAGGAATGTTGGAGATATTTCTATTTGGGGGGAAATATTTGAATTTGAAAATGAAATATTCCAAGAGAATATTCATTGTACAAGTGGGAAAAGTTGGAGGATTTGGAAATAAATTAGCTAATTAAACAATTAATTAAAATCATTTAATTGTGCAAGTGAATGAGAGAAAGGATTTAATTAAGTAATCATGAATTGGTTAATCAAAGTGTGAAGGATGCAAATTAATCAAATAATTTGAATTATTTAATCAAGTGAGAATGAAAAATAGTATGAAGCATAGTGAATTAACTAAATAAATTTGATTCATTTAATTAATTGAAGAAAATATGAATTTAACCAAATAATTGACATTATTTAATTAAATGGATGAATTAGGTGAAATAGGCTAGAAATGGTGTTAGTACGAGAAATCAAGTATGCTATATTATTGTTATCTCATAGAATTGCACCCTAGCTAAGTTACAGAAATTAGCATTCTAGAGGAACATGGGAAGACCTCTAAAGTTGTGGGTAACCTGTAAACAGATGTCAACCTCCAGAGAAGGCCGACTTCCTAGCTAGTTATCACCTAAAGTATTAATTTTATTGAGGTAAAGGGAGAAGGAAAAGCTTAAACTGAGAAACTGGAAAACAATATTTCTACGGTGACACACCAAATTGATAGGGATTATGACAAATTCAAATTTGCTCACACTTGGTTACAAAATGATAGATGACCAAACTTGCACAACTTGTTTATGTATGCTTCTGCATAAAATATTTCACAAAGAGGCCTCAATGCATTAACCTCTAAAAGGAAAATCACTTCACAATTAGAAAAGTCACATACATGTTTAAGACACAGATTACAACCTGCATGAACAAACTTTTGCAGAAAAGGTATAAAACATGAGACAAAGTCACAAGGATGTTAAAATACTTCACAAATAACTTGATCAATCATTTGAAATACACAATACTACAAGAAATAAGAAGTCAAAGTAACATAATCATTTGGTATCTATTCTTTGTATATCATATTCCAAAAACTGAGTTACAAAACATGTTGAAGTCTGTCAAAGGATTGCTAAGAGTCACTACTCCAAAAAATTGCATATCAAGAACTCTATACAATGAGTCCAAAGACTAACTATATGAATCAACTCCAAGTAGCTCCACCAAAAAAGGCTCTAGAATCTTCATAAGCTCGTATGCCTCCAAAAAGCCTATTTTTTAGCAACTGAAACCTCCCTGAAAGAGCTCTAATGTGTTGCAGAGGTCAACTTTGACCAAGTTTAGCATAAAGGCATAAGAAACTAATGCCTAAATCCTCTCTTTCCCTTCAAAAAGGTGAAAACAACTTCCTATATATGTGGCACATGTTTTCCAATTGCAACTAACCTCCCTAGATGCTCTCAAAAGCTATTATGTCTTCTATCCAACGTAACAAGTACTGTATTTAACATACTTTTGCATTGCATTTTACAATAGTATTTTGACTAAGTGATTTATAATGCATCGCTTAATCAAAATACTTCACATTTAAATAATGAATGCAAAAAATCAAAAGGTTATGGCTCGATCAAAGACATAAAACAATACAAAGGCTTAAGGTAAATCACTAAGGAAAATATCCTAATACCTAAGCACTCAAAACATGGTCAAGGCATTAGTTCATGTGAAAAAATTTAAGATAAAGGAAAAAAATGCATTTATGGTGTCAGCCACTTTAGGTTTTTGGAACCCTAACTCAAACCTGAGCTCATTTTCATCTCACATTTTAAATGCTAGAACTGAGGGTGCCGCCAAGGTTTTTGAGGGTTTGATGGATATTCATTTTCATTCTCTTTTTCTAAAAGTGTTTCTAGAGCCTTTCATTATGCAGATCACGGTGAGTTTCATCTATATTAATTTGGAAACCATGGTTTCATTATTCTGTGTTTGCTTGCATCTACCTGAAACTTGCACTTCCATTTTGCAAAACTTTGAAGATTTTAAACAAACTATAGGCCACAGGCTTCATCATTCACAGTATATTACTTTTCTTTTCCATATATTTTAATGGAAGCTCATTTTCCTCTCTGTATATCACTTTTTCTTGCAAATTTAGAGTGATTTTGTTTGAAGTGGTTGCGGCCATACATGCTACAGATTGTTTAGAGGGAGTTGTGCAAATTTACTTGTTAGGGCTTCTCTCATTGTGAGTAATGTTGCCACTGTGAATATTTGATCCATATGACTGGTATTTCCATTGCTAATGCACATACTTTTCCCTTCATATGTCGTAATGAATGACTATATCCTCTCATGCCTTTGATTAGACTGTCATTCAAATATTAAAGGTATTCAAGGTATTCAGACTTGAAACCCTACAACTATTGTTAGTCAAAGGACCAAGGTCTCCTTTACCATCATTGATAAATGTCTTTGTTTGTAGCAGACCTCCTACAGATTGTTTAGTTTGAACCCCCTTGATATCACAAGTCTTTGTCCCTTTTGACTGTGTTCTCTCTTAAGACCTATGTGAAGCATTCCTTTAGTATCTGTCAGTTCCTTACTCATTTTCTATTACTATGATCCCAAATATCTTTATGATCAATGCATTTTTTTATTCATTGGTCAAGCTCTTATCTCTATACCATAAAATGATGATTTTGTCATATGTTTTTGTCCTTAGAGATGATTGTCACCACTATTAGAAGAGAGAGTAGTGACTGCATTGTCATGCTTTTGATATAACTTCACTAGTTCACTAGGCTCTGGCTTTACAAGACTACCACTATACCTTTTGTATGATCTTTATGTAGATGGTTCCATCTTTGTGCTCTTTGTCTATATTATAAAAGGAGCATGAATGGTTGTATTATCTCTCTATCATGGAGTCATAATCATATTAGGACTGAGATGACTTCACTATTTCCTATATGTTAAGATCACCATCAATCTTATAACCCTGTAGTAGACCATTTGTCATGATTTCACTCTCATGAAGACCAAAGAGTTCCTTTTACCTTTTCATTACTTTGTTTAATCAATCTTTGACATTCATTTCTTTTATGAATGTTGTATTCTTAATCCTCATTCTTGTTCTTTGATATATGAATGGTAATTGTCCTTATTGTAGCAATGTATAACATAGATGCTCCACAAAGGAAAAGTTATATCTTGCTCCATTCATTATATTACCTATGATAGCAGTATGTAACTTATAATAGTAGTTAAAGACTTCTTTTGCTCTTGAGTAGAAAGGCTATCACTTACACATATTTTGTGCTTTCCTGGATTAAACACACCAATGAATTTCTGCAATATGCTTCTAATCACCTGTTATTGAGTTCATCCTCTCTTTTGATTTCCTCGAGCAAGCATATATTGCTTAAGACAGTGACAAATAACTCACTATCATAACTGATGAATGCTTGTTTGAGTAGGTCAGGAAGAGATGAATTACTTTTCTATATCTCTTTTAAAAGCATAATAAGATAGCATGTTGAGCTCAACCCTCGTGGGAGCCACATTTTAACCCACATGTTGATATTAAATGAATCAAGAGAGCAACATTACTTTTCCTATACCTGCACATGAAGCAAACTAGTTAGAAAAAACATGTGCATATGGTAGATATGTTTGATATTCCTTGTTCTTTTCCTGAACATCTAAGGTTTGCATGCTTGTTTAATGTATCTAGAGATCAGTTTATATGTTTATGGGTGCTTGTACATGTAACATGAGAGACTTTTCATTGCTCTAACAACATTTTATCACTCAGATGCAGGAACTAGGAGAAACATGGAGCTAAGGAGGACTCAAAGTAGCTCAAGGCAGAAAACAAAGCAAGGCAACACACACTGAACCAGTCATTTAGGCAATGACTGGCCTCTTTCCTTATATGTACATTCTATTTTTTATACCTATCAATGTATATGTTTTTCTTCATTTACATTAAACAAGTTAGTCTCACGGCTTGTGTGAGACATATTCATTCTATTATCAATAAAGATTACTCTTTTCATAAGAGACTTGTATAAACCTTTCTTATGTTACATGCACTTGTATAAATGCAATGAAATTGTTAATGTAATCTTTTGATTTTTGCCTATGCACTTGAATGTAATGTAGGAAAGGATTAAGATATGTACCTCTCTTTTAGTTTTAAATCAACAATCTCTACCTGATTGAGTTGTTAGTGAAATTGGGTAAAAATACCAGGACAGTTTTAAGTGTCTACATTTTGCCTCTCTTTGAAGCAATGCACTAGTTGTGTTGTTTCAAAGAACTGATGCTGCTAGAATCAAAATTAAAAATTTACCTAATTTTTTTTTGATGCCCCATTGTGCCCCAATAGAAAGAAAGAGTTTTTTAATTATTTGAATGTTTAAAGTTTCCAATTTATTTGAGGCTATTTTGGGTTTTTGAATGTTTTCCAAAAAAAATTGTGTTTTCCAAGATTTTGCAACTGTTTAGGTTTTTCAAAATTTTTAAATTTTGTTGTGTTTTCCAAGGGTAAGAACAAGACCTAAAAGGGATTAACCTAGTGCCTCAAGGGCTCATTGATGATGGAATTTCCTACGTAAGCACAGAGACAATGTAGTTCGACCGACTCTTGACCGTCTATTGATGAGATATACACATTTTTTAAAATTGGCAATTTATTATGATGGACTCCTAAAGGACTAACCTAATGCCTCGGGGGCTCATCAATAATGAACTTGCCTATGTAAGTGTAGATACAATGTAGTTCGACAAGTTTTCTTGACATTTTTTTATGTTTTAGACCTGTTTAAGGGTTTTGATGTGATCTAGATGTTTTTGAATTTTTGACATGTTATGAATGTTTTTGGATTTCAAGATGATTCAAGGATGTTTTTGGATTTTGAACTTCATAAGCGTTTTGATGTTTTTGAGATTTTTAGCTTTACAACTAATTTGGATGTTTTTGAAAATTTTGAACTTTACACTTTTTGGATTTTTTTTGGAGATTTTGAACTTTACACACATTTCCAATTTTTAGGGATTTTGATGATTTTGTAAATGTTTTTGGTGTTTTGATGTTTTTTTATATTTTTGGATTTTTTAGAATGATATTTACCTAGGTAATACAAGAGTCCAGTCCAAAAACCAAGTATAAGAAGATGCCCTCAGCCGAGTGTTATGGAGCTTCAATATGAATCAGATAGGATGACCTAAGGGTACAACTCAGTAGGATGACTAGACATTTTCTCAAATACCAAGCCATGGTAGGGATGAAAAAGATAGGTGAAAAATGAATGCCAATTTTATTATGAATGAGATGGAGTGATAAGAATACCTAGTAGATGGGAGATGGATTTTACTTACCCAAGGCACTTTTTTACCAATTTTTCACCAAGGTACTTGCCCAAAGTGCCACTAAAGTGGTTTTCACTAGAGGATGATTTTTCTCTTTACTATTTTCAATCCTTTTTCTAACTTTTTTTGGATTTTTTTTTTTTTTACTTTTAAAAAAATTTGGAATATGGACCCTCCTGGGCTAAGCATAGAACCTCTTGAGATGCATTATATTCATAGTTTCTTGTAATGGATCTCCTTTTGGTGTTGCGATCTGATAAGCTCCTGATCCATAACGAGTTGTGATGAAAAAGGTACCAAATAGTTTGGTTCAAACTTCCCCTTACTACTTTGGTCTAGCATGTTCTTCTGATTTTCCTTTAGTACAATATCTATTTGGAAGTTTTGACCCTTGATATTTTTGTTATAACTCTTCTTGAGTTTGTTCTAATATACTTGAAGATGATTGAGTGCTTCTAGATATCATTCATCTAGCAATTCCAATTCATTTAGCCTTGATACTTTGTATTCTTCCTCGATGATCAAGTTCTATAGAGATACTCTCAATGAGGGGAGCTCAATCTTAATAGGAAAAATGGATTTGTTACCATAGACTAGGGAATAATGTGTAACACCAATGGGTGGTATGATGCTAGTTCTATTTGCCTAGAGAGCAGGATTTAATTGCAGATGCCAATATCGGCCAGCATCATTAGCCATCTTTTTGGGAATCTTGATAATGGTTTTATTTGAGGCTTTAGCTTGGCCATTTCCTTGGGGATAGTAGGGGGTTGATAAATGGTGTTGGCTATTGAATTTATTGCATAGATCTTGTACATCCTAGTTTTTGAAGGGTGATCCATTATCTATGTGATAATGGCTTGTGGAACATCGTACTGATAGATAAGGTAGCTAAGGATGAACTTGGAGATTTGTTTTTCAATGATATACGTCATAAGAATAGCTTCTATCCACTTCGTAAAATACTGTATGGTGGTAATAATGAACTTGTATCCATTGGAAGAAGTAGGTGTAAATTTGTCTATGAGGTCAAGCCCCCATTGAGAAAAGGGCCATGGAGATACTATTGGTTGGAGTTTTGTGATGGAGCATGAATAAGATCTCCATGTTGCTAACATTGCAAATATTTCTTGACAAACTAATTTGACTCTTTCTCCATGGTGGGCCAATAATATCCTATTCTCAATAAATTTTTGGCCCAAGGTTACACCACTCAAATGCAACCCGCATATGCCTTTGTGTATTTCTTTCAAAGCAACGTAAGCTTCCTCTTGGTTTAAACATTTGAATAATGTGTTATCAAAGCTTCTTCAATATAGGGTATCACCAGCAATGACGAATCATGAGGCTCTTCTGATAAAGGTTTTCATAAGATAGGGGTGATATTGGTGGGGAATATACCTCTATGTCGGTAGGTAAAGATGTCATGGTACCAGGGTGAACCGAGACCAACAATCACGCACATGAATTCTGATTTTGGAACCTCGAATGCTGGTATGAGAAGCTACTCCACCAGGAATTCATATTTTGAACTATTCTTTGGTATGTCTAGTAACGAGCCAATCGTTTTCATGGCATCAGTTGTTCTATTTTTAATCCTTGGTATCTACTCAAAAGTGATGTCAATAAAGTATTCCTTGCAATTTTCCACCATTTTTTATATGGTGGGAGCTTGTCATCTTTCATCTAATAATTATCATTGACTTGTTTCACTATCAATTATGAATCTCCATATACCTGAAGCTCTTGGATTTTCCATTGAATTGCAGTCCTTAATCTGGTGATAAGTGCCTCATACTCCACTATGTTATTGGTACAAGAAAATTCCAATCTGAAATATTTAGGTATGTAATCCTCCTATGGAGTGATGAACAAAATTCTAGCCCCCAACTCATGTTGTGTATGTGATCCATCAAAATATAACTTCCACTACTTGGATGTTGTAAGGGTGAAGATGGACTCATCTAGAAATTCTAATACCATTGGGTTCTCTGAACATAATGGTGACTCTACCAATTTATCTACTATAACTTGTCCTTTGATGGACTTTCAATCCACATGCTCAATGTTAAATTCACTCAAGATCATCACCCATTTCACCATACGACCAGTGAGTGTAGCTTTTAATAGAAAATATTTCAAAGGATCTACCTTGGACATAAGTCTGACTTGATGCGACAACATGTAGTGTCTCAACTTCTTAGAAGAAAACATGACTATTAAACATGCTCTTTATATAGGTGAATAGTTAAGCTCAAAGCCCTCTAAAGTTATGCTAATATAATAGATAGCCCGTTCTTTTCATTTTTTGTCATGTTGAGCTAGGAGAGCTCCTAGCACTGCTAAAGTTGTTGACACATATAGGATCAAAGTTTTTATTGTTTTTGGTGGAATTAATATTGGTGGTGTTGCTAAGTAATCCTTAAGTTTTTGAAATACTTGCTCACACTTATCATCCCATTTGTATGTCACCCCTTGTGAAGGAGATGAGTAAATGGGTCACATTTATCCACAAGTTGGGAGATGAATCTCCTGATTGATTACAATTTACCTTGAAGGCTCCTTAGCTACTTGAGTGACCTTGGTGGTTCCATTTCCATGCTTATTTTTGCCTTTGTCAGATCTACCTCAATGCCTCTTCATGACACTATATATCCCAACACTTTACCAGTGGTGATGTCAAAGACACTTTTTTGGGTTCAACCTTACATTGTATTTCTCTAGCCTATCAAAAATTTGAGCTAGTATCTCTAGATGTCCTTTCCTTGTCACAATTTTTTCCAAGATATCATCCACATAGTCTTCAAGGATATTATGGAATATTTCATGGAAGATTAATTGCATTGCCCTTTGATATGTAGCCAACTACATTTTTAAGACTGAAAGGCATCACATTCCAACAATATGTCCCCATGGGCAAGTAAAAGTCATTTTGTGTTAATCATCCTTAGAAATCATGATTTGTTTATACCCTAAAAATCCATCCATAAGAAATAACATTTTGTGACCAATTGTGAGATCCACAATGATATCTATATTTGGAAGTGAAAAATCATCTTTAGGGCGTGCTTTGTTTAAGTCCCTAAAATTTGTGCAGATCCTTATGCCTTGAGTGGGTTTTGAAACTAGAACCAAGTTGGAAACCCACTCAGGATAGTCAATCGGCCTAATGAAACCAACATTAATTAATTTTTGAAACTCTACTTTGACAAGCAATGCTATTTGAGGATGCATCTTTTGTAACTTATGTTTAATTGGTTTGGCATTTGGACGAAATATGAGATGGTGGACTACTAATGATGTATCAAGACCCAACATATCAAAATATGAATATGCAAAACAATTCTTACTTTCTCTAAGAAACTTTGAAAATTTTTGTGTCTTCATCATCTAATGAGGAAGCATGAAATATTATCTAAGGAGCTTATTTTGTTCCTATGTTGACTGGCTTGGATGGATCTACAAGAATTGTTGTCTTCTCCCGACCTAAATGGGGGAGACGGAATCCTCCATCCTTAGGCACATTAGAGAGGTTTTCACCTTTGTATGTGTCATTTCTTTTTACTATTTTATGGTCCAAAAGTGTCATGTTGTGGTTTTCACTTAAAGAATGTGTATTGATTTTTAGATTTTCTCTTTTTCAACTAAAGGATTCAATCATCTCCCTAAAATAGGCTCTTGTGTATAACTCAATATCAAAACCTACCTTATGATCTCCAAAGATGTGATCTCTAGCTCCCATGTATTTGGAAATTGCATCATTTTTGAATGAATTAAGAATTGGTGTGTGTTATTGGTCCCAGTCAATTAATCGAGGATAGATAAGGGTTATCTCTTTATCTTTAGTTGGTGAGGAAAAGGATGTGGTAGTGATCATGTAGATTGATGCATGTTCAAATAAATCCATGATGCACATTGGAGCATCATCAATATTTTCGTACTCAGATGTATCTAACCAAGGGTAAGCTTTATCCTATTTAATCAAAATATCACTAACATGAGGGACCACATCTTTGGTCAAAGTGTAACCAAGACCAAGGTTCTTTATGTGTTGCTCAATAATTATTGGCTCTCTCATCCCTTGTTGGTTTAAGGCAAGGCCACCTATGCCAGTGTAACCCATACTCTTCATGAGTTAAAATTTGTTGTTGTTTGTGTCAACCGGTAATGGGAGTTCTTCTTTCTTATCTTGATAGATCCATTGTTATATGTTCTCCTTATTTATGACTCCAGCATTTAGGTCTCCCCACTTCTCAAATGTTTTTTTTTAATTTTCTTAGTTAATTTCTCAATGTAGTGGGGTTCACCATGAGATTTCGGATTTGAACTTAACTGCCCTAGGAAAGAATCTAAAAGGTTGTATTCTCCACAACCGTTATCCTTGGTTTGAATTTTGACATCAAGTGGTACTTTCTTAGATTCAGATGTAGAACTTGAAGTTTATGTTAACAATTTTGGATCAATATAAGAAGGTACATGAACCTCATCATTCTTTGTAACTTGCAATACTTTGGAATACTTCTCCTCTAGCCCTCTACAATAATAGAAATATTTTGGATCGGGTTCTGAATGGTAATCTCCTTATCATTATAGGGGAAATTAAGACATTGATGATAGGTAGAAGCAACTGCTTGCATTGCATGAATCCACGGTCAACCAAGGAGAATTTTATATGGCAAGTCAAGATTCAAGACTTGACATGTTGTTTCCACTCTTTTTGGTCCAACTTGGATAGGTAATGTGATAGTCCCTTTTGAATACCTCTCTTCATCATCAAAACCTCTTATTGTTACTCCTTTGCTTCCTATGACTCCTTCTTAATATCCCAAGTGTGTGATCAATTGGATGGAACAAATGTTTAAACTTGCACCCCCATCTATTAAGACTCTTTTCACCTTGTTCCTATGCACCAATACCTCAAGATGTAGTGCATGATTGTGAAATGATTGGGATGGAAGGCCACTTTCTATGAATAAAATATGGTGAGTGGATGAAGTGTGTCCCATCATAGCTTAAAAAAAATTCAATGTCAATTCCATTAGGCATAATTGATGATGATAAGGCTTTCTCTAAAATTTCCTTATGGGCTGGTGAAATTTTCAAAAGCTCAAGAATAGATATTTGGGTTGGTGTCTTTTTGAGTTGATCAAGAATACTATAATCTTTGAAATTTTCTTTTGGTGGTATTATTGGTTGTAAAGGATCCCCTTTTATGGTTACCTTTCCCTATTGTGGGTAACTCCACACTCTATATTTCTTCCTTGGATGGTAATGATAGATACATGATTATTAGATGAATATGTGTTGCCTATGGCATTTTCATAGGTATGGCTCACTTTGTTATATACCTTCCTTTTTCCTTTCCTATATCATTTCCTTGTCCATGATTTGGCATTGGATTTGTGTATATTCTAAGGTCATTTTTTCCTAAAGTTCCTGATCTTTGATTGATATTTATATCACAATGTTCTATAAGATCTTGAATGATGTTTTTCAATTTCATGAAGTTGTAAGTTTTGTGACCTTTAATATGATGGTATTCACAAAAAATAGTTCCCTTGTACCATGGAGGTTTTACTTCAGGTTCAGGATATTGACAAAAATCAAGAATTTTGATAAGATTAGTTTGAATTAATTTATGCAAGATAGTTTCAATAGGCTCTCCCAAAGGAGTGTACTTTCATTTTGGAGGGTAGTTGTTTGATCTTTGTTGTCCTTGTTGACCTTGTTGATTATTTATAGTTTGCATGTTTTTTTAATTTTCTTGTTAGAATGTAGGTTTAGGAGGAGCATTGATGATCACCTTTGCATCCACAACACCATCATTAGTAGTGTTCTTATTTTTAGCCCAAAATCGAGGTTTGTCGCTATTACTATATGATGGTCTATCATTGGATATTTGGATGGCTCCTTTTGTAATTAAATCTCTTTTGATTGTAATCCCCTTGGAGATTAATTCTTCAAATGTGGAAGCACATTGCATACATAATTGAAAAGCCAAGTTAGTGCCTAGATTCCCAACAAGTATTTTGACTTTTTTTTTTATGGTATAGGCCATTTGCACTTGCTAGCTTTGTATCTCCAACATTGCAAAAAGGTAGCGAAAGGGTTCTCCTCTATTTTATTTCAGCGTATAAAGATCCTCCAATGTTACCTCAGTATCAATGTTGTATAAGAAATGTGTGACGAGTTGATCAACGATCTCTTGAAATATCTTAATTCCAAGAGGCAGATGTGTAAACCATTTCATTTCTATTCCACCCAAACTTCATGGAAATAGTCTCATAATATATGAATCATTATAAGAGATTTCCATACAAGCCACATAAAAATCATGTATATGCTCCTTAGGATTTCCTCTTCCCTTATACTTGTCAAATTTTGAAATCTCAAAGTTTGGAGGAAAATGTATCATCATAATGCTTCTATTGAATGGATAGGGACATAAGTCTTGAACTGTATATGATTTATTTACCCTTTTTGCTTGAATATCTTGTATCTTTTGAGTCAATGTTTGCATTTGTGATGAAATTTCCATTTTTGTGGTGACCAATGGTGGAACATATGTATGATCTTGATAATTATATGTGTTGTATGGTGTGTTATATGTACCTCCATATTGGTATTGTGGTGTGGAATTTCCTTGAGATTGAATGTATTGTTGACCTTGAGTACCATATTGAAAGTTTTGTTGTTGAGCAGAAAATTATTGTTGAACATACATTTGTTAGACTTGTTCTTGTTGTTGAGCTTGAAATTGTTCATGATAAAAACCCTTATTGTTGACTCATGTGTTGATTTGGAACACCACTTTGATTTAAACCACTGTTTTAATTTGGCACAAGGTTTTGAGTTGTACCAACATTTGTATTTGTACCCATGTTTTGAGTTGGACCTTTGTTTAGATTTGAACCAATATTTGTATTTAAACCAATGTTTTGATTTGTCCCCATATTTAAATTTGAACCTTGGTTTTGATTTGGACCAGTGTTTTTTTTTTGGAACCATGTGTGTGTTTGGAACCATGGTTTGATTTGGACCCATCTTGATATTTGGAACCATGTTTTGATTTAGACCAACATTTATATTTGGAATCATGTTTTGGTTTGGACCAATATTTGTATTTGTGATAATGCTTTGATTTACACCAAGGTTTGTCATGTTTTGATTTGCACCAATCATATTTTTCTTTTGACCAACACTTGTATTTGAAACCATGTTTTTATTTGAACCCATGTATTGATTTAGACCAATGTTTGTATTTGGAACTATGTTTAGATTTGCACCTTGGTTTTGATTTTGACCCATGTTTGGATTTTGAACAATGTTTTGTGATCGATGATTTAGGTTTTGTGGTTGATTTTATCCTTGAATCAAGGCTCGATGCATAGTAGAAGATGATTTTGGTAATTATTGAATCACACTATGTATAAATGACTCACTTCCTTGTGGTCGATTTCTTGAAGCATATTGGGAAAAAGTTGATCTTGTGATTGTACTGCTTTTTTAAGAGGTTATTCCTTCAATGTGTTGACATCAAAATTTCATGGAAGTTTAGCACCCATTTGTGAAATTTTAAGAATGTATTGTGTAGGGTCTTATTTGATCAACACTTCCATTGCATGAAGGAAATATTGGATTTGTTGCATTTCTAATATGTCCTCTTGAGTAAGCTCATGTGGTTTTTGTTCTTTCATAATGTAAATTGTCTCCACTTGAGGTTTGTTTTCAATTGGAGGTGTTGTGGTTGGAAGATTTGTTGTGGTAGGAGGAAGCTCACTCATTTGAGGCATTCCATATGGTTGATCATTAACATTAAGATCCCTTAATTCCCTAGGATTAAACTCCATAGCCTTTTTGTATTGGGCTCTAGTTGTGACCATGCAAGGTTTTACCAATCCTAGGAGCTAAATGATTTTGAAATATTTTATTATCCTTTGTTGTCAAAAGATGATGTTTTAGGTTGGGCTTGAACCAATGATGATGATGTTTGATATGGATGATATGAAACCTTTGATTGTGAATTACACTTAGGATTTGATTGTTTGATTTGATGTTTTGATGTGTTTGATGATTATGAATTCTCTACTTTGAGAGTAGACTCATGACTCCAAAGTTAGTTTATCCACAATGATTTTTTCTAACTCAACCTAAACACCTTAAAAAAGATCATTTTCAAGTATGAGGCTAAATTAGTTGATGTGATGAAGATTTTAAACCTGAGTGATTTATGTCACAAATGTTTAAGTTTATTTAATTTTATGTGAGATGTTGTGATGTTTTATTTGGATGATGGATGTTTTATGTTAAATGATTTTGATCTCTTTGTCTCAAATGGCAACCTAACTTATGTTTGAGTTCTTCCAAATGATTTTTGATGAAGAACCTTGTAGAATGTTGCAATGTTTGTTGAACAATAATGTTTTTGTCTAATGATAACTCAAAAAATATTTTGATAAAAACAATCTTGAGCATAAATTTCCTTCTTTTCTTTGTTTTAACCAAGTAACCAAGTGCTTTTGTTTGAATGTTTCCAAGTAGATTTGAATGTTTCTTTGGGGTTCAATTTCTAAAATATGATTTAAGCATGAATTATTTTTACCACACAAGAGATCTTGATTATGAGTTGTCCCATGCTAATATATCTACAATAAAGCAAGTTGTTTTCCATAAAAGCTCAAATTTTTGAAAACCAAAATGCTAAATTATAGTTCCCTATGTTTACTTTGACACAATGCCCAAAGATATAGACAAAAATACTAGAAATCACACTAAGATATTGTTTTGATAGAAATAAATATGCTTAGATGCATGTAGTAGTATAATGTCATTCAAGTGCATACAAAGTGTTCAAAGGGTTTGAAATTTTTGTGATAACCATGTTGAATGTTTATTTTGAGTTTTGATAACAAGCAATGTATTTATCTACTCAATAGGTAAGGGGGATATTTCATAAGCTTTCTTCTATAAATCTTACTTAACAAATATTGATATAACATAAATCAAGCACAATCCTATTTATTTAAGTGGTTTTATCTTCTCAAGTCAGGTTCGCACGATAAAATACTGCCCATAGAGTGAGTAACTAGAGTATGCACGCGTACATGATACACCTCTTACCATGAAAGGACTGTTGGCTTTTTCATTGCACCAAAAGATCAACCTGTCAATGCCCGATACAAGCCAGAGTTAAGATCCACGGGAGGCGGTTAAACCATGTCACGAATCCTGAGCGTCACGCTGAACAACCAAGGACACCAAGGGTGCACACCTTGCAACAATCCCCCCAGTGCAAGTGAGGGATTCAAACCCATGACTAGCTCTGATACCAATTGTTGGTCTTGTTGTTGCACCAAAAGATCGACCTGACAATGCCCGATACAAGCCAAAGTTAAGATCCATGGGAGGCGGTTAAACCATGTAACGAATCTCGAGCATCACGTTGATCAACCAAGGAGACCAAGGGTGCACACCTTGCAACAAGGACAAGTTCCTTACAAGGTTTTTATCACCTCAACTATGTTTAGTACTGTTACCAGATTTTCACTCATAGGTTAAATCAAGTGGAGTATATTGTTTTTAAAACTATGAGAGAAGGTAACATTTGTCAAATTTTCCCTATATTACATTCAGATGTGTAAACGAAACAATTTCGAAAAAAGATTACAAATTACAAATCATTGCATTTACACAAGTGCATGAAACATAAGAAAGATTATACAAATATTTTCTACAAAATAAATTAATCTTTATTGAATGTGAAATGTACATTTTTGTCTCACACAAGCCGTGAGACTAAATTTTCCTTAATGAAAATAAAGATAGACAAATGCATGAATAAATAAAGGAAAATTAAATGAGCATGTAGGGAAGGTATCCAGTCATTGCCTGAATGACCGGTTCATGGTTGTCTCATTTTTATGTTTTCTTTGTTGCTTGTTCTTCCCAGTTCCTTGCGTTCATGTTCCTGCATTAGTCAAGCAATGTGTTAGAGTTGTGCTCTAAAAAATGAGAGTTCATAAACCATACATGATCACTAACTTCATCTACCTATGCATGCATAAATCTATCTCCATATGCATTAAAGAGTAAATGCATACTTTAGATGAGCATAGGAGGTTAGAAACATCATCATACACAGGTAAAATGTGTGTTATTTATAATATGTTTGTTCCATGTGCAGTTACAGGTGTTGTATTTCATGACAAATCAGCATGTGGGGTAAAATGTGGCTCCCACAAGGGTTGAGCCCAACATGCTTTGTTGTTCTTTAAAGAGGCATTGGATGATATTTATCAATCATTTGTTTTTGCATGTGATATGGATACAAAAGATATTGATCAGTGACTGGTGATAACTCAAATAGTGGATAACAGGCATTTGATCTAAACATGGGGCAGCAAAATAAATGGTATTATCATTCTTGACAAGAGGAGTGTATGTCATTTGGGAAGGGATATGCATAGAGGCTCAAAAGCTGAAAAAAGATACCTCAAATAGGTATTTCATCATTTTATGGTTCAAGTATTTGCAAGGGATCATTCCTGAGATAAGACTAAGAATCATGTGAACAACAACATTGAAGAGGTAAATATGCTTACTTGTGTAGAAGGTAGCTATTTTTTATCTTTGTTATCATAAACAAATCAAGGTATTCAAGCAGATATAACATAAGGACCTAATAAATATTTACAGGGATCTGATGTTTAATGTCACTTGTCATGATATGCATTTTGTATGCACCATTTCAAGGTAATTCATAATCTTACAAATTAGGGGATTGGAGTGCATTAGTGATCATCATCAAATAGTGAGATTTGTGCTTGAAAGAGTAATGTTTTAGCAAGATCATAATGGTTCTATGCTAATTGATCTTTCAAGATCATGTTTGTAGGAGCTTTTTGAAGCTCACTTATATTACAAAGATTGCAAATAAGTGAACAAGGATGAAAGGCATTTTTTGTATTTTGTGCTCTTGATTAACCAGAAATATGAAGTGCTTGCCATACAATGTACAGTCATGAAAAGCATAAGTCACCTTCAAGTTTACATCAAAAATTTGAGTTTTGGATCTGGAAGAGTTAGCTTTGGACTTTATTTTTCTTCTAAGTCGGCACGAAAGGATAGTCACCTGTTAAGGGCAGTGACCTTAAAATGAAGTCTTAATGATTATGTTTTTTCCTGGTAATATCCTGTGGTATGTTCTTAGAGAGGTTAATGGTCTAACTGTAGTGAATATAAATGACAGAGGAAGCAAACATAAGGTTTTGTAGTAAAACACTTGTCTTTTAATAATACAAACCCAATCCAGAAAATTTGGGGTTTCAAAATGAAATGGAATCATCATATTCATACTTGAGTGCTATCAAGAGCTATTATAATTTTTATGGAGCAAGGGTAAATGAAGGCACGGGTTTTGAAACCTAGTTGAGATGAGTCTTCTTGTGCAACAATGTAGCCCCCAAAATAGAGTATTGAGACTGTAGCTGGAAAGAATAAAGGCAGAGTTAGGGTTTTGTGTCAAAATCCTTTATCATTTACAGAGAACCATGAATACCATTACCATGAGGAATTTTAAGTCATGATATAGAGAAAAACCCTTGTGGGTTTTTGTGGGAAAATGGAGATAGGGTTTCATACCCTTTAGCCCATGGCCATGACTGTGCTATTGTGGAGAAGGAGAAAAATCAAAACAAAACCCCGTTACCTGTGAAAGCATATATGGCCGCAACCCAGAATAATAAAGTCTTATGTAGATTTTTGGTTACTAGAATCTACAGGAGAGAGCGTGGAAAACCACGCAAAAGGAATAGAAATACTTTCATTATTATGCTACAGGAAAAGAGCAAGTCTTGAATCACTGAGTAATAAAGAGCAAAAGTAAGTATCAAAAGGGTTTATGGCCATGGCCTATACAAGTTTCAAGAATCCTCGGGAAAATGCTTGAGCTAATAAACAAATGGAGATGCTAGGCACATTCATCATTTCATACAAGAGAACTCGTGATGAGCTTCAGGATGCAAAGAAATATTCATCAAAACCCTCGATGGCGGCCAACAGAAGAGCTCGGCCAAGACATTCATGATGACCATTAGGACAAGGTTAATAAAAGAATTGGAGATACATAATAGGAGAATGAAAGTGCAGCCATGGCCTGTGGCATTTTTATTGAAATCTGCAAGCTATTGATATGAGTGATGCATGAAATCTACAAGAAATGAATGGAGATTGCACAGGAAATAACATTTCATCATTTTTTTGCACATAGAGCTCAGAAAGAGCATTCTATTGACAGAATTTAAAATGAAATGCAGAGAGATATGAGATTTTGGTGGTTTTGTGCAATGTAGATCTTACCTGAGGGATAATGGCCAAGAAAAAAACTCCCAGGAAAGCCTTGGAATTTGACATTGAGAGTTTCAGTCAAGCCTTCCACATAGCTCCAAGTAGAATCAAGGCGGCGCCTCCAAATTTCCTCAAGTCTCGAAGGTGGAAATAAATTAATTCCCTCTTATTTCCTTTGCTTTTTGGTTTAGGGTTTTCTAAACCCTAAATGTTAATGTCGAGGGAGTGAATGGCATTTTTTGCTTTCATTTTGGGAAAAATCAAATGCAACTAAATCAATAGCCACGTTGCCCTCTCTATTGGGTGAGAGATTTTAAGATTAGGATTTATTTGTTGAATAAGTCATAGTTATTAAAGTGGTTATAACAAATACATGGATTCTAAGACTTTAGGTCTTAGGATCTATATATGTTGCATTGAATTTCAAATTTGTAAAGCATTTTTTGACATGAATGATGAAATTATAAATCATTAAAGTCAAAATGCTATTTTAAATGCAAAGTAAAGTAAAATATGCCTTGTAAGATTTGATTGACTCTTATTGAGTCTTGATGACTTTTAAGAGTATATGGGAGCGAATTGGGGGATGGTTAATGAAGTTTGCAAACATAAGGAGAGTATATAGGAATCTTTTACTCACTTTTGGGAGGTTGAGAGACATTTGGAGGGATTTTAGGCCTTTTTGACGAGGTTTGGAGGTGTTTCATTATGCCTTTATCTTTGACATGGTCAAATTTGACCTTTTCCACTCTTTGGAGCTCACTTGTTGGAGATTTCATTGCTATATTTTTGGCTTTTTGAAGCCATCCGACCCTAACTATTTTCTAGGTCTTTTTGGTGGAGCTACTTGGAGATGATGATATATTCTCATTTGTAACTCATTATGAGTTAGTTATTTTCATGTAGCTTCTTAGAGTTAGTGACTTTTATTGTCCTTTCTCATATTTTTGTAGAGTTATGTAACTCATTTTCAGTCATGTAAATCAATTTACACTTTGGAGGATAATAATGATAAGTATTTTGCCTTCTCATCTTATGTTGTATTGTGTGAATTTTGTTGATTGAGACCTTTACATGTGAGTTATCATATTGCTTGTTTTGGTGTCTCATTTGCATCACCTTTGTGCAAAAATATATGTTTGCAGGTTGTGAGTTGTATTTTGTTGCAATTAATTCAAGTTGTGAAAACTTACTTTTCCTTCTTGAATTGAGTGTATTAAAAATCTTCTCATGAAATATTTATTCAAGGCATATGAGTATTTGAGTCATGCATGCTAAGCTTATTATTTTTTGAGAATTTTGTGTAATAGCAGCTCTACAGAATTCTGAAACCATTCTCGGTGTATCACTTCATAGTTTACTTTTAATCTTAGGTTTTATATTTCTAAGTTATCTTTCTTCCCCTTTTCCTTTCAAAATTAGTAGTTTTAGGTGATAATCGATAGGAAGTTGGCCTTCTCCGGAGGCTGACCTCTGCTTACAAGCAACCCACAACTTTAGAGGTCTTCCCATTTTTTCTCTAAAAATCTTAGTCATGCAACTTGTCCTATTAAATCTTGCAGCTTAGCTAGGGTGCAATTTTAGTAGATAAAAACTACATGAGGAATATCTTCATGGAATGATACTATTCTATTGGACCTTCTTGAGAAGACGTTTGATGGCCTTTAGGTCTCTAGAACAAATAGGTTTTTAGTGGGTATTAGGTGAACACTGTTGACCTCTCAGAAATCACCTCTAAGAACTAGAAAACCATAGTCTCATAACGCAAGTCTAGAGTGCTACATGCACGGTTTGACCTACATCTTTCTCTCTCAGCCAATTTGTATAGCACGCCCCTAAACGCCGCTTGAGGTCAAACCCTTGAGTTCTCTGTTAGGATGTGTCTCAAGGTAGGCCTCCCACTTCCAAATAAAATAAAATGAAGGTGTTACTGTTTCTCCTCACCCAATATCACACGAAGCACAAAGGTAGAAGATACGTAGCAACACCTTATAGGGTTTATAATGAACAAATTGCAAACTAGAAGTGTTTCTCTTCACCCAAGATCACACGAAGCACAAAGGGAGAGGATACATAGCAACACCTTATAGGTTTTATAATTAACAAATTGCAAACTAGAAGTGTTTCTCTTCACCCAAGATCACACGAAGCGTAAGGGGAGAGGATACACACTTGCTAGTATACCAAACACAGAAAACAAAGCACAAACTCTTATTCTTTTTAGGTGCACCAAAGACAAATGTGAGTAAATTTTAAAGCATCAATGGAAGTGTGTAAGTTGTATTGTTCTTTTTAAAACCCAAATGAAGGTGAGATTGTGTGGTTCAATTTTAGGCCCAAATTGAAAAAAATCAAGTTGTGTTGTTTAATTCATAAGAATTAAATTCAAATGTGAGATGCATAAAGGTACATTTAGCTCTAAATATTACTTTCAAATGTGTGTTTAATAAAAACTTTTTAGATTTAACATTCTATAAATGTCCATCTCTATCAAATTAAATCAAAAAATAGAGAATATTAGAGTTAGTCAACCAAACATGCAATCAAATTGAAAAATTAAAACAAATAAAGGTGTGGGACTGCATCAAATAGAGGTGCAGATTTTTGGAAAAAAGTGTGGTATTGTCAACAAACAAGGGCGTGACCCTTTGACAAAGATGTGTCCCTTTAACAAAGGTGTAGCATGTTCTTTAAGGTGAAAGTGTGGCAGGAGAAACAAAGGTGCAACACTGTCAAAAACAAGGTTGTGGACCTTTGAACAAAGGCGTGAACCTTTAACAAAAGTGCACCTCTATAAAAAAACAAAAGTGTAATTCTACCTTGCACTTGTAAAATCTGACAAAATTTAAAGAAAATTGATCAACTAGGGACATGGGGTCCCACCGGGTGTGCTATTTTATGAATGTATAAAAATTAATGATCATATAACATCAAATTGAACCAAAATAACAAAGATTGTGATCAATCAAACTTAAAATTCTCAATGAATTTTTTTACAAAATGAATTAACTTTCAAAACATGAAATATTGAAACAAAGATCAAATTGAAAGCTAACTAAGAATGCAAACCTCAATCTCTTTGTGGGATTATGTCCTTCATGGATGTGGAGTGTTGCAATCTAGAAAAAATCCATGATATGCAAAGAAAATTGATGAAAATTAATAAAGAAATGACACAATTGCACTCAAATTGATCAAATTGGAGATTCAATTCAAGAGAGTAAGTTTACTCAAAGCTTGTGGATTATTATTATGGAAAAATGCTTACTATTGAGAATCAATGGTGAAGATCAAAAAGGCTAATCAATGGATGAAATAGAATAAGAGGAATGAGCATGTATCAAGGATGGATCAAATGATTAACAATCCATGAGACATGGATCAAAGATCAATTCAAGGGCTTGAGATCCATGAGAGACTCAACCAGTTCCCTATTTTTTAGGAATTGTGTTGGAGGAATGTTGGAGATATTTCTATTTGGGAGGAGATATTTGAATTTGAAAATAGAATATTCCAAGAGAATATTTATTATACAAGTTGGAAAAGTTAGAGAATTTGGAAAGAAACTAGCTATTTAATTGTGCAAGTGAATGAGAGAAAGGCTTTAATTAAGTAATCATGAATTATTTAATCAAAGTGTGAAGGATGACAATCAATCAAATAATTTGAATTATTTAATCAAGTGAGAATGAAAATTAGTATGAAGCATAGTGAATTAACTAAATAAATTTGATTTATTTAATTAATAGAAGAAAATGTGAATTTAACCAAATAATTGTCAATATTTAATTAAATGGACAAGTTAGGTGAAATAGAATAGAAATGGTGTTAGTATGAGAAATCAAGTATGTGATATTATCAGAATAGTTTTAAGTGTCTACACTAGGTATACTCTCCTAATATTCTATAAATTTAGTTATTTCATTGAATGTATGTAGAACCTAGTTTACTTATGCATTCAATAAAATATAGTCTTTGGTGAAATCTTCATTAAGTTTTCCCTTTAGGATTTTGGAAAATTACCTATTTGAATGATCTCATGACTTTTTTTCCTACTATAATAGGTATCAATTTATTATAAAAATCCATTTCTCACGACTCCAACACCAAAACACTTCATTAAAATCACTTACTTTCAATTATAGTTTGGTAGTTTTGCCAAATTTCAAGAATAAAGGAAAAGCAATAATAAGGGTAGATTTATCCATTTCATTAAGCCTCATACATGATAATTTTTATGTTGTAAAATATGTGTGGCCTTGATGTTAAACTAGAACATAGGTATATTATGAACTGATATTGGGATACACTTTGTAATCAGTATAGTGTGTAGCAAGGCAAATATTCAGTTATAGTGTTATTAATTAATTCAAAACCCTAGGGAAACCCCCCTTGGTCTAGCAGAGCCAAAAGTGAAGAGGTCTTACCCACCTCATCAATTGGTCCTAAGTTTCCCAACTTGAACATATGTTTTATGATACTTTTTTCAGTTTTGGCAACTATAACACTCGGGAGACTATCCAACCTTAGGGATTTGGGTTTCACGGCTCAAATCATCAATAGTTGGGATGTAGCCTAAAGAAAAATTTCATAGATGTGAAATTTATTTTGCATAATGTTGTAGATTTACTATTATCTATTGAACATAAAGTTGATTTTAATAATATTAAATCAACCACAATAATTATACATATGGTTGTGTTCAAATAATATTTGATAACCAATACTTGAAATAAGAGTGTCATCTTTATATAATTAGTATATTTATGTAGATAGTTTATAAACATTTATTTGTGACTGTGTATCTCAATTTGTTTTAAAGCTAGACAATAGTAGCATTATATGACTATTATACTCTATGTTTAGAAAATAGGTTTGTAACAACCTTATATATCTAATTGTTATCTCTTCTATGGAGTGGAAAAATCATGAACAATCTCATATAGGACTTTGTATTCACTATATAGGCACGTTATATGAATTTGATAGTCGCCTTACCCTAAATAATTTAGAGTGGGTTTAGTAGGGTATAAATACTAGCACGATATTAGTGAATTAAATAATTAGATTTATAAAAGGTGAAATTATTCTTGTCATTATACTTATTCATAGTTAAAAATAACATTATAAACCCATGCTCATAATTATGAATAGTAGTATGAACATTATTCATGATTACGAACAACATTGTAGGGTTGAATGAATTTATTATAGATTAAATATTTACCACTATTGGCTTTATGTAGCAGTACAACTTATGTAAAGAAGTTTATCTAGCTACATATACCTATGAATGGCATTATTAACTATTTTTGAAGTTATATTTTTACCAATTTGAGTTGTACTCGACATTGCCACTTGTGTAAAATGCTTTATATTCATTATTATTACTATTTTTGGCTATGAACACCAATAATAACTACCATATTATTGATGTCATTCCCGAGAAAGGCAAATTTACATGGAAAAATCAGAGAATAATTTTTTTGCAGATTGCAGAAAGATTAGATAGATTCCTTGGTTCTTCGAACTCATGGTTTGAAGGTTTCAAGTTGGTTTCAGATATTCTGCCTTTTACAATCTCTAATCACTATGCTATCTACTTAGATTTTCCATTTGCAATCTCATGTAAGGCCAATAAATCATCTTTTAAATTTGAAAAAATGTGGTTTCACCACCCAGATTTTTTACAATAATTGCATCAATGGTGGGTCGTTGCACCTTTTGTTAAGGGTCTAAGATGTTTCAATTTTACATGAAGATGAAGCATGTCAAGCAGCAAGTGAAACAATAGAATATACATGTTTTCAAGAATGTATTCCATCAGAAAGAAAAAGTGTTTAAGCAACTAGAAGAGTTAAATGAACATATTATTAAGCATGGTCTTGATCCTCAAACTTTTGATCTGCAACGTGCTCTTCAAATAGAATGGGTAGAATTGCTTGCTAGGGAGGAGGAATATTGGAGGCAAAAATCTCAAGAATTATGGTTAAGGGATGGTGATCAAAATACAAAAAAAATCATATGTTTTCTCAAGTAAAAAAGGCATCCAATTCGATTTTTTTAATTCAAGATAGTTCTTCAAGGGTAGTCCTTACAAAGGAATCTGATATTCATAAGGAAGGTGTCAATTTTTTCTCAAATTTGCTTTCAGATTCTTTATTCCAAGATAATTCAGCAAATGTCCAGTCTAAGAGCTTATATCTTCAGTGCCAAGATTGATTTATGATCATGATAATGACTTGCTTGTAAAGCCTTTTTCACTCTCAGAGCTCAAATAGGTGTTTTTTTCCTTATCTCTAGACAAGGCTCCAGGTCCACATGGATTTACAGCTCTCTTTTTTCAAAAGTGTTGTGATTTTATTGGGGTAGAATTACTAATGGAAATTGAAGAGTCAAGAAGAACTAGCACCATGTTTAAGTAATTTAATACAACAAATATTGTTGTTATTCCAAAGGCCAAAGATCCAAAAATTTTTGCAGATTTTAGGCCAATTTCTTTGTGTAATTTGATATATAAGATTATTACAAAAGCTATTTATCTTCATCTTCAACCTCTTATTTCAAAGATAATCTCTCTTGAACAAGGTGGCTTTGTTCTTGGGAGAGAGACGGTTGAAGGAGCTATTATTACACATGAGGTCTTTCATTCCATTAAAGAGCATAATATCCCATCCTTTATTGTTAAGCTTGACATGATGAAAGCTTATGATAAAGTGAATTAGAATTTTTTGATGCAAGTTCTACAAAAGTTTGGCTTTAGTCACAAGTGGTGCAAATGGATTTACTCATGTATTTCAACTGCTAAATTTTCAATTATTATTAATGGGGCATCTGTGGGTTTCTTTAGTTCTACTCAAGGAATAAGACAAGGTGATTCATTATCTCCTTTTCTTTTTATTATAATGGAAGAAGCATTGAGTAGGTTGATTAAGCAAGTGTATTCCCAAGGCTTGTGGAAGGGTATCTTAATTCATCGAACAAATATTATAACTACTCATAATTTATTTGCAAATGATACTTCATTATTTGGGAAATCTTTAGTTCAAGAGGCTATTCAGATGAAGGCCATCCTAGATGAGTATACTTCTATTTTTGGGAAAAATATAAATGTAGCAAAGTCAAAAGTTTATATTTTTAATACTAGTGCTCCTCTTAGAAGAAGGATTGTCAAAAATCCCAAGCACTTATTTAGGTATCCCTCTCTTTATGGGCTCAAACAAATCTGTATATTGGGGTAAGATCATGAACATATCAAGGCTAGGATCCTATCATGGAAAGCAAGATGGCTCTCATTAGCAGGAAAAATATTGTTAGTAAAATCAGTTCTATCATCCATTCCAAATTATTACCTTGATGTTTTAAAAGCACCCAAACTGATTATTGCTCAGATTGAAAAGTTGATTAGGGGTTTCTTGTGGAGAGGTAATGAGGATGATCATAGGAAATTTCCTTTAATTTATTTAGAGAAAATGTGCACAAATAAACTTAAAGATGGGGAAGGTTTGCATGATTTAATGGCAATAAATATGCCATTTGGTGCTAAGTTGATTTCGTATATGTATTCTAAGCCAAATTTTAAATGGTGTGGTATTTTGCAAGAGAAATATTTAGATAATCAATCTCCTTCCAAAATATTGACCATTGCTAATCCTCCTAACGGATCGACCATCTAGAATTTCATGTTAGCCTATCAAAATGTTATTGTTTCATATATTTCATGGGAGGTACACAATGGTGAGGATGTTCACCTTTGGAGTGATTATTGGAATGGTCATCCACCATTGAACTCTTATCAGGAATTAGTAATTACAGAAGCTTATCTCAGCAAATTGGGGTTCTAATTTGATTCACTATGTTAATTATGTGAATATCTTTACAAGTGTTGTGTCTTGGAAAGACATTTTAGATTTACCTATTCCAAATAATGAGATTTTTTTTTTTTTAAAGATCTTAAAATCTAGAGTTATCTTTCTCTCAAATAAGAGAGATAAGATTATTTGGGCCCCATCAAGGAATAATCATTATACTGTTAAGTAGGGTTATGTTGCTTTAACTTCTAAGGGCCAACACTTGTAAAAGCAAAGAGCATACTTATTTTGTTGGAATTTGATGGTATTACCAAAAGCTGGCAGCTTCGCTTGGTTGGCTTTAAGACATAAAATTCTTACAAGTGATAAATTAACCAAGCTAGGAATTGCAAATCCATTCCAATGTGTCCTTTATGATGATGCCTGTGAAATAGTTGATCATTTGTTTGTCCAATGTCCATATGCACAAAGTTGTTAGGATTTTATTAGGCAGAGGTTATCTTGTCATTTTGTTTTGCCAAACACACTTTGGTATCTATTTTCTTCTTGGTTGGTTCTTTACAAATCTGCATTGTTTTCTTGTATTTGGAGGATTATTCTAGCATTGGTCATTTGGTCTCTTTGGTGGGAGCATAACAAGAGAATTTTTAGGGATTCAAAGTCATCGGTTGATCATATTTTAATAAGAATTGAAAAGGAAGTTTCAGAGGGTGTAAATACTTATGTTTAGAATCATAAGTCAATTGCTTCGATCTTCACCAATTGGGATGGTCAAATATTGCAGAATTGGAAATACATTGTGTTTCCATTTAAAGGTAGTTTGATGCAAATAATCAAGCAGAAGGTGGATAGGAAAAGTGTTAAATGGCTACCCCCGAATAGGATTATAGTAAACTCAACTTTGATGGTGCCTCTCAGGGTAATCCAAGTGTGTCAGGAGTGAGGATGTGTATTCGAGATTCAAGTGGTATTCTGCTAGCTGCCAAATCTATTCATTTACCTAAAGGCATGAATAATTTAGCTGAAGCACAAGCGCTTTTGCATGGTTTGACTTTGGCACATTCTATGGCCATTAAAAGCATTCATGTTGAAGGGGATTCTTTATTGATTATCAATGCTTGTAAGCTTCAGGATATTCATAATTGGTAGCTTGAATATATTCTTAAAAAATGTTGGAGATTATTCTCTTGTTTTGACTCAATCATTATATCTCACACATATCGGGAAGGCAAATAGTTAGCATTTTTTCTTGCAAATCTGGGTTGTGAAGGGAAAGAAATCCAAATTTTGAAGGATGGCAATATTAAAAATTTCCCATCCATTGAGTCTATTGTTAATAATGAAAAATTTAATTAATCTTGGTTGAGGCTAACTTTGTGGTTGAGGCCAACCTAGCGGTTAAGGCTTACTTGGCGGTTGAGTTAAACTTGGTAATTTTGGCCATCCTAGTGGGAGTGGCCAACCTGGATTATGGTAGACTTCCTTCCTGGATTAACATTTTCTAGCTTTTGGAGGTACAGGTTTATTCATTTGAAGGGGTACGAATTTGGCTTCTAACTCAATGAGATATATCAATCAAGCTCTTCAGAGTTTTGCAGCTGAGGTGGATGAAGATTTATCTACCAAAATTGTCAAAAGGCTATGTGCAATTATTTAGATTATGTCATATGATCATATGGATTCGCCCCCAAGGGTTGTTGTTGTTCATGATTTTCCAAGCTCTAATGGTCTTCTTCATTTTCCAATATTGCCAAATTTAAATGATGTACATGTTGCTCCTTCTATGCATCCTGAGGATGAAATGTTTCAAGATTGCAACAATGAAAACAATCCTACAGTTCAAATGCTCGATTATTATGGTTTTCATTTGGGGTTTTTTTGGGCATTATGAGATGTAATTATCATAGTATATTCCTATTGGTATATTTTATGTATGGGTGGATTTCTATTTTATTTTGTTTGGCTATGTCAAATATATTTGGCTTTCAAGAGCCTATCCTAAGTCTTCATATGAGTTTTGTGTGGTCAATAGTGTCTCATTTGGCTTCCTAAGAGTCATCAAAGCAGATTTTGAGTCAAAATTGTATGCTTGTAAGTGTCTCATCTAGCTATCTAAGAGCCATCAAAGTAGATTTTGGTATCATGAACTATGTAAAATATATATATATATATTAATATATGGGCTTTATGCTCTTTGCCAAAAAATAAAAACTACCATATTATTGATCATTTATGCCATTTTTGGCTATTAAATTTATAAATGATTATGAAAAGAAGTAGCATTAGTATAGTGGCTCTTTTTTCTATAACCAGGTTTATTATATGAATATAATTAGTATGATTGTGGAAAATGGTTAAAAATAGCAATTTGTTAAGTTAACCCCTTCAATGAAGAAGGAGTATCAAGATTCATAATCATTTAATGTCTCCTTTTGTTGTAGTAAAATGGGAGTAAATAACCTAATCTTTATGTATTGCAAATGTCTCTTTTATTGCAGTATGATTTCATAAACATTTTGCATGCAGCCAAATATGTTGATAACCTTGCATTGATCATTAATGGTCAATAATAACTAATATTAGCTTATATTTATCATGCAATTACATAGGTACAAATCAACATTAATTAAGAATGCATGTTGTATTATTGTTAGCATTAAGTATTAATATGTGGATGTATTTCATGATTAGAAATCGTTATTATTTTTATTAGGAAAATAGGTTTTGAAGGAGTCCTAAAACCCTTTACAAAAGGAGTAGGTTGCTATTAAATAAAAGCATTGAAACCAAGCAGCCCAAAAGAAAAATACCAACCATCTGAAGAACCAACAATAGGAAATCAACAAACAAGAGGCAAAAAATGTAGACAAAAATAGAGAGACAAAAATTACTACAAATTATTTAGGATTCTTACTGCCTCCATGTCACTGGCAATAACTTTGGCATGTATCTTAACCAAATCATTAAGATCTTTGACTGAGACATGCCACATTTCTTCATTTTACTCCTAGTCCTAATGCAAGGACCATCCTCCTTACCTATCTCAGCTTTGCCCAATAAGGCCACATCCTCCAAATCCTACATCTCCTTCCCTTCAAGCAATGACTTACCAGTCAACTAAGTCAACTTTCTGGCCTTTTCATTTAGCATTTATGATGATATAAATTTTATTCCTTTCTTACCTTGAAGAATTGAAGTGTGCCCTAATTATTCTTCTAGATATGATCCTCACATTATTTTAAAATTAATTACATAATGAATATCCTTAAATACAATTATATAAAATCATGTTACATGAAATGTATGCTAGATCAACTCATAATGAATAGTAAAAGAGGGTACAAAATTTTAAATTTAAATTTAATACTTTAGATTTTGGGGGTCATATTTGTACTTATTAAGGTTGATGATCAATCCTACACAACTTAGAAAAGATATTAAGGTATAAAATGTTGATTTCAAAGTGGGGAATGAATTTATAGAAAGTAGTATAAAACAAGGGTAAAATAAGGATGTATCTAGACCAAGTTGTGAAGAAAACCTCACACAATAATGTTTGTGTAATTAATTATTATACCTTATATCAAGTAGGTAAAATAAGAGCACATTTCATCTCCCTAATTTATGAGAGCACATGCCACCTCTACCTCATTAAATTTCTTGATTGAAAATAGTTAAGTGCCACATATTCTTCATCGAGATGAGTTATCTTATCACCTTTGATCCTATAGTTGATTCAATCCTTTAGTTAATTGTTTCCCTTTTAGATAATTATCACCTTGACTTATGCATCCTAGAACCTATATATTGTAGTTCATTTCTTCATTACATACCTTAAATGTTAAGAACACATATATTACAATTCTATGTATGGACATTATAAATATTCCCTTAATTATTCTCCTAATAGTCAACCATTAATTTATCATCTTTAAATACCATTTATCACATTAATTTACCATTTATGATCATTTATTACCATTTACATTTATCACATCATAAATCATTTATTAATTAATATATCTTTTTATCTATTTAATTAAATAATTTTTTATTATTTAATTAAATGAGAACTAATTATCCATATTCAAATAAATTATATTTTTATCTCTTTAGTCAACTATTTCTTCTTTGATCAGTTAACTTTGTCTCATTTTAGAATATCAATCTTCTCTCATCAATTAACTCCATTTGATTTTAGAATCTTCTTCATCCACTAGTCAACCCAATCTTCAAATGGAAACTTTATGTGCATAATTATCCATTAATTAAATCAAATAATTAATTATTATCTCTTCATGATTTGAAATGGAAATTTTCTATTTATCAATTGAGTTGACTCCATAGTCAATCCAGTTAACTAAAGTCTTTGTCCTTATCCTCGTCTTCTATTTGATTTTTCCTTGAAAATTTTATAAATATAATATTTTCTTCATCATTTTCATATCTCACAGTCACAGTTTATGTAAATTCATTCTATCAAAATCAATCCTCAATCGAATCATAGTGTTATGTTGGGATCTAGTATCCACATCCAAAGGTGAAGCAACATCATTTCTATTTGAGGTTTGCAGTGGGATTAGTAAAATAAAGAATTATATTTGATTTCTTTATTTATGTTTTCAAGTTATTTTAATTTTATTTTATTTCTAATTTCGATATTTATATTTTGGTGAATCTGATTGGAACACTAAATTTTTTTGATTAACCTTGTTGTATGTGAGTTTCTAGTGTTTTATGTCTAACAGGTTTAAGTACTTTCAAGAGGTTTTGAAAATCAACCTTTTAAGGAGATTCTTGAGGAAAAGTATACATCATGTTTGTGTCCAAAAGGGCTAGGAAATGAATTTTCATATATAATAGTCCATATTTTGGTGTCGTATAACATTTTAAACTAAAAAACACATTTTTGTACACTTTCTTTGTTAATTCGTACATTTGTATAGATGAGTACTTTTGGACTATAAATTTATTGTTGCACATCTTAAAATTTTGTTAATAATTTTAGTGTCAAAAAATGTACTCCTTTACATTTTCACTCTATGTTTGGGTCCCTTGATAAATTGGACTTAATTAAGCCTCTAATTGGCCCAATTATGCATTTAAAAGCCTAATTAATCTTGTTTTCCAAAAGGGAAACTTGTATTAAACAATTGCAAGTATTAATTAAATTGCCTTGAAATTGTTGTGTCCTAGGTTTGGGACCTAGGACCCATTTTCCCAAGGGTGAATGGATCCCCCTTAAGTCTAGGACCCCAATTTTTAATATGTTTTTGGCAGCACTTTTATGATTCAAATTCAATTTGCAATTTTTAACCTTTGATGTTTAATTTTTGAGAAATTAGAAGATTGCCTATAAATACAAGGTCTTTTATCAAATTCAAATCCTAAAAGTAATCTAGAGTTTTCATGCAAGCATTTCTAAAGCAAATATTATTTTCAAAGGTGATCAAGAGTAGATTTCTCAACCATTTGTTGTAGCATTCAAGATCTCAAGCATCATGTCAAAGTTATCTTCATTTATGCATGTTTTTGGAGCTAACATTATGATGTAGGTTTCAAGCATTCAAGCATAAATATCAACATCCAATCAAGCAATTTCATGAAATATCAAGACCTTTGAGAGATGTGTTAGATTTCAGTCCTTCAAGGATCTCCATTCAAGGGTTTGGTGAGTTGCAACATTGCATTGTTCATTCATCATTCCTTCCATTCATGTTTCATTTCATTTCAAGCTTTAATTACCAAAATTAGGTTTTACCGAGGAAAACCCCCATTCACCAAAAAAAAAAAAATCCCTCTCTTTTTGTTTGCAGATCTTAGGTTGAAGAAGGATTGAAGATTGATGAAAAGTGCAATTTTGCAAAGTTGTCATGCCAAAAAAACTCACTTGTAGAATTTAATTTTGACTTTCTAACTTTGAAATCCAGAGGAATTGGGAGTGCAAATCCAGGAGCAAAGGATTGTGAAGACAAATTTTATATCCCTGTAGCAAGACCCATTTACCCTAAGGTGAATCTATCCCATGAGGACAATCAACGGGAGCTTTTGGTGACAGATGCATAAATTCATGCTCATCTCAGATCTGGTGGAACTTTAATGATTTTGTTATAGTAAGGTTTTAAATTGATGATCCATGTTTTAAATTGTATAATTACATTCATTTGGTATTTTTTATTTATCTCTGAAAAGTGCATTTTAGATTGATTTACCCCAACCTCAATCATAAGGAAAATAGCAAGATCTCCATTAAGATTGAAAGTCAATATTTCCCTAGGGGATCTCTTTTCCCTAATGAAAATAGGGAAATAGGTACATTGCCCTCATTTAAAACTTGCCTCACCCCTATTCCCCTTCATTTCATTTTGGTGAACCTGACATTTTTGCACTATAATTTTTTTGATTTGGAGTCCATTCAAACCCTAGATATAGGATTTGTAATAGTTTGCATTTCATTTAGGGTTGTTAAAATTGCATTAGTTTTCATCTCATTTAGGGTTTTAAAATTGCTATGTAAATTATCTTGTTTTAAATCTAAAAATTGCTCTCTTTTTACATACTTGCATTGCACTTCCTATTTTTGGGTGTTTGTTGCATTTTTTAGTGCCTATTCTCCATTTTTGGGTGCACTTAGGTTTGGTGAAACTTGTATGAGCTTTACAACCTAGTGTCTTATTACCAATATTATAGTGAGACGTACTTCAAGACTTATGCCATCCCACGCTACTACATCCATCGTGGATCTTGATTTTTCCAACTCTTTCACTCATAATGTTGATACTAGTCAACCCACTATGGAACATAACTTTGATACCTCATTTCCCATGACCACCCCACCCAAAAATAGTGTGACTAATGTTAACACAATGGTTGCTAATGTCCCTCAAGAAGAGTTAAAAACAAATGAATCAAGATTTAGAAAAATTACAAAAACTTTGTGAGTGTTGAATACATTGTTGGTACTATAATTCCTCATAGGTAACATGAGGGAAATGCTTGATAATGAACAAGGAATAGAGAATGTGTGTAGCCTAGCTCACATTATCGATAAACATGTTCCTACAACACCTAGTTGTGCTCAAACTTTGGGGTATCGTCAAAGTCAAGGTGGAAATCCAATTCCTACTTCCACAACTATGACCTCTATTCCTACATACACTAATCCAACTATTAAAACAACAAAACAACCCACTAGAAATTTCAATACCACCTTGGGTATTTCCATTGGGCATCCCTTTAGTTTTTTGTATTCAAATCTCATATCAACTAATTCATATCCCCTCACAAACTTACAATTCATGTGTCCTCCAAATACATATACACCTCCACCTTATTCACCTCCATCTCACAACACAACCAATGATTCCATCCTTAACCAACTCTTACAAAATGTTTCATCTCTCCAACAAAAAATTGCCACATTGAACCAAATTCAAAATGGCCAACCTTCACAATATGTCAAAATAAACCCTTTATCCTTGGAGATATTGAGAGAAAAAATTCCACAAGGCATAGAGATTCTTAGATTTAAGAAATACGGTGGAAAAGGAAACCCTAGTAACCATGTATCAGTATACACATCCTTATGTAGTGACTTCATCTTTGAGGATAAGCTCTTAGATAAAATTTTCCATAGATCCTTGAAAGACATTGCCTTGGAGTGGTTTTGTTCTTTATTGAACAACTCAATTTGTTCATTCAATAAACTCGTTTATGCCTTTCTAAACCATTTCCAAGTGCACATGGGTCCCAAGATGATCTTAGTTGATTTACTGCAATGTAAGAAAAATAGAGATGAAATGGTCACTGACATCATAGAATGATACCAATATCTTTATTCACAAATCAACATTAAGATTCTTGATGCCAACCTTCACAGAGTGTTCATTGAAAATTTGAAAACCAATATTCGAGATAAACTAGGGATGGTGAAGTTTTCCTCCTTTACACACTTGTGTACAACCCTTCATGACTATTAGAATTTAGTTAGTCATCGTGAAGAAAAAACTCCTAACCATCCTAAGAAATCCAAATTTGTGCCCCATAACAATTTCCAACCTTTCAAGAAACAAAATAAGGATTTTTTACAATTAAATACACCTCAAACAAGTCAACATGTTAACTCCCAAGTGGCTGCCATAAAAATGACAAATCCATATCCATTTAGGGAAAGGAATAGACAATTTACCCCTTTACCAAATACCCTTTGTTGTGCCTATAGCACACACACCCCATACAGAACGGGGACCCTCTCTTTCTTTTTGCCTTGTCGGGTCATTTTGTTTCTACCTCATTTTGCATGCCCATCATTTTGGTGTCCTAGTTGGTCAATGCACCTTTCAAAGTCTCATTTTTGGCTGACCATATTTTTCCCCTAAAATAAAAATTGCTAAGTCTTGGGTTTTTTTCGGGCTTCCTGCTTTCTTCTTCCCTCTTTCTTCTTCTGCCCTTCGCCTCCCCACTCCCCGCTTTCCGTCTTCGGACTTCGTTCTTTCAGTCTCCCTCTGTCAGGTTTCCATCTACCTTCAGGCTTCGCCTTTTCGGGCTCCCTCTGTCAGGATTCCTTTCTTCAATCTTTGTCTTTTCGGGCTTCCTTTCTTTGGGCTTCGCTTTTCAAGATTTCTTCCTTCGAGCTTCACTTTTCGTGCTTCCCTCTTCCCTCTTTCATCTTTTTCTTTCACCCTTCGCCTCCCCACTCCCCGCTTTCCATCTTTCGGGCTTCCCGCTTTCTTCGTCCCACTTTTTCCTTTTGCCCTTTGCCTCCTCGCTCCCTGCTTTCCATCTTTCAGGCTTTGCTCTTTGGGTTTCCCTCTTTCGGTCTCCCTCTTTTGAGTTTCCTTTGTGCTTTCTTCATCTCGAACGGCCATGCTCTGGGTCTCCTGCCATCGTCCTGAAATTCGAACTCACCTACCTCATCGGTTGTCATACCAGCATTCATTAGGAGGTATTAAATGCATTAAGGGGCTATTTAAGAAAGTTTCAACAGGTCATTTTCACATGTCAGGAACAATGAATAAACAAAATGCAACCCCTACCTTTTCCGACCTCGCGTTCGAGCTTCATCTTCGTCGTTCTTCAAGGATTCGGCCTCTCACTTCATCAGGCCACCGAGGTATGATCGTCGTCCGACAGTCCTTCCCTTTTCTAAGCTTTATAATTGAAAAACTAAATGATAAGGGAGAAAGGGATTGAGTAACCTGATGGGAAAACGTCTCACCTTGAAAACCCACCTGCCCAAATTTTTGAAGGCATCCCTCGGAGGACCCAAAATTGAAATCGGAACCCTGTCGTCTCATCACTATTCTTCGGGGTAAGTGATCATGCTCTTCAAGCCTGAGACTCTCTCCAGCCACAATTTTAACTTGGTCAAAATTTTCCTAACGACGAAGCTTCTCCCGGATTTCGAACTCTAGAACTCCCCTTCTGATTCGTCATTTCTCAAAATGGCATCCTCGCTTCATTTGTTTGATCATCAGGCTCCAGTCCTCAAATTTCCTTTGGACTCCAAATGGAAAACAACTCCAAGTCACCTTCAAATCCTGGCCTCCGTACTTTCATCCTCGAGCCGCCGTCGTTGTTCCGCCGTTACACACATCCGTCTCCTGGCGTCTTTCCAGCTTCCAGGCCCCAACCATTTCCCTGCTACTTGAGGTTTGAATAATGAAAATGCGGAGTCCTCACCTCATTCAGACCCTACCAACTAGACCTCCATCCCCAGAATTTTGTCCCCCCCCGCCATCCTGAATGGCTAAACTGGTCCGCCCTTCCAGCCTCCAGGTTCCAAACCTCGGAATGCCGCCTACGACCTTCTTCGAGGAGTGGATGGTGTAATTTTTTGAACAGATTCTCCGCAGAAAGGGCACCACATTCTATTGGGGAGATATTATCAGTGATCGCTTCCATGAGCAATTCATTAACATAAAGAAAACCTCTAAATTCTACATGACATCTTACTTGGTGTATTCACTCACCAATTGGCAGATTTACAATGGATTGTTCACAGTGCCCAATGAGATGCCAGGTAGAGGGCTCAAACCATATGATAAGTACCCTCAGTTGCAATACATAAATTTCAAAAGGGATTACTGCAGGGTAAACGATGCATTTATCGCATACATCACTAGACTACTTGGAGGTGATTTTGAGAGAAGAGTCTCTCACAGTGTTAGGGCCCTCCTCAAACATTACGCTTTCTTGTTCATCCAGTATCCAAAGTTCACATACATCCGTGCTCAGGGATTCTCAGAAAGGCCGAATAAGCTGCCCTGGTACCCTAATGACTGGATCATCCTATTGGAGTTATCTTGGCAACTACGACATGTACATGACATCTTGAGCAACAAGCATCTGGCTGGGATCCCTTATCCCCTCACACTTGGCCAGGGGATGTATGAACTTAATACTTCCCAATGTGCAGGTAATTCAGAGAAGGAGTTGGTCGAGTACTACTTCAAGCCACATACATCTAGGCCATGGATGGACCCATACAACCACATCAAGAAGGCAATTGGACAAGAATATTCCCATGTCCACCATCAAGGATTTTTGGGCCAATTGCAAAGATGACTTTGAAGTGCGGGTAAGACACTACATGTGGATGACCGCATACTTTGTAAAAAGGGTGAACTTGCTTATGGTTCCAGACCAATTAGAAGAAGAGGAGAGCATTATGATCGACCCAAGATACAGTGCTATTGCGAATTTTCCATTGCCTTTAATTGATTGGAATGAGCAAGAGGTTGATGACCTCGACATTCTCACCAAGCCCGTTGAGGCTCGAACAAAGGCATGGATCGATGGGCAGGTCACCCGTCTAAAGCAACAGGGAGTCGCCTTGACCTTCAAGGGACTCGAGAGTGAACCAAGTGGTTTTGATGGTGGGATAGTCACTGCTACAACCAGAGAAACACCTAAGTCCCCACCATTTGTTCGTTCAAAGAAGAGAAAGGAGGTTGACGAGCAGCAACCCAACCCAAAAGTGTACAGTAGAAAGGCCTTGGAGGGTGAGCCTCCTAAAAAACATAGAAGAACAAGCAGCATCACTGAAATGTCGGTAATACCAAAAGATCCACTTCACGAGGGAGAGGGGATGGAGGTTGATTCGCCAAGATCTTTGCCTGCTTCATTTGCTACTGCAACCACTATTGCTATTGCTACCACCCCGTCTATCCCACACGCAATAGTTGCATTCTCTTCGCCTGTGGTGGACATCGCCATCCACCTCGCCTCTACTTCTCCCGTCGCATAGGTCGTATCGATGGATTCATCCTTCGCCACTACCTCACCGATTTCTTCATCCTCCATGTCTCCTTCCTTTTCTCTTCCAATTGTCATCGTACTACAATACCTGCCCTCGCCCTCCCAGATTCCTTCATGAAATACATGCATAATGTGTCATTTGAAATTTTGAGAATGTTTGCAAATCCAATGGTGCAAGTTGCAATTGCCCAGGCAATGATTAACACCCCGGTTCCTCCTCCTCCTACTGAGCCACCCAATATGGAGGCTATGATGCAAATCTCTAATGAATTGGAATGACAACAACTGGAGGAAGCTAAGAGGCTGGAACAGGTATTGGAGAAGGTGGCTCCTGAAATTGAATGGGCCGAGGAGGCCAGGGGGGGTTGCATTGAGTATCTAAGAATGATGACAGGACTTGATGTGCCTGTTGTTCCGATCAATCCCGAAAAATATAAGGCCTCATTTTCAAAAGAAGATGGAAGAGGGGATGTCAGGTGAGATCACCATGGAGTTCATGAGCTTCGCTGCTAGGGCCTTCACCGAGTCTGAATTGTTCAATAATCATGTTGCCAAATATGAGGAGGACTAGAAGAATCTCATCGACAATTCCAAGGAATGGAGCTACCAAGTGCTAAAGTCTAATGTCATAGAAATTGATAGGCTCCAACCGGTAATTCTGAGGTTCATGGAATATGCATTTGTGAAGAAGTAGGAGGGAAACCCTGTTATTGATGAAGAACTTCCAAAAGAGTAGTTGCAGCAAAGAGCAATCAACGAAAAGACAAAACACTACAGTACTGCCACACAAGATAAAACAGGGATTAAGACAAATGATGTTTTTAAATTGTAATATATTGGGGGTAGGTATAACCCTAGGTTATAGTGAATTTTGGCCACAAAAATTTAATTCAATATTGGCCACATGTTCTACTTTTGAAACACTATAAATAGGGGAGCCTCCTCTCATTTTAGAGAGGTTGAATTGTTGTAAAGACATGCTGCAAAAATTGCAATAGAAATAAATTGACTTTGGTGCATTTTTGGATTTCTTCTCATGTTTCATGATTCTTCTCTCATAAGTTAAGGATTTAGTTAGATTTACTATGATGTTCTAGTTTCCTTTCAATCAACTTTGGTAGATCTAGTAATGTTGTCCTTGATTGTGAAGATTTTTGTTGTGTAGATGCTTTTATTGTGCATACTTTTCTTCATTTGCCGCTGGTAAATGGCTGTGCAAAGTTAGCCTGGACTTTGATTTTAAAGCTACCTATAAAAATTTATCTATGTTCATGCACATGTGTGGTGAATGAGTGATAGAACATCTGTAGTCTTTAGAAGATAGCATAGGTTTCATGATGTGAAACCCAATCCTATACCTGCACAAACATGACAAACAAACACATTAGTTAGTTGATATGCAAGATAAAAGAAGGATTCCCCATGAAATCCATTTACTATGCTCAAATAGAATGGAAAATGAAGAACAATGCAAAAACTAAATAAAATCTATCTAAGCAAAGAAAACTATTAATCCCATGGGGGAGTTTGTGCCAATTGATGTGTTTAAATTGGCCCTTTCCCATCTCCTATGTAAGCTTGATGATGATTGATCCACTTTGTTGATGAAGAACAATATGAGTTCTTGAGAAAACCTGCAATAACCTAGCTAAGATCTTGCATTGAGGATGAAGTTGAGTAGAGTAAGTTTACTCAAGTTGTGGATGATAGAATGAGAGGAAGAGTCTCTCATTTATAGATTTCAAATTGGAATAATGAATGAAATTGAGCAATGTGGGATCATTCAACATCCAATGGCCAAGTGCCACTTGTCAAGATGTGAATGGTTGAAGGTTGAGCATATTTTGATCAATGTGCAAGTTTGAATTTTGAATTTGATGAAGTGACATGTTTAGGGGGGATGAAATAAATGGAGTTAATATTACTTGGCTCAAGGCCAAGGACATGTAAGAGGAGTGAATGCCTTGTTGGAAGTACCCATCCACTTGGACTTTTTGAATTCAAATTTGAGGGAATATTCCCTTTTGATGCCATGTGAGGGAAAATAGAGATTTGATAAATGAATTAAATCTATTTTCATGTGCAACTTGCATTCTCTAGAGGATTTTAGTGATAAGGATTAATTTAATCAAGGATTTGATTAATTTAATGAGGGATTAGATGATTTGACAATTTTGACTCAAATTTATGAATTGATTTAAATCAGAATTGAGAGGAAAGGATTAATTAAATAAATGTTTTTGATTTGTTTAACTAAAAGGGGAAATGTTAGATTAAATTAAATGATGTTTAATTTATTTAATTTAATAAGAATACTTTAGAGACTTTAATCAAATAAAATGATTTATTTAATTAAACAAAGACATAAGGTTAATTAAATTGATTAATTTAATCAACAGAGGAGAAAGACTTAATTAAATAAATAATGATTTATCTAATTAAGAGATGAAAAGTGATGATAGGTTGAGAGTATGATTTAGGAGGAAATATCGTTAGTAAGCAGGATCAAGCACATCAGATTGAATTGTACATTTTCCATGTCTACACATGATACTGTGAAATTTTTGGTTAAGTGAAATTCTATTTTAAGGAAACTGTCCACAATAGGAGTCTCCATGATCACTGTTCATTCGTAGTTGCAGGTCCAGGAACTTTCTCTCTTCCCTGCTCTTTTTTCCTTTTTTTTTATAAATAACCTATGCTAAGGTTCATTGCACATTGTAAAGCCAAAACCTAAAACAGAAAATGGAGTTCAAGACTGTTGTTTGAACCTGGAGCAAAAATAAAGTAATTTCACATTCTAAGAACTCTATTCGTAGACCCCATTCTCCTCCAGCTTAGTCCATGTAAGTTTTCCCTGTGATTACAAGCAAAATCACATCATAAATCAACTAATATATTCCAAGCATTGTCATGATCTGACATCTGAGAGACCTTGGGATAGTGTTCTGCAATCTAATTATGGAAGATTGTCTTTCAAAAGAGGTGATGCATCTATGTATTACCTGTGTTGAGAAGTGCATAAAAAACACATCAACACCCTTCACTTCATTATGTTGTGACTTATAAGTAAGAACTTAGTTACCTTACCTCCTATTAGAGCCATTGATACCACTAAGCCCTTACCTCCAAACTTTAACTTGAATTCCTTTTGCCATTATCACCAACAAAATAGACACGATACAAAGCAATGTAAGTGTCTTAAACATATTGTGCAAGACCTCATTAATTCTAATCACATCCAAATTGGTGGTGTTAATTATCAAGGAAATAAGTTTGTTTCCCCACCCAACCAAAATTTTCAAATATTTACCAACCCCATGCCAAATCATAATCTCTTTTGTGAAAGCTACCAATACTAAGAATGATGTGATGAATGTTGAAAAACTTCAAGATACAAATAATGACAATATAATTGAAAATGAAGAATACTTGCAATGTGTGGTCAGATTCATTGATGCAAAACCTCGTAAGGGACAAACCAAAATTCCCCTTGATATTACTTTCTCACAAAATGGCATCATTAGACATGCACCTGATGGTCCTCTTTACATCATTGAAAGAATCAAACAAGCCTACTAATGGGATATTAATTGATCATGTGTGTGTAGAGAATGTGATCACCGAGGAATTATTATTTGTGCATGAACTTTATCAATATTCTAATGAATAACCAAAAGCATGGATAAAAACACATAATGGTTTTCCTTTCCCTATAATAGATTTGATCACTCTTCCTTAAATAGTTGGACCAAAACAATTGAATCTCATTCTCCATCATCCCTTTGTTAGACAAATTCTGTGTGAATCTTGGTTACCCATGGCTACACTCCATGGATTTTGTCCTGTTGGTAGTGCATAAATGCTTAAAGTTTCCATTTGGAAATGATGTCTTTATTGTGCATCATAGTGGATTTCATCCTGTGTCTCCTAGTGGGAATTTCTCACTGGATTTCTTTTAGCTTGAACCTATGGAACCTATTAAGCCTTGTGAAGACTTCTTTTTCAAATCTTGCAAAATTATCCCTTAGCAACATGCCTCAACCCATGATTGAGCCTCTTATCATTGATGAGACCATGATTGAACCAAAATCCCTTCCAAGTAACTAAGACCAACCCATGACAAATCCTTCACCTATTTCCTATAAAAGACCAAGAGATTACAATATGTCTTGTTGTCCCTCCTATGATCAAACAAGTTTATAAAGCTAAACATAAAGTGTTTGAACAACCTCCTGCGGTTCCTTTTGTTCCTCCCTTATGAGAAGAAAATAAACCTATGGTTGATAAATCCACTCCTACACAATCACAACTTGAAAATCATTCAAAAAGAAATAGAAATTCTAAAGAGCATAGGTGTAGATGTCATGCTATTGATTGTGATTTAAATGAAGAGAATAAAATAGAAAATAAAGATCAAACACCAATTGAGACAAAGCATGATGATTCTCCACCTTCACCATAAAAACAACAAGAAACTTAAATGGACATTGTCATTAGGCCTCTAGTTGTGGTCAACTTGGATGATGATGATGATGAGATTGCTAAAATTGATGAGGAAGTGCATAATGAGTTGAATTTATTTTTTTCCTCTTCCATGAGCTTAGATGATAACAACTGTGATGATCCTCCTATAAAGAGTGACTCACCACGTGTTGAACCTGGTGATACTCCTAGTAAAACACTTGTCATTGTCCCTTTGGCTAGTTTCCTACCTTCTGCATATGATGAATGAGATTAGGATGTGGATGACTTGCTATAGGTTGAATCACATGTGTCATACTAGTATTATCTTTGTCTTCTTTTCATGTTCTTTTTTATTGCATGTGTGTAATGTGATCCCTTGTATTGTATTGCTTGGAATGTATTTATATATGTGTGAGCCTACTTTGGATGACCTTTGTCACTCCATTGGTGCAAGGATACAAAGAAATCAAATCTATTGTGAGATTCTTCTATTTGTATCTACAGTCTTCTATCCATAGTAAACCATTTATATTTTTTCTTGTGTTTTCCTTTTGGAGATGATACAAGGCATCAAGACATTTAGGTCTCTTCCATGTTGACCCAAAATCTTTTCTTTATTTTCTCTCTATATGTGTCATTCTTCCTTTGTGCTTGTTGTTCCATGATTCATTTGGGGAATGATGACAATTCTGAGCTTGATTATATCACTGCAACAATGACAAACACTAACCCCAAATCCATGGATCCCTTATATGTTATCTTAGGATTGCATATGGGGGGAAACCCTCCTTTCATGATGTATCTCTACTCGGAAACATATGTTTACATAAGGATTTCTGAATAAAGCTCTCATATATTGGCATTTATTGTGTTCTACTTTAAAGTAATTTCTCACAACATGGTGTTTAGCAATTCCTTTAATGTGGGGACATACACGTCCCTGCTCATTATTTATTTCAAAGTCTGGTCTTCTTAATTCAAATGATGTGTCTTCTTGGTGGTGACATTTGGTTTGATGTTCCTCAAGAGCATGACCTTTCTAGGCATATGGCATTCCTCTTAGTGGTGATGCTACAACTTGCATTCCCTAAGTTGTGAATCTTTTATCCTTGACTAGTCATCTCTTGGAGACATCAGGCATGATTTTCCCTAAGGTGAGACCTTTCATGAAACAATGAAAACCTGTTTGAATATCCTATTGCATGTATCAAGGCTACCAAGCATAACACAACTTGCTTGCCAATGGAGCCTTTATATTTTTCATGAGTGTCTAGCATAATGCAACTTGCTAGCCTTGTGACCATTTTTGTGTGGTGCCTTATCAAAGTTATCAGGAGGAATAACTTTGGTATGGTTAGTATAATGGGAGCCTATAGACTTGGCATGAATTTCCCATTAGCCATTTTTCGGGGCTCACCTAGTTTACAATGGATTTCACTATCCCATGTGAGTATATTTTGTTTACATAGTGGACAACGAGTTTCAACTTGTAAACATTTTTCTAGATAAAGAGCTAAGGCTTGATCCATACCAATTAGACAAATAGTCGAGGCTTGATCCATCCCTTTCTCTTCTCATTAACTTTGACATTATATGCTTATGTATCTTGCCTTGCTACTGCATATTTAACATAGGCACGTGTCTCTTTGTGCCTTTGTTGGTTTTCCCTGAGATCTTAGATCTTGGGGGCTTGATTATCCTCCTTAACCTTTGTTGTATTATATTTCCAATAGTTGTATTATTAGACCTCTCTTGACGCTTGTTTGTCTACTTTGGTGTTAATTTGAGAGTAGGGCTCATCCTCTCACTAAAGTGGGGGATAAATGTAGTGTCAAAAAATGCCCTCCTTTACATTTTCACTCTATGTTTGGTTCCCTTAATAAATTGGACTTAATTAAGCCTCTAATTGGCCCAATTATGCAACAATTATGCATTTAAAAGCCTAATTAATCCCGTTTTCCAAAAGGGAAACTTGTATTAAACAATTGCAAGAATTAATTAAATTGCATTGAAATTGGTGTGTCCTAGGTTTGGGGCTTAGGATGCATTCACCCAGGGGCAAATGGGTCCCCCTTAAGTCTAGGACCCCAAATTTTAATATGTTTTTGGTGGCATTTTTATTATTCAAATTTAATTTGTAAGTTTTTGCCTTTGATGTTTAATTTTTGGGAAATTAGAAAATTATCTATAAATACAAGGTCTTTTTATCAAATTCAAATCGTAGAAGCAATCTAGAGTTTTCATGCAAGCATTCCTAAAGAAAATATTATTTTCAAAGGTGTTCAAGAGTAGATTTCTTAGTCATTTGTTGCAGCATTCAAGATCTCAAGCATCATATCAAATTTATCTTCATTCATGCATGTTTTTGGAGCTAACATTGTGATGTATGTTTCAAGAATTCAAGAATCGAGATCAACATCCAATTAAGCCATTTTATGCAAGATAAATACCTTGGAGATATGTGTTAGATTTCAGTCCTTCAAGGATCTCCATTCAAGGGTTTGTTGAGTTGCAACATAGAATTGTTCATCCATCATTCCTTTTATTCATGTTTCATTTCATTTCAAGGTTTAATTACCAAAACAGGGTTTGACCAAGGCAAACCCCCATTCACCAAAAACAAACAATTTTCCCCTCCCTTTATGTTTGCAGATCTTAGGTTGAAGAAGGATTAAAGAATGATCAAAAGTGCAATTTTGCAATTTTGTCATCAAAGTTGTCAAGTCACGAAAAACTCACTTGTAAAATTGAATTTTGACTTTCCGACTATGAAATATAGAGGAATCGGGAGTGAAGATCTAGGAGTAGAGGAATGTGAAAACAAATTTTAGATCCTTGTAGCAAGACCCATTCACCCTAGGGAAAAAATTTCCCAGAAGAGCACTCAGCAGGAGCTTTTGGTGGCAGGTGCATAAATTCATACTCATCTTAGATCTACAAGAAATTTGTTGATTTTGTTAAATTAAGGTTTTAAATTGATGATTCATGTTTTACATTGCATAATTGCATTCCGTTGGTATTTTTCATTTATCTCCCAAAAGTGAATTTTAGGCTAATTTACCCCATCCTTAGTCATAAGGAAAACAACAAGATCTCCATTAAGATTGACTCACCTAAGGGTTGAAAGTCAATCTTGCCCTAGGGGATGTCTTTTTCCTAATGAAAATAGGGAAATAGGTGAATTAACCCCATTCAAAACCTATCTCACCCCTATTCCCCTTTGTTTCAATAATTATTTTTATTTCATTGTTTGGTTAAAAACATAATTGATAGAGGTTTAATTGTTTGGCCAAGCTACTTGCTCTTCCTCTTTGCAATTTTTGAAAATAGTAACTTGCAAAAAAAAAGCATAACCTTCAAATCGCTAATTAGATTTTCAACATTTTTTAGGCATTAGAAAGTTGGTTCTGACATGGATGTTGTGAGTTAGATTATTTCTTTAAATCAACAACTAGAAATTAGATATAATTAGTTAAAGTGAATGTTTTAGTTTTGAATTTCAAACAAGCACACATATGAACTTTCTTTTTGATGATTTTAATAAAAAATATTTTTAAAATCACAAGGATTCTAATGGTGTGCTTAGTTTTCTCATTTTAATTCTTATTTTATATATTTTCACCGATCTTTGAATACAACTTAATTTCATTGTTGAAGACCGAAACACAAACAAACCTTTTCATAGGTCAAAGAGCAAAAAAAAAAACTTCTAATAAAATTGTTTTTGCAGGTTGACATTATAAAGACAAGTTTAAAAACATTAGCTAAGAAGGTGTATGAGCTTTTCTAGGGTTTTCTTGTGTCTACGGTCATCTTTGGACCCTCTTGTGTCATACTGTGCCATTGGCATAGGATTTTTCTCTTTTCCTATGTGTGCGACTACATTTATTACAGTTTTTTTGTTTTAATATGCCTTCAATCAACTCTAACCCAATAGTTCTTACTAGTGTCGATGGTTCAAAGGATCTGCTCAATGGCTCCTTCTGTGAACAAACGACCCCAAATTTTTTTTCCAAAAGTGTTTCACGAGGTAAATCTTTTGACTCCCTAGCTGATGCGGTTTTACCTTTGACTGATTTTTATTCTACTTGTCAATGGCTTGAGCAACATACTCTTGTTGGATACTTTATTGGGAGGACTCCCCTTTAAAGTGTGCTTAAAGAATGGGTCCACAAGGCTTGGGTCTCTCATTGGGTCCACCATGATATGGTCCAAAATTTAACCAAGGGTTTTTTCTTTTCTACTTTGCGGAGGTCAATCATGTTCAGGAAATCCTTAATCATGGTCCCCAGTATGTCAAGTCTTCTTTGTTGGTTTTCCAATCATGGACCTGGGACTTCACTGTCTCAGATGACACCAAGCTATGGGTTTTAGTTTGGATTGAGTTTTTAGGGTTTCCTTTTCCTTATGTGCCTTTTTTGAGTCATATTGTGTCCTCTGAGGAAGGTCATTTGTATTGAGCCAGATAGGTTTTTCTAGGCCCGACCCCAAAAATAGGCCTTTGTTGAAGTGGACCTTTCACAAGATTTGAAGGACTCCATTGACATTCAAATTGGAGCTCTTTGGCATACCTAGAAGGTCACTTATTTTAATTTGTCAAACATGTGTTATAGATGTCAGTTTGTTGACCACAAGATCAAGGACTACCCTTTGGTAGTGCCTTGTACTCCTTCGTTGTGGGAATCTGAAAAGCCTCGTCAGGTGGATAATTCTTCTACCAAACTTGATGAGAAATGGACCACAATTACAAACCGTAAACACAAGTTCAATGGCTCTAGGATCTTTTCCAAATTCCTTGAGCTAGTTAAAGATGTTTCAAACCCTTCGATGAAGGGGAAAGAGGCCCCGGTCAGGGCTAACAATATTCTGACGCGGCCCAGGCCGACGGCTACACCTCAGCCTGCTACCATTATGATAGTACAATCAAATGTGTAGATAACAAAAATTGGTCTAGGCCTGCGAGTACACATTCAACATAATTTTCTATAGTCCGTCATCTTGATTTATTTTATTAACCTTTCTAGCACATATTTCCTCTATTAATTAAATACCCCTTTTTAATTAATTCATTAATTCATTATTAATCTTTATTCAACTTGATTAATTAAATAAATCATATTTATTTAATTATGTTGCGAACTAATTAATTCTTCACCCTTTATCTATCAATTAAATAATTTATTATTTAATTACCCCCTTTATCATACTTTTCTAACTATAATTAAATATCTTTATTTAATTATTCATTTAACCCCCTTTATCTATAATTAAATATTTATTATTTAATTATTCATATTATCCTTTCAAACAGTCAAATTAAATAAATTACTTTATTTATTTAATTAAAGTATCTTATTTTTGAATGTTGAATTAAATTCATATTTAATTCATATTTAATTAATTATGTCACATTCCTCTATCATTCAGTTATCTAATTCATTCACTCACCTTCTAACTTGAGATCTATTTTTAGTTCTTCAATTATCTCTAAATTCAACACCAGTTTATCTCTACAAGAAGACTCTCTGTTACAACTAGTCAATTAACTAGTTCTAACTCATGATTGCATTCGAATGCATTAGTCTTCGAGTTCCAACTTTGGCTTTTGCATACAAAGTCTATTTCTTCTATTTTTGGAGATTAAGATCTGAACTCGTGTTCTAACTCACGTTCTAAATTAGTCTCTATCTTCAGTCTTTCCTGAACTCGTGTTCTAACTCACGTTCTATCTGAGACAGAACTCATGTCACATGACATTCATCAATCTCGTCCATCGATCTCTCTTTCAATCTGAGCCGATCGTTCGAAAACCCAAATTCTATAAAATGGCCTCTCATTATCATTATTCCTCCTCCTGAAATCACATACTTTTGAGAAGAGATTCAACTTCGATATTTTGCTTAGACACTAAACAGAATTATTCTTGCATTCAAACACATAAATCTGAGGGCAAGAATATTGAAAAGGCAAAATGGAGAAGAACAATCAAGATAATTCGAAGGGATGAACGCATATTCGGTGAGATCATTTTGGTTTTATTAGTTTAGTTTATTTCTTCGTTCTTTGTTGTTAAATTTTAGATTATTGTTTAGATTAAGATTTAACTTTGTTATTCTAGTACTTACAGAAAATCTATGATGTTACATTTGGTGAACCCGACGTGAACACACTTCAAAATCCGCACATATTTTCGTCTTTCCGTTTTTCCATTTTCTGTTCTTTTTTGCAGGTTTTTCGTACGGTGCACCGCATCTATTCTCTAAAACGATGCATTTGTAGTTACGAGCCACATCTGTAAAAAACAACGACACATTTGTCATCAAAAGCTGCATCCACAAAGTCACGAACCACATCCACCTGTCAACAACATCGCGAACTGCATCCGCCTGTCAACAAATTCATGAACTGCATCCGCCTGTCAACAGCTGAACCACATCTGTGGCTCCAAAAGCCGCATCTAGCTGGTAAAACTTTTTCATTTTTTTTATTGATTTTCATGCATCCATATTTTCACTTTTCACTTTTTAGCTTGTTTGGATTTTCGCTAATATTTGTGTCAGTTGTGTTAAGGAGGAATAACATAGTGTTTGCAGGACGAAGCATAGAAGACATTTAAAAACCTAAGACAGTTTTCTATAGGACGAAAGTTGAAGAACAATGAACTACTGATGAATTTGCATGCAGGACCTAATGCCTTTGTGTTAATTCATTTTTTCAAGCAAGCTTTTGTTTGGTAGATAGATAATCATCATGTGGGATTAAAATGAATTTTCTGATTGATAGATAGCAAATTGTCATTTGGATTAAAAAGAACCATTGTCTTCTTTGCTTGGTGCTTTGCAGGTATCTGTAACCCTTACGATTCAGTACACCAAAGTATCCTCTCCCCTTGCGCAATCATGCGATCTTGGGGGTAAGAGAAACAATTGCTGACTCTAGAACTTGGGCCTATCTTGGTGGGAAAAAGTACTCACCCCAAGATGACTCAGACCGGTAGCACGCTAAAGTCAAGCGACTTCCAGCCGGTATAGAAAAGTGGATTCTTGGGGAAAGCCCACGAATCACACGCACTATTTCGACGAGATGGATAGAAATGGACTCTCACCAATGTTGGATAGTGTCCCATGAATGAAATGCCCTTATTAAACACCTTGTTGTAGAGTTACCAAAATCCTACCTACTTGTTGGCGCAGCAGGGTCCGCCCTGTGAAGCCGTTTTATATTCTTATGGTTTATGTGTGGAAATGAAATGTATGCCATGGGAGTTTCATGGATATAGTAGCTTGGCTGCCTCGTATAAGTGAGTGTCATGGAGGGGAGCCAGTGGGGTCAAGCTACTAGTCATTCGCCATAAATATGTGTAGCTGGAGAAATCCAAAAAAGAATTCAACAAGTATTGTCCTAAAAGCCTAGGTTGTAATTTTTTTTCGAGTCTTAACAGTCCTTACCATCACAAAAATTGAAAATACATTGATTGTTGTGTTTGCTCTTTGTTGTATTCGTCAAAATCTTGATCAAATAAACAAAGTCAGTCAACAACTTTCGGGAAAATTTCAACTTTCAAGAAAAATTCAACTGTCAGAAAACAGAGTTGCATTTGTTAGTTTAATCGCCGCATATGTATTAGAGAGTCGCATCTGTTAGGGGAAAAGCAACATCTGGCTATCAAAATTTTCACTTTTTCATAGTCTGCATATCACGAGTCGTAACCGTCACATTCTGAGTCATATGTGTGCATGCAAACCGCATTTGTCAGTTTTCGAGCCGCATGTGTATCAGTAAACCGCATTTGTCATAGGAAAAATCGCAACTGTCAGAAACACTGCATGCACTGTCAAAAACCACATCTGTCAGAATCTGAACTACAACTGTTAGGTGAACCGCATTTTCCTGTCAATAGAAAACATCAAAAACCACGAGCTGAGTCCAAAAACATCATTGTCATGATTTGCTTTAGGTTTTTAAGATTAACCTTAGATTCGAAATTGGTAAATTTTGCTCAAAACTTTGCATCATTAGGTGTCATATACGTCTTAGTTACCATCATTAGGTGCCATATACATCTTAGTTACCATCATTAGGTGTCATATACGTCTTGGTCACGGTAAACGTCTTAGTCATAGTCATCCTAACTCGCATGCATATAGATACTCCCTAGGAAATTGCATATCACAAAATAGATAACTTTCCTCGTCATTGGAAACGTTCATGTTACAGTTTGTCAAAATCATTGAACCTTGTCACTTTAGTCCCATCTAGTGGATCTTTTCAGCTCAATAGTCTAGTTTGAAAAATTCACCTTGTCACTGTCCTTGTCATACAATCAGGTTCCTTGATCAAAAATAGGTCTTTACATGCATTTATCCCATAAGTGGTAGGTTATACCATCTTAGACTCATTCATCATCATAGTCTACTCGCATCTTGCATTTTGTCTGTCCTATCATATGTCATCTTAGTGTACATCTTTTAGAAACCATTTTAGCTGCATCATTTATCGTCAGAAAAATCCAAAAAACATAGACATAGGTCATATCATTTTTTAGGCATAGTTTGCATTACCCATTTTGAGCAACTTTTTCATGGTCGAAACAAGGTCCAAAAAGAAACACAAAGTAATGACAGACCCCAATGAATTCATCAATCCGTTCGGAAACCAACCGTCAGGAAGCAAACGCCCACACAAGCCTTTACTTGAAAAACATGTCACTAGGGACACGCATGGTCAGATTTACATAGAAGACGTAGATGTAGCAGTACAAGATCTAGAATTTGCATCCTTCGTGGATGAATGTTTGCTAAATGATCCTCAACGCTATCTAGCAAAATTGCTAGCAGAAGGTGCCAAAATACCCATAGGATTTGATATTCGTACCTTGCAAACACAGTCAACTCAACCATCCCAAACTGCAATGTCAACAATCTCTATTCCCCAAATAACTGCAGCGATACCAACAGGAATAACAACTCAAACATCGTCAATTGTAAACACAACCCCTTTCAACATAACACAAGGTTTACAATTCACTGCGGGGGCAACTTCCTCCAACCCCTTTGGCACCAACATGACTGGTAAGAGGACCAAAGTTGGTGGAAATATACCTATACCGAACCAAATCATTCAAATAGGAAGCATTCCTATTCCAAATCAGACATTTCAAATAGGAAGCATTCCTATACCAACTCAAACCATTCAAACAGGTAATATCCCTATACCGAATCAGAATATCTTGATAGGATATATTCCCTCGCTTAATCACAACCTGTCACAAAACATGGAGTATCAAAATACTTACATTGATCCAAATATCACAAACACCATGTCCTTGACACAAGTCGATGTCCTTCAAAACAAGATGCAAACTCTTCAACAGCAGATGGACAACATGTCTATGTCCGAAAAATGAACTATCTCAGCGCAAGACCTATGTCCATGTCCCTTTGACAAAGCGCTTTACATGACACCTTGCCCCCATGGATACATTATACCAATTTTTCCTAAGTATAATGGGAGAAAGAATCCTTTAGAACACATTAGAGAGTTCTCAACAGCATGCATGGACATAGCGTATGACCCCACATACTTGATGAGACTATTTCCACGAACCCTTGTCGGGATAGGACTAGAATGGTTCTCTAAATTACCATATGGTATACGATCTTGGGGGGAATTAGCTGAGAAGTTTATCGAACATTTCACCTTTAACATAGACAATGAGGTAACAATTGCAACCTTGTGCCACACGACACAAGAAGATGGCGAAAATTTCACCACTTTCTTCTAGAGGTGGTGAAGTCTAGCTAGTAGATGTCCAGTTGAAATACCGAAAAAACAAAAGGTCACAATATTCCTAGAGAACATCAACCCCAAATTGTGAATTGATCTAAGGGTACATTGTTGTACTTCTTTCTTAGACTTGGTACAAAAGGGGATCATCCTTGAGAAAGGCCTTGTATACAAAGGATAAATAAAGGTACCAGGCAGAAATTCGATTGTCCAACATCAAAACATGCCAAAGGATAGAAATAAATTCTGGTCTAGAAACAAGAATGTTACAAATGCGGCATTGTTGATGCTAAACATATACATACGGGACCAGTTATCACACTTAGAGGTTATAATCCCAATCAAGACACGAGGAATAGTCCAGATCAACAAGCTAACTATGTCCAAAATTCACAACAACAAATACCACAACAAAGGAGATTTCCTACACGTGAATTTACACCCTTGGGGCAACCAATTGAGACTATCTTCAAAGAATTGATTCAGCATAATCTCATCAAGCCTTTGGAACCAAGAGAGTATGATCCTGGATAGTTCAAACCTTCATGGTGGGACAATAACTCTTTTTGTAAATATCATCGAACCAAAGGGCACAACCTCCAACAATGTCGTCAACTCGAGAACATCATACAAGACTTTGTTGAAAACGGAACCATAGAGGTTGGTGGGTAGAAAAACACTAAGAACAGTGATCATAAGGTCTTCACAGACCCGTTACATGACCACACAAAAGGAAAAGCCTCCAGTTCAGGACCCCAGAATAATCCATCGGCCAACTATAATAATACCAAGTATGACTATGGTAAAGGAACGATCATAAATCACCTCCGAGCCGCAAACGAGAACGTCAATACCTTCACCATTAAGAAGCATCCAGAATGTAATGTGAACACACGCAGAACTAAGATTACTATTCCTGGTCCTTCTTCTGAGCCATCTACGCAAGCTTCCAAATTCAAATACAACCTTCTTGATCAACTAAGTAAAACCCCCGCGCAAATATCTATCTTGGAATTGTTGACCTTATCACCTTAGCATCGATCCATTCTTGACAAAGCTCTACAGAACACAACTGTTCCTATAGACTTCGATGTCAATTGTTTTGAAGAGATGGTGGGATACTTGAACAACTCGCATCATGCCACATTTTCCCAATAGGATTACTCAACTGAAAAGTTTGATCACAATGATCCCTTACATCTTGAAGACCTAGTCCATCAAAACAAAGTCCGACAAGTCTTGGTAGATGGAGGAGCAGGTTTGAACCTATGTACCCTTAAATTGGTTAAGGCATTAGGATTCTCGGAAGACTGTGTAGATACCTCTAAAAGTATACTCATCAAGGCTTACGATGATGAGGAAAGATCGTCCAAAGGAGTTGTCACACTCCCTATCCGAATTGGCCCAGCAATCATGAACACTAGCTTCCAAGTCTTGGATCTCACCCTTCTGTACAACTTGTTGTTAGGTAGACCTTGGATACACGCAATGAAATTTGTACCTTCAACATACCACCAATGTCTCAAGTTCCCCTGTAATGGCACAAAGATCATCATTGATGGTGATCCAGATCCTTTTCAGTATTGTACAAGCCTAAGGGAAATTCCACAACGGCAAGTCCTAGTTAACCAAGAAGCTTCATCATCCACTTTATCCCAATATGTTGACCCCTCACGTCTCACTAAGTCCATTTCATTCAAACCACCACCATCCACTCCTAAACTCGAGATCCAAGACAAGGGTTGTGGCGAATATAATATAAAGGCATCATACTATGTTAGTGAACTAATTCCACCTAAGGCATATGGCCTACCCATGGAAAATAGAAGACAGTCAGTGGTTACATTTCATGTTCCCCCTACAATGACATTAACCAAATGGGGAGAGTTTAGTGAAGAAATTATCGATCAAGGTGATTCCTGGTTGTATCAAGAAGAACATGAATACCCCTCCCCGTCTATTCAAATAGCCAAGGACCAGTATGGAAAAGGATTTAAGATAATGCAAAAGGAAGGCTATGATGGGCATGGTGGGTTAGGACTATATCAGAATGGAAGGACAGAACCAATCACTATCTACCCATGACCGAAATACTTAGGGCTAGGGTGTCAACCACTTAGAATTGGGTTTCCTGGTACTTCGTCATCTTTTCAAGAGGAAGTGAGTGCTTGCACAGACATCAAGACATCTCATGAACCACTTCCCCTAGTTTATGACAAACCCCTAGTTTATGACAAACCTCCAGTTTATGATGAATCCCCTTACTCTAGCGATGGTGAATGGGAGTCCCTTTCATCTACTAGTACCATGAACATAGATGCCCTATTTGGAGAACTGGACCTCAACGTGAAACCTGTATCAAAACTATCTAGTCCTCGTCCTAAGAAGCACTTGTCAAAACAAGAATGGCAAGAGAACTATTATTGGGAAACCCTTGATCATGCATCTTGGGCACCTGACAAGCCATCTTCTGACAAATCCGCCCTTACTATAGTCCCACATCAGAGTATACCTCCACCTAGGAAGAAGAATAAGAAGGAGTTAGTCCAAAACTTCTGCGACCATGTCAACCATTCTATATTCACCTTGTCAGCAGATACCTTTAAAAACTCTGATGATGACATGCCCCTTATATATCCCGAACTTATCGACTGGGATTAACAAGGTACACCTATCATAGATACATTCAAGAATGATGAAGCAATTGCTGAGTTCATGGGACTTAGAGAAGGCATACCATGAGGGGATCATAAAGCAAGTTTTACCATAGACTTGGATGATAAAGCATACTTTGGGGAGTCTATTTACACCTCTAGTCGCAAAAATGAGAATGAAAAGAAAAAAGACAATAAAAATAAAAATGATGAGTCCCTAGGTGAAAATCGAAAGGCGCCTTTGGACGAAGAAAAAGTCAAAATAAAGGATGTATCCGAAGGCGAAAACCTCTTAGAGGCACCCAAGGATAGAGGTTTAAATATTCTCCCCGCTGAACAAGAAAGGTCACCTATGCTAGTAGAAGAATCTTTTGAAGTCAACATAGGTACAAAAGAGAATCCTTAGAAAGTATATTTTGCAGCTTCTTTAAAAGAGACAGAAAAACTAGAGTTTAAGGACTTCTTCACAAAGAGACAAATAAACTTTGCATGGTCATATGTTGACATGCTTGGGCTGGATCTAGACCTAATATTGCATCATTTACCACTATAGCCAGGTATTAAGCCGGTAAAGCAGAAGTTGAGGAAAATGCATCCACAAATTGCTCTATTGGTCAAGGTAGAACTCAAGAAACTCTTAGATGTAAGATTCATAAGGACAACAGACTATGCAGATTGGATATCAAATCTTGTACCAGTGACTAAGCTAACTGGGGGCATTTGCATTTGCACTAACTTTAGAGACATCAACAAGGCATGTCCTAAAGATGACTTTCCTTTACCGAATATCGACATGATAGTAGACCTTACAGTAGGATACGAGATGCTATCCCTCATGGATGGTTTCTATGGATATAACCAGATTAAAATAGCACCTGAAGATCAACACAAGATAGCTTTAACGTGTCCATGGGGCACATACTATTGGAATGTTATGTCGTTTGGCCTTAAGAATGCAGGAGCTACCTATTAACGGGCCATGACTATGATTTTCCATGACTTTGTACATACTTTCATGGAAGATTATGTAGATGACATCATAGCAAAATCAGAAACAAGGGAAGATCATTTGAAATTATTAGACAAGATATTCCAGAGGCTAGAGAATTACAATGTCAGGCTAAATCCAAAGAAGTGTGTCCTTGGAGTCAAATCAGGGAAACTGTTAGGGTATATCATCTCTCGCAAAGGCATTGAAGTAGATCCAGAGAAGGTAAGAGCTATCATAGAAATGCCTCCTCTAGTCAGTATTGGTCAACTCAAAACTCTACAAGGGAGATTACAGTCCATTAGGCGTTTCATAGTACAACTGGCAGATAAAATACATCCATTTCAGCATCTACTCAAGAAAGGAGTACCATTTGTATGGACACCTAAATGTCAAGAGGCCTTCCAGCAAATCAAGGACTATTTGCTTACTCCACTAGTCTTAATGCCACCTACAAAGGGAAAACCATTGATACTTTACATCTCAGAAACTCAGTCGGCATTAGGGGCTCTTCTCGCACAACACGATGATCAAGGTCATGAGAGAGCAGTCTATTATATCAGTCGTACCTTAGTGGGCTATGAATTGAATTATAGCAACATAGAACGTGCATGTCTTGCAGTAGTCTTTGCTACCCAAAAACTTTAGCACTATATGCTCAATCGACAAACAATGCTAATTGCAAAGATTAATCCACTTAAATACCTCCTAAGTAAGGCAGCTTTAGCAGGCCGATTGGCTAAATGGGTTATGATACTTAGCAAGTATGACATTCAGTATATTGAAAGGAAGGCTATAAAAGGATAGGTAATTGTAGATCAACTAGCTGATGCACCTATAAAGGCAGACCATCCATTAGTGGTAGATTTTTCAGATGAATTCCTCTTCAACATTGACATTAAAACATAATGGAAACTGTACTTTGATGGGTCACACACAAATCGTGGTTCAGGAGCTGGTATCTTATTTGTCACACCTCAAGGTGATACCATTCCCAAATCATTCAGGATTGCATTTCCTTGTACCAACAATATAGTAGAATACGAAGCCTTAGTGACAGGGTTGAAAATGGTAGTTCAATGGAAAATTAAGAGCTTACATGTTTTTGGTGACTCTCAACTTGTAATCCGATAGGTAAATGATGACTACAAGACTAAGGATGAGAAGCTTGCACCTTACAAGTGAATGGCTGATAGTTTCAAATAGTATTTCAATGATATAACTTTTCAACAAATACCACGTATCCAGAATAGAGCTGCAAATGCAATGGCAACCGTGGGTTCCTTGTTGGATATTTCGAGTAATGTGCCTAAGTTCGAGTTCTTGGTTGAACAGCTTTTGGTTCCCGCTTATGATGTCCCCGATACTGCGATAGTGTGTACCATTGTTGGTCCTACATCTCCTTGGTATAAAGACATATTCGATTACCTCACTGACCAAACCTTACCCCAAGACTTGTCCAATAACCAACGTCGAACCTTCATCCGAAAGTCAACCAAGTACACCATAATCAGAGAAACCCTGTATAGACGTACCTTAGATAACGCCCTTATGAGATGTCTCGATGCTGAAGAAGCACAAAAATATTTGTGAGCGATACACGAGGGTATATGCGGATCTCATTCGAGTGGTCCCACTCTACCCCACAAGATTATGAGATTAGGTTACTATTGGCCTACAATGGAGAAAGACTCATACATCTTTGTAAAGAGGTGTAGACAATGTCAAATACATGAAGACTTGATAAGAGCGCCAGCGCAGGAGCTTCCTCCAATTACTTCACCATGGCCCTTCGCCCAATGGGGACTCGACCTCATAGGTAAGATACACCCTCCCTCATCCAATGGCCATAAATTCATCATCACCACCACCGAATACTTCACCAAATGGATTGAAGCTATTCCCATGACATACATAACCAGCACACAAATATCTAAGTTTATCCTAAACTATATCATTTGTCGGTATGGTGTACCACAATCCATAATCATAGACAATGGCCGCCCATTCAAGAACCAAGAAGTATGCCATTTATGTGAAGAATTCCACATCAAACATCATTTCTCCACCCCGTATTACCCACAAGGTAATGGCCAAGCTGAGGCATCAAATAAGACTATTGTTAGAATCCTTAAGAAGACTGTCAACGACGTTGGTCGTGACTGGCACCTACAGCTTAATCCTGCCTTATGGGCTTATCGCACAAGCATCTGTACTCCCACCGGCGCCACTCCATTTTCCCTCGTATTCGGGTCTGAAGCTATCTTACCTATAGAGGTTGAAATACCTTCTCTACGGGTATCCTTGAAGGGTCATATCGATGATGAAGAGACTACCGTGTCTCTAGGTTACAGGAACTAGAATTGTTGGATGAGCGAAGATAGAATGCATTAGATCATTTACAAGCATATAAAAATTATCTTCATCGTAGTTACAATAGGAAGGTTCTCAATAGACATTTTGACATTGGTGACCTTGTATTAATGGAGAATCCTAAGAACCAAGTTGAAAGAGAAAAACCAACTAAGTTTGAGCCTAACTGGTTGGGGCCCTATATTGTCATAGAAGCCTTTGGATCAAGAGCGTACCAACTCTCTACTCCTGAAGGAGAGTCGCTTTTGTCCCCTATCAACAGTCTGCATCTAAAGAGGTTCTATGCTTAGTCTCTGAGAATCCATGTCTTAATCTAGAAAAATACAAAAAAAATGAAAAAAGAAAAAAAGAAATGGTTACCTAGATGAAAACCTAGCAAACAGGCGTCTTTGTAACACCAAAAAAAATTGAGAAAATCAAAAAAAGTAAATAGAAATAAATCCGTCCAATAGTGAAAACCGCTTCGGTGGTGCTATGGATAAGTACCATGGTGAAAACCTGGCAAACAGGAGCCATGTGTAGTCAAGCTCGCTCTTTCGTCTACTATCATTCAAGTCAAACTTTTTCACCGTCATTCATAATAGATGGTTGTCTTATCCATTCCTTGGAACGATTGACATCTAGCATCCATTCCATCACATTATCCACTCCATCTTCCAAATCTTATTCTCGACTGGGGGAAGATCCTTGTTCTATGCCCTAACATCATGTACAAAATGTCACATCATCGAAAATGTCCTGAAAATCTAAAAACATTAGAAAACTTCAACAACAAAAACAAATGTCAGAAAATCCCAAAAATAGAGTCAGGTCATCATGTCAAGGCATCATGTCAAGTCATCATGTCACGTCATCATGTCAAGTCAGTCATGTCAAGTCGGTCATGTTCAGGTAGTCATAGTCGAACTACGTTTCCTCTGCGACTGGGACGTAGGCAAGGCCATCAATCAATGTGCCCCCAAGGCATTAGGCCAGTCAGTCTAGGTTTTTCATGTATCACACACATTTTAAATCATGACTCTTTGTATATTCAAAGTCATTGGTCGTGTCAAACTACGAGGTCTCTACGTGTACAACGTAGGCAAGGCTAATCAATTCATGAGCTCTTGAGACCACACTAGGTCAGTCTAATAGGGTTCATTCACTTTCAATTCACTTTCACACATGTTGCATATCATCAGCTTTAGGTCAGTACTTTAGGGTATCATTTCATGTCATACACTTTCTACACGCACACACTTTTATTAGTCAAAGAATCAAAACAAGTCATGCATCAACAAGGGAAAAACATCTTCAATTCATCAAGTCAATATCAAACGCATTGTCAAAGCGATCAACCTATGTCTTAAACAAGATATGTCTTTCTTGTCAACATACGTCATCAAATTGTCATAGTCTCATGTGGCTCGTCAGTTCAACGTCATCAGGCTCCAACGTCTTATACGACATGTGTCTTACTGAAACAAGGCTTTCTCATGCCTTATACAGAAGTCACCAAGTCGAAACCAGACTCAACGTCTTATGTGGTATGTGTCATTCTCTCACATTACGCTATGTCAAACATCAAACATCAAACAATCCCACAAGATCAAGTTTTGGTGAATACATTTATTTGGCTTTATGAATTTATATCTTATTTTGTCTTATCTTTTTATCGATTTGTGCAAGATCCTGTTACTAGCTTTCTCAAGGATGTCCCTTGAAGGATTTAGAGAAGCAACGATGTCTCGGGACTCTTTTTCTTTGGCTGCTGTCTGTCAACTATCTTTTTAAACATTGGTTTTTGAGTCATGTTACTAGTTTCCTCAAGGATGTCCAATCAAGGATTTAGAGGAGCAATGACGTCTCATGACCCATCTTTTATTTGTCTGTTTTTTGTGGTTTGTCTTGACAAAACGACTGGGGCAATATTGTCTTTAGTCTAAGTTAAGACACTCCTTGTCTGTGACTGTCTATTTTTCGCAGATGGATGACTTTGTACACTATGGTCTATCTCATATCATAGTGTGTACTATCCATTTGTGTCATGTCCCGCCCAATGATGATAACAAGCAAGTATAGCATATTTGGCAATATATCAAAGATTATATCTTTTTCTCAATCAATCAAACTTTCATTATGTCTTTTTCTCCATCAATCGAATTTAATTATTTTCTTATTAACATTCTGAATTGATTTCATCCTAACATTTATCTTCTTTAACATAAAGATAAAGTCTTGTGACACCATACAAACATTAGATCATTTGCATTAGCATACATTTAATGAGCATTCCACATAGTTGCATTACATTGCATTTTATCATTACATAGTAGGCATTGCATCATCATAACATACATAATGTAAACATTGCATGTACATATTACCATCACATATAAATAAGCATCATATAGACATTGCATTCATTATCATAAGTAAATAGAATCATCCATAACAACATTATTAAATGCATAACTCATAAACATGTAGAAACATTTCATTCATAACACATGTATATACATCATCTAGGAAACATAATCATGTAGAAATAAAGCATCATCCATAACATAGAACTGCATATCATGTAGAAGCCGCCAAAATCATATATATATATATATATATATATATATATATATATATATATATATATATATCGCTCAAAATAAGTGTGTCACAGTACAATGTCTGAATGTATCCATAAAAAAAATATGAGCTCATAGGCTCTTTGATCAAAGTACACATGTCTACATAAATACATCCCTGTCATCGTGTCCCGCTACCCCTGTTGTCATGTGGTGATGGTGGTGGGAAAAGACTCGACGATTCTCTCTGCGAGGTGGAAGGCCTCTCATATGGACCTGGCCTCGATGGTCCTACCAACCCCTCAGTGCTTTGTGTCCTCTGACTCCTACCCTGTGACCTCTGACTATGCACCTCTAAAAAGCTAGGAGCTCATCTCTCTGCTGGCACTGCTGCCTCATAAAGATCCCTGTAATAAGTGGCTCTCTCCACTAATCTGACCAACTCCCTCACCATACCATCAGATGAGGACCCACTACAAAGGTGTCTAACCTCTATGAACTACTGCTCTATCTCATGTCTCTATGCTATAGCCTGGTCTCTCTCCATAAGAGCACTATCCCTCTCTGAATGAGCATTGTCTCTCTCTACGAATGCACTGTCCCTCTTTGTATAGGCACTATCTCTCTCTCGTCTCATCACCTCAAACTCTGTTGTCATAAGTCTGAGTCTCTCCTCCAAGGTCTCCCTATCACCATCCCTAGGAGCATCCTCCTCCCGTCTCCCCTCTACAATCCGATCTTGGAGCTCTCTCTCCTGCTCCTCCATCTTTGCATCCTCCTCATCATCATCCTCCACATCATCCTCTCCATATCCTACCAACACACTCAGAGGGTCTAAAGCCATCTCTGCATCCAAATCCTCTGCCACATCCTCTACTTTGACATCTACCTCTACACGCTCCTCAACCACTACCTCCGCTGCAGCATGCTCACCCCCAGCCTGTACATCCACTCTCCCTCTGATGTTTGCCATCGATACATCAACTGCTACTACCTCCTGAATAGGTGCATGTCCACCTACCTGACCCCCTCTTCTTCCTCTCCGTCCTCATCTCCCACCTCTACCTCCGCCTCTGTCATCATCTCCATCACCTCTACCACCAACTCTACCCACTCTAGCACCTCCACCTCTCCGTCGTCCTCTCGGCCCTGTGCCTCATCTCTCGACTAGTGCTAGCTGGTCAGGATCTGTATAAGGAATCGGGTGATGAACCGCCCACCATGCATCATATGCAGCCGTAGTCCCTGGATCTGCTAATCCATCACTCCACCCCCAACGTAATGACTATAATGCCTATATGTCTGCCTCCACAATAGTCACAGGAATCATGGGTCCCCACCATGGAACCTCTCTCGACAACCGAGCAAACTTTGCTCTACCTTGAGGCTCATCCTGAACCTCTCCAAACTGTCTCATGACCCACTTTGGTAGATGCCTCTCTATAATATGCACACTCGAAACAGTCCTCCCAATGAGATACTGTGTCTGTCTATAGAATAGTAAATGTCTCTCATCATCTAGCCACTCCTCACAATCCATGTAAGGTCTCCATGTGAACTAATCCAGAAGGTCAAGTGTGTGTCTCCAGTACCCTGTGTCCCCAACATGTGTCTGTGTGATCTGTCCTGTATATCGGAACACATAGGGATGTCTCTCCAGTCTCTCTATAGTAACTGGCGGACGAAAGACAACTATCCTCTCCCAAGCCCACAGCATCAGTAAACTAGTCCCACAACTCAATGACTGTGTGTCTCTATAAACAATGTCGTGCAGATGAAAATATAGCATCCCGAGTAGACATGGACCCCATGCATATCTCGTCTCACTCTCCAACATGCCCACCAGCATCTCCCCCCATCCCATAGGAAAGCCATGATCCCGTCGGTCTGGTAGAACTATACCCCTAATCAATGTACATAATATGCAATCAATCCTATCATATCTATCAGCTAAAACTGGCCACCTGATCTCGTAGTGCTCAATCCAGAGCATCCTAATGTCATCTACCTAATAAAATCTAGCAAGCTCCATCAATCCTCATTGGGTATCGTACATAACCTGCTCACCTCTGATAGGCAGTCTCAAAATCCTATACACATCCTCTAATGTGACAGTGGCCTCCCCAGTCGGTAGATGGAACGATGAAGTCTCAAAGTGCCATCACTCGCATAATGTCGTAAGCATCCCTTTGTTTGCCCGAATCGTAGGCATCGAGAGGAAATGACGCAAACCAAGTCTAGACAACAGTCGTATCTCTCCACTATTCAGGCTATCTCTCAAATTGTACGTATCTGGATGTGACTCCCGCATATATATAAGATCTAGTACAACCTGCATTTAAACCATGATGTCAAGAATTTTCAGGATTTAGAAATTTTTTTCAAAAAATTTACCAGTCGAATGCGGCTCACATTATAGATGCTCAACATATTTTCCACAACCCGATCTTCTAAATGCACATGCGGTGCATTTTTCATTAACCTCCTATCTACAACATATGCGTTTCAGAAATGCATATGCGGTTCACAACCTCACATGCGTCTATTCCTAATGCATATGCATTGCATAGCTACACATGCAATACATTCTCATTCACATGCGGTCATTCCCTAAATAGCCAAATCTAGCCCTAACGCGTTTTTGCAAATGCGTCGTTTCACAGTCAGATGCGGCGAATACGATGGCATATGCGTCATTTACGACGCACCGCATTTGCTTAAATACATTTCAACCGCCTAAAACTACGTGCAAACATAATTTTGACAAGTTTGTTTTCGGGTACATACCGGTGGTCCTGCTTCGGTTGGCCTCTTGAAGGTCCAGATCTGATAACCGCGATGCGAAGTGTATGAAATAGATGCCATTTTGTTTGCCAGTCAAAGCAAAAACTCCTCTTTTTCTATCTCCTTCGGGTGCAAATAAATTGGATTTAGCCCTAATTCCTATTTATGGGTGGGTGAAAATTGACATTTCTTCAACCCTTCTCTATTGGCCGCTTAGCCTTTCAACTTCCAACAACCCGTATTCGTCCGTATTAACTCCAAATTCATTTCCGTCAACTCCATAGCATTTATGACTATCAAATTGACTTATCGGGAATATTTCCTGATTTTTTTTAAACTTTCAAAAATTTGTCAATTTTCCCGAGGGGGCATGCCTTAACCTATTTCATGCTGGGGCACGATCAGGGCATATTTTCTTTGACACAATGTTGTACCAACATTGTATCAAAGAGGGGCAAACTGTAGATACCAAAAATTGGTCTAGGCCTGCGAGTACACATTCGACATAATTTTCTATAGTTTGTCGTCTTGATTAAATAATCTTAATTATTTAATTAACCTTTCTAACACATATTTCCTCTATTAATTAAATACCCCTTTTTAATTAATTCATTAATTCATTATTAATCTTTATTCAACTTGATTAATTAAATAAATCATATTTATTTAATTATGTTGCAAACTAATTAATTCTGCCCCCTTTATCTATCAATTAAATAATTTATTATTTAATTACCCCCTTTATCATACTCTTCTAACTATAATTAAATATCTTTATTTAATTATTCATTTAACCCCCTTTATCTATAATTAAATATTTATTATTTAATTATTCATATTATCCTTTCAAACAATCAAATTAAATAAATTACTTTATTTATTTAATTAAAGTCTCTTATTTTCGAATGTTGAATTAAATTAATATTTAATTCATATTTAATTAATTATGTCACATTCCTCTATCATTCAGTTATCTAATTCATTCACTCACCTTCTAACTTGAGATCTATTTTTAGTTCTTCAGTTATCTCCAAATTCAACACCAGTTTATCTCTGCGAGAAGACTCTCTGTTACAACTAGTCGATTAACTATTTCTAACTCCTGTTTGCATTCGAATGCATTAGTCTTCGAGTTCCAACTTTGGCTTTTGCATACAAAGTCTATTTCTTCTATTTTTGGAGATTAAGATCTGAACTCGTGTTCTAACTCACATTCTAAATTAGTCTCTATCTTCAGTCTTTCCTGAACTCGTGTTCTAACTCGCGTTCCAACTCACGTTCTATCTGAGACAGAACTCATGTCGCATGACATTCATCAATCTCGTCCATCGATCTCTCTTTCAATCTGAGTTGATCGTTCGAAAACCCAAAATCTATAAAATGGCCTCTCATTATCATTATTCCTCCTCTCGAAATCACATACTTTTGAGAAGAGATTCAACTTCGATATTTTGCTTAGACACTCGACAGAATTATACTTGCATTCAAACACATAAATCTGAGGGCAAGAATACTGAAAAGGCAAAATGGAGAAGAACAATCAAGATAATTCGAAGGGATGAACGCATATTCGATGAGATCATTTTGGTTTTATTAGTTTAGTTTATTTCTTCGTTCTTTGTTGTTAGATTTTAGATTATTGTTTAGATTAAGATTTAACTTTGTTATTCTAGTACTTACAAAAAATCTATGATGTTACAAAATGTATCTCCTCCCATGATGGGAGCTCAACGGTGGTCTTGCAGTCCTTCTCTACCATTAGAAGAAAGAAACTTTGCAGGAGAAATGGAGAATTTCTTCTCCAAATATTCAAATTGGGTTAGTTCTACCAGAATTTTTGTAGAATCGCTTCTCTACTCTGAATGAGGAGAAGCCAGACTCTGACGATATGGAGGATTTTCATTCATGAATTTCCTCTTATGGAATGTTCGAGGTCTAATAGACCTCTTTAGGATGTATTCTATTAGGGGTACTTTACAAAAGTATGTTTGTATTTGTTGATGCCAAAAGTTGGCAAGGTAACAATCGTCTGTGGGAAACTCAGTTTTAGGGGGGGACCTATTGCACCAAACTGAGTAACCTCTGGATTTTAAAGAAGTCGGCTTCTTCTATAACTTGGTTTTGAAATGGGAAAAGGAAGCCAATATAAAATAAAGGAATCTAACTAAGGTGATACATTGAGATTTAGATTTGTGGCACGGTAAATCTATCTTGGGGATACGACTTAAGGGCCCGTGGGTCCTAGAATGGCAGAATGAAAATAGAAGCCTAAGTGATTCATTATATGACATAATATAACTTCATACATTTTTACTAAAAAGAAGATTCCAAGACATGATCTAAACTATAAAACTTGTATTAACTTATAGAAGTCTGGGAATGAAACATCTAGTACAATAATGGCAAAGTAAAACTTATCAAATATTAAAGAAAATAGAAAGGCCGAACAATGGAACAATTTGTGAGTTCCTTACAATAATCTAATAAAACAATTAAAGGCTTGGTTCTTCTATTAATTCCTCTATCCAACTCTGAACAAAAATTCAAACTCTTGCTTCGAAAGAAGGAGCAGTATTTATAATAAAAACCTAGCTTGACGAGAAAGTAACAGAAAAGATGCTTTGATCATGAGAAATGATGCATTAGCAATGATTTTCCCTTTGTTGTTACAACTAAAAATATTTGGGTCATGAATGAGGACATCCAGGGTCTAGATGCATCCCTTGAGAATGATGATAGTGGTCCCAATAGACCAGAGCACTGACACGTGCAATCCATTCATGGCAGAAGTTACAGAACATGGCAATTGGTGAAAGGTTGTCGCATGCCTGGCTTTCTCCTGCAAAGGAGTCTTTAGAAGATCACACGGAAAGCAGACAGATCTTGACATTTATCCTTCCCTTGAGCGATGAAGAACATGTGTTGCAAAGACACATCGAGGTCTCCAGCATACCGTGCCGAAGGTGGGGTATGCCAAAAAGCATGCTTGAGTTGATGCTACATGGTGAGCGGTCGGGGCCCGAAAGGGGAGCGATGCAAAGAGGCAAAAAGATTACAAACGACCAACACGTGGAATCCTAGCGCAAGCTTTTTGAAAAGTGATCGAAGGAAACCTTGCGAGGAGCGCTCGGTTGATATGTGGTGACATTCGTAAAATCTTTTGTGCAAATGAGCTTGATATTGCTTATTTCTTATAGAGGCGTGGCCGATACTTAGGCAAAAACTCACCTGAAGGGAGCTTAGGAATTTTAAGTTCACAGTATTGAAGTGCTTTGTCTCCAAGAAGTTAATTTTTTTGGTTTTTTGCTCATGTCAGCTTGTCATTCTATTTGGCCAACCAGTCATATGTTTTGTACTACTCATGAAGCTAGATGTGGCGGAACTATCACCCTTTTGTCCCTGCGATAGAATGCTTGTGTGGTTGACCACGGATTTGACCCCACATATTGGCTCATTTAGATCCTCCTTAACATTGATAATCACTCTTTTGGGATTATTAATGTTTATGCCTCTAATGATGTTGTGGAACACTCTTTGCTTTGCATTGGATTGTTGATTCATTGCCAATTGCTACTTGGATTTTGTGTGGGGATTTCAATATAGTTGAGATGGCATGGTTTTACATGAATAATAAATTGGGGCTCTTTGATCCCAATATTGGTCGTTGCCATTCACATTCCCTCTAGCACACTTGGTGTAATTTTAGGGTTGATTCTGATAGGATATTTAAGCGCCTTGATCATGCCATGATCTCAGCTCAATCTTTCTTCTCTTTTGACAGCTCTTCTCTCTCAATTAAGTCGTTAGTGGATGTGACATTGTCAGATCATTTCCCCATTTCTTTTCACATTGAATGGGAGACAAGACAACCTTGGGCCTACAAAACACAGTTTTTTTTAACACGTCTCTACTTTGTCATCAACCCACATTGGCCCACATTCGTAGGGTTTGGAATTTGGAGTGTAGGCTACCACATAACATAGGCTAGATTAATTGGTGGAATGATGCTATCACTCGTATGGCTAGCTTTTTCTGCATTTATGGGCACCAACTAGCCATTTTTTGTCGACAATCTTATGAGGCTACCACAATTAACCTATGCTCATCTACCGAGGCTTTGGTAGCTAGCCCCTTCTCCCCATCATTGCAAGTCAGGGTGGTAGAATTAAGACACAAAGAGCAAGTTGCAGACAATTATGCTGCCAGAGGTGTGCAAATCAAAGCAAGATTGCATTGGTTAAAGATTGGTGACCGTGCCTCCAAAGAGTTTTTTTGGCCCTATGTGCCAGGCACTTCTCTCCTAACATCAAAAAAATTAAAAAAGGAACCTAGGTCTTTCTGAGCTACTTGACATTCTCCAGGCCTTTGTTCGGCATTATGAACAAGTTTTCACTGCTTGGGAGTATACAACAGAGTGACAACAAGCCCTTCAAGATTGTCTTGTTGTTTTTCCAAATAGGCTATCCTCAACCCAGAAAGCTTTTTGTGAGCAATTACTTACTGTTGAAGACTTGAAGGAATCCGTTCACTCCATGGTTGATGAAAAGACCCTGGGGGTTGATGGTTTCCCTTGTGAATTTTATAAGGCCCTTTGGGACTGTGTTGGGAAAGACTTGCATAAAGTCTATCTCAAGGCTTTTCACTCCAAAACCTTGGGTATTATAATTAATAAAGGAAATATTAATTCATACCTAAGCTTGAAGATCCTGAGGATATCTACAACTGGTGGCCTATCACGCTCCTCAATGTCTCTTACAAAATCATAGCTAAGGCTTTGGCTCTGATGATCCGCCATCATTTGCCTCAAATTGTGTGCCTGAAGAAAATTGGTTTTATCAAGTACAAATTTATTTTGGATAACATTATTGTCATGTGGGAAGGTATTGAGTGGGCCAGGCATTCGGTCCAGAAAGCTATTTTTCTCAAAATTGACTTTACTAAAGCCTATGACCGCACTGAGTGGCCTTTCATTCTAGCCATGTTGAAAGCATTGGGGTTTGGGCCTAACTTCATTAAGGCTATCCAAATTATTTTCTAAGACACCTATGCTTGTATCACCATTAATGGTCGTTAATATTTTTCCTTTGGTTTATTTCGCTCCATTCGACAAGGATACCCACTTGCTCCTCTTTATGTGCTTGTTGCTAAAGGATTTGGCTTTTTTTGGCCAATGTGGTTTCTCAACAGCGTGTTAAAGGCATTACCCTACCTAACTCCCATGCTCAACTTATTAATGACCATTTTACTGATGACTCCTTCCTCACCCTTCTAGAGGAAGAGAATAATAGTAAGGCGGCTCTTGAATGTCTTAAGAAAATTTGTCTTGTGTCTGGCTTTTCCATTCAATGACATAAAACTTTGTGCTATAGGCAGTCTATTCTGTCCACTCCTCACTGGTTTCAGTAGTACGGTTGGAAGTGGATTGGGCCAAGGGATGCAGGGAAATTTTGGTCATCTCAAAGAAACATCCAAGATCAGTAGTGCCTTTAGTAACTTTAATTTCAATTAGATTGCCTCAAAAGCACGTACAACTATGTCACAAAGTGGAATCAGACACAATTCATTTCCCACATTAAACCTTCTGATAGAAGCTCATGCAAATTCAGTTTCAACAACTTGCATAAACAGATTCAATAAATAGAACCAATACACATGAAAGATGGAACAAAATATTAGAACACACAAATTTACGTGGGGAAAACCCTTTCGAGTAAAAAAATGCCACACTCCAAAGAACTAGCCATTGTATTATCCAGCAACATATCACAATTACAAATACAATTCAATCCTACAACCTTTACAAGAGTTACATCTTGTTTCATCTAGAGACAAACTTGTAGCAACCATGTGACAAGAGTCTCCCTCTCTCCTTTTTACATTTCTCTAATCAACCTCTTGGTCCATTACAACCTTCGCACTATTACAATACTCTCACATAGTATACAATGTAGATTAACAATGAAAGATTGATCTAGACATTCTATCAGGAGAGATTTCGGCAGCATAACCTTGCTTTGATCTTCCCCTTCCAATTCTTATTGCAGAACATTCAATGCTTATACCATTCATTCTCAACTGACAGGAAATAGTTCAACTTCCTCTGTAGATAAGTTCATTTTCCTTCTGTTAAACCAATCGTCAACATGAACAAATCACCGAACAAACTTCTCCAACTCATTTGTGATCCTCTAATGAACATCAAACACATCGACGATTAACCAAGTCAGCGTCCTTCCAACCACGATCTTCTTTCATGTTCATCGGCCTGACAAAAGACCATCGGCCACAACCTAGAAAGTGACACCGAGCACCAAGGTCTCCCCATTGTTCGTTCAACGTGCTAAAGTCTTGACCAGGCCTATCAGGAAGACAATGTCCATCGAAAAGAGTTCATAATGTCACATTGAAGCCTCAAGTCACCCCGATGTCATTAAGCTCAAACACTTTCAAACCATCTTGTTGACCTAAGTCACACCAATGAACAACATGAACAGGTCTATCGACATGATCAACACTACCAAACAAAGATCAGAAAGTCTCATCGAAGTCTGATGTCACCCCGATGACTTTAAGCCTAGTTGTAGTTTGGAACACCTCATTGGCAAGAGTCACATAGAACATAGCCCGTCAGCCAGACCAACACTATCGGTTCAACAACCACAAGTCCCACCGAAGACTAGATTCACCCCGATGGTACTACCATCGGTCAGATTCCTATTGTCAGTTCAACATTCTCAGGTCTAACTGAACACCAATGTTACCTTGACGATCTATTCATCGGCAAGAGTTTCCATGCATTACATTGATCTCGGCCAGATACACTCTACCGTTAAGACTCTTTCTGAACCTCCATGTTAGCCCGACAAAATATCATCGGCCATACTTACACCAATATAACTTTTCAACCAAACTTCTATTGTTGATGAGAGTTAGAAAAATTGCACCTATAGTTCAAGTCACGCTGACAACCTTCATCGCTAGGACACACCAAAGGTCTCACCGATATTTTCAAAAAAGGAACTTCACAAGGAGAACTCAGATCGGGTTGAGTCACACTAATCTCACAGACAGTTCAGGATCACTATGCAGATCGGCCAGACATCTCATCGGTCACACCAAAATTGCTCTCTCAGAGGCTTAGGCCAGTGGGATTGAGGCACACAATTCCAACAGGGGAAATCTTTCAATTTTTGGGCATTCCCTTCGCCTTCCAGGCTTCTCCAACTGAGTTGTGGCAAGTTGTTCTCTCCAAGATTGAGAAAAATTTGGCCTATTGGATTACCAAGCCTCTTTCTTTGGTAGGAAAAATCCAAGTGTGCTCTAATATTTTGGCGGTTACACATGTTTACTACTCCTCTTGTTGGGCTCCTTCGAAATCTTCCTATGTCAAGCTTGAAAAGTTGCTTCAAGACTTTCTTTGGACCTCTACATAGTCCCATAGAGGGTTCCACCATGTTGCCTGAGAGTCTTGTTATCTTCCCAGAGACTCTAGAGGACTTGGTCTGCTCTCCACTCAACTAAAAGGAACTTCCTTATGTGTGAAATGGATAATTAGAGCCCTTACTGGAGATGAATCCTAGAAAATTCTCCTTAGGGATTGCATCCAATCTAGATTTCCTATTCACAGACCCACCTAGAAGGGGATTGGCTTTCAAACCCTTTTGGTTATGAAAGAACCAGTCCAAATTGTGGGAAATTTCATAGCCAAGAGCATTTGGAGAGCTTGGGAAGTAGTTAAGCCTTGGCTCCGTTGGTTCCTCTAGATTTTGTGATGGGATTTTTCTCAATCAACAAAATGTTTGGTGGTCGCCTCTCTTTGCCAGTAATAGGCCAAGTCGCCTTGTCTTAAGGTGCTAAGCTTCCACAAGAAAGGTACTCAAAATTTGCAGCATGTGTTTCACAGACCCACAATGCGCATTATGTTGTGGGAAGATTTTTGTGCTCTCTACAGTCTTCAAAACCAAGACCGTGAAACTTATGATGGCCTAGTGAATGCTATTCCTATAGATATGCTTCATAAGGTGGGAATTTGTGGGTCCAATCCTTACTGGAAGGACTGGAAGTGGTACCCATACACCCCTTTTAGTAATTACAAGCCTAGGCTTGGTTATATGTGGCTTTCATCGCATTTTTTGATGATTGAAAATTTGAACCAAAGGTGGCTTCTTCAATCTTCCGCTCATGTCTGGTGAAAAATATTCTCTACCACTTGGTTTTCTAGTGTTGAGTTGAAACTTTCCCACTTTTCTTGGTGTATTCTTTTCCAAGGCTTTCCTGTGGGGTCTCCACTTGTTCACTTGGGGGTCTAGGACCCTCGATGCCCTTTCTGTGGGAAAGCTAAGTCTTTTAAGGATCTCTTTTGGTTTTGTACCATAGTTCAATACTTTTGGAATTAGATTCATGACTTATTTCAACCTTTCATATCAAAGCCCTTCTCTTGGCATATGGTTCTGTTGGGAGATCTGCCCAAAATTCTTGCTAAATATACCCAACTTTGGCACACTTTTAGGGTGGAAATCCTCTTCAATATCTGGAAAGATAGAAATTCCTACATATTTGCTAACACCCAAATGGATAAAAATATTTTTTTGTATTCTAAAGCTACTATTTTCTCTAATGTGCTCTTCCAGATTCAAGTTCAAGCTAACAAGGTTGCACTTGAGTTGGCTCAATTTTAGGTGCTTTTGGACCATTGGGGCAATGCCCCGTGTACTGTGGCTTGAGTTCCCGCTTTGCCCACTTCCTGTCGCAGTCGGTCACCCTCTCGGGGCCAATATCAGAGTGGCTTTTCTCATCCCTACTCTCAACCTCCTCTTCAGCGTGGTTCTTGCCCTCCTTGGTGGTCTCATTCTCCTCCTCCACGGACTGGCCAGGGGTGGCCCTTGGAGGATTGGTAGGGAGTAGCGGTGGCAATTCTAGGTGGCCCTCTAATAATACTCATGCTAGTGGCTCTAATTGGCCAGACTCTGGTAAATGCTTTCCACGTTTGGTGCTTACAATTTCACCCCCACATGAGGATAATGAAGATAAAGAAAAAGATATTGATGATGGTTGGGGTCCTCCTCCTGATGTCACTCCAAACCCCAATGATGTATGGGGTAAGAACTTGGATGATAGAGACCCTCCTGGCTCTACTAGTATTGCTTTGGCCGCTTAATGGCATTTTTTATGTTTGTAATCTTGGACTTCTGGGCTATGCCCATGTGACTGTTGGTGTATTGGTTTTCTGGGTGCTTCCCATATGGCTCTCAGGGTGTGCCTTCTTACCACCCACCTTTTTTGTGAATATGTATTTTAATCTTTATAATTAATATAGATTAGTGCCTATTCATAAAAAAGACAAGTTTATAAACCATTCTATTTTTTGTGTGCCTTACTTGTCTTGTGTGTCTTTTCAAACCATTTTTATGATGGATTTATTATCACTCAATATTGCACTCCTGCTAAGTTGCAGAACTTAGCATATTGGTGAAACATGGGAACTTTTCTAGGTTGTGGGTTACCTAAAGAAGAAAAGAACCTCCAGAGTAAGTTGGCTCTTATGGTACTCACCTAAACTACTTCTTGTTGGGAAAAGGTTAAGAAAGATTTCATAAAATAAAACCTATGACTAAGGGTGATGCACCAAATTTGATTACCTAAAACTTGCATAGCTACTTTGCACACACAGTTTCAATCAACAATAAATATTGACTTGCACAACTCAATACTCATATGCTTTTGAATCAATATTTCATAAGGAGGATACAGTGCACACAATCCTAGAAGGAAAGATACTTTTCACAACTCAAATTATTTCCATTCCAACACAACTCACAACCTGCAAAAATACATATACTTTCTGCACAAAAGTGTTACCAATGAGACACAAAGACAAGGAATGAGATAACTTCACAAGTAATTGCATCAATCATTCAAATTCACACAATAAAACAAAAAATTAAGAAGGAAAAGTTGCTTATCTTCATTGATCTCCAAGTTGTAAACTGTTATACATGTATGTCAAAAATGAGTTACAATTACTGTCTTCTGTTGAAAAGGACTTCAAAAGTCACAATGTAGACAAAATATCATGATAAGAACTAACTTCAAAAATGAAGTTTGAAGTTACTTGTGATTTTCCAAATGGTTGCACAAAAATGAGGACTACAAACTCCCTTGGTGATGCATAACCAAAAATCCTAAAATATAGCCCCTAAACCCACTCCAAAAAGGCTCAAAGGTGAAGAAAAGGTTAAACCTTGACCTCACCTATCATATAGGCATCAAAAACTACTTCAAGATGCTCTCAATTCCCTCCAAAACCAAGTCAAAACAACCCCTACATTCTCTCCAGTTGTTTGTCAACCTCATCAACTATCCCCTATATGCTTGGCACAACTCATCAATCAACCTTCAACTATCTCCTTTGACCATATCTTGAAGGAAAACACATATTTATCTTGCATTATACACAACATTAAATAAAGGGACTTATAATTTCATCACTTTAATAATGTTTTTTACATTTTTCAAATCAATTTCAATCAAGCAAAGGTAAAGAGGACTTGACAAAGGGGACTTGACTCGACCTTATTTAAAAAACATGTAAGAGAAATGCAAGGCACTTTAATACTTTAAGCAAGGTATTTGTTTCATGAAACATATGTTAAAACAAAAAAAAAATACCCATTTGAGGGTCAGCCAAATAGGGCTTTTCGAAAAACCCTAAAAGACAAAACTCGACCACATTTTCTTTTCACTTCATTTTTCACTCTACAATTTCATGGGTCCCACCAAGGGTTTTTGAGCAAGTGGAAGTTTCTCTGAAGTCTTCTTTGTGGGATCTATGCAAAAACTAGCTAGAGCTACACGTGGTAAGCCTTTGTTTGTATAAACAATGCCTTTTTCCATCATTACCTATGAATAAAAATACTATTTCGAGCTCCCTTTGTACAAAAAAATGGTGAAAACATTTATTTTCTGCATTTTCTTCATTATGGGTTCATTCATTGTACTATAGCCGAGGTTTCACTTTGAAGGCATTATGGATTTTCACTGTCATTTTAGAAGAAATGATGAAAACTCTTTTTTATTTTTTGTATATTTCACATGCTCAACCTTGAGCCTCCTGTAAGAAATGATAAAAGAATAACTCTATTCACGACCTCTCTAGAATGGAATGTAAACTTTCTCTCTTTGCTTGGATTTTGCAAATAATATGGTTTTTCCTTTTTTAGCCATGATTTCTCCATGAAAACACTTGCAGGTTTCTTTTCCTTCTGTAGGTTGTGGCCATCCCTTGTATATTTTCTGAAAAATGATCATAGGTTCTAGGCTTCACTTTTGTGGCCATCTAGGAAATTTTATTTACTTCACCAAGTACTTGAGGGTTTCTTTGTATGCTCTGGAAAATGGTAATAAAAATCTCCATTCTTATGCACTCGGGCTATGCTTATTCTTGCGGTTTCTATGTTAAACTCATGAAGTTGTGGCTTTCATTTATTGTGATTTGACCCCTGCATTCTAGAAAACAAAAAGAAGAAAACTCCTTGTTCTTTAACTCAACCCCACATGGCTTCTAGGTTTGCTCCATTCTATATGCATTCAAGGGTTTGAAATTTGGAACCCTATTGTAAAGTTCGAGTTCAAAAGTTTCAACTTTTATTGAAAGAAAACCCTTGAGAGTTACCTATGCTTGAGGGTCTCATGCTTGTATTCATGGTACTTACTCTATTTTTGTACTTTGTGCATAAGAGTGTTTTCTCTTTTCTGTTTGGCTCACTATCCATGACCCTTGTTGTTGATTTCTTTAGATATATTGCTGCTATAAGCTTCTCCTCTCTATGATGTATCCTCAAAACCTCTAAAAGGTTTCTTGTATATCTCTCATCCTTCATTGTCAAATACTTTGTCTGTCACACCTCTATGAAAGATTGCCTTGTGAAATTGAACAAGGATTTCCTGTGGTTCTCCAACTTTACTAGCTTAAAACACTAACATTTTAAGTTCACTGTACCTTGACCTTTGCTCCACACACATTTGATGACTATCCTTACAACTTGTTTCTATGGCTTAATGTCTTCAATGTATTTTCAACATAATGTAATTCACAACTTACTGTATTTTCAATGATGCTAAATAAAAAATCATACACAATTGTTCCTTACTCATTGTGATTCCATTGAGCAAATATTTTGCATTTATGAAAGTGAACTACTAGCTCACTATCATGGGTGATGAGTACTTGCTCAATGTTGACAAGTAAGACGAGTTTACATTCTTCTCCCTCTAAAAAACACAAGAGGGCAGCATGCTGGTCTCAACCCTTGTGGGAGCCCATTTTACTCCACATGTTGTGATGCCAATGCAAAATTATCCAGCAATGAAAATTTCACCTATACCTACACAGTGAACAAACATGTTAGATAAAACAATGAAGCTCAGAATTTGATGGTGATTGATGACGACCTTTCTGATTTTTCTTGATATCTAAGATGCTATAAAACTATTTCAATGCCTTAAGAGAATAAACTATATATTTGTTGATATAGTATATGCAAATAATATGGTTCCCAAGCTCTAACACAACTTTTCTCATCCCTTACAGGAATTTCAAGCAGCAGTAGGTCAACTTCTAGAGCAACTAAGTGAGAGGGACTGAAGAAAGGATGCAACAGTTCAACCTGGGGTTCTTCATTCAGGCAATGATGGATCCCTCTTCCTTTCATATGCTCTTTCCTTTTTTTCTTCAAATGTATAGTTTATGTCTTATATTGTATTGAAATAGTTATTCCCATGACTTATGTGGGACACCATACATTTGTAATTATCAATAAAAGACAACATTTATGCAAAAATTCTGCAATCTTTCTCCTACATACATTTGCATAATAAAATGTAATTTACTTGATAACTACTTATGTGCATATGAATGGAACTTAGCATAATTGAATGTGTACCTTTATCTTTATTTTTCAAAAACTATCTCAACTCTACCTGATTGAGCTAGAAGCTAAATTAGGTAACATGATTAAAATGAACCATACACATTTTGATTTGGATAATTAATGAATTAGTGTCTTTTAATCCTGAGAGAGAGAGAGAGAGAGAGAGAGTATTCCCTTCTCTCACACACTTGCATCATCTTGAGAATCATAAACACCACTTTTTACTTTTATTTTTAGGGGGCCTGTCTAGGGATTTCATCACCCTAAAGGATGACCTCAACTCTATTGTTCTATTAAAGTATAAATAGCTAGTGGTGAATTGAAAGACATGCCTCTTGGAAGTTATGAGTTTTTCATTTGGGCTAAGCCCCCAAGAACTTTATACCTTGGGTAAGTGAAGGAGAAGGTGGGTTACCCTCTTCTCTCAAATATTTTTCTTTCTTGCACTTTCAAATTGATAGATTAAGACTCACGTGCCCTTTTGGCATATAGAGGATTCCCCTAAAAACCTTGTATAACCTAGTTTAAGATCTTTCATTTATTGCTTAATGTGGTGCAAGGTACAATATCATGCCTAAAGCTACTCACATGTATCTCTTTGAGTAGAGATAAAAGCTCTTTAGGAAAGGTCTTAAGACATCCAAAGAAAGAGAAAAGGTGAGCCCTTGTGCCACTATATCCCTATATATTGAATTTTGAAAGATAGTGCCTTGCACTAATCTTGATATATTAGCCTTTGGCTCTAGTGGGTCTACACTAAGTTAACTCTCCTACTTGATTAATTTGAAGCTTGTTCATGTGCTTTTGTGTCAATTTTTGTTTGAGTAAAACCTCCCCATTTGAAACCCAATGGGGACCTTATCCTTTTTAGGCCCTAATTTTTTTTAATATTCTATATTTTTATTAGTATAGGTTTTCAAAACTTCAAAAACCTAAAAACATTTTAAAAACCACAAAATCTGAAAATCCAAAAACTTAAAACTTTAAAAAAATTATTTTGTTACTTTTATTTACCTTATTGGGGTTTAGAATTCAACCATTATCTACCAACTCAATCGTTCTTTGCATACAAAGCCAAAAAACATCAGCTTATCCATCCAAACCATCCCATTTTCCATCCTAATCCAAATTCATAACCATGCCATCATCTTACCTTGATAGTCTCCTTACTCAAATTGAAAACCCCTTCTCTAATGATGAGGATAACACTAGCCTCATTGATCAACTAGAACATGGACCATTTGATGATAATGAGAGTCTTATGGATAAAATAGAGTATGAAAACTATGATGATAAAACCTCATAGGATATTTCCTTAAGCAAGTGTCATCCATCCTTGTTCCATTAATACCAACAACCTAGAATACTTAGTCACCCATACATGTTCTATCAATACCAACAACCCATAATCCCTAATCACCCACCCATTTACCATCCATACCAACAACCACCTTTCCAACAACCTATAAGCTCTAGTTGCTCATCTATTTACCCTCAATATCAAGATCCAACTAGCATAAGTTATGCCATGAATCCCCAACAAACATCCATTAGTTCTCCTTCTCATGCCTTTGACAAGGGAAACCCATCTTTCATTCAACACATCCTAAAACACCAATCCATCTCCCTAATCCTTATATCCTATACATATCCCAAATTTTCATCCCCATCACTAAACCAAGATATTATTATATCCTCCACCTCCTATCCCAATCCTTCATCCACTAAACCATTTTAATCCACCCCATCCCAATCTACAAATCTATACATTAAAAAAAACCTTTAGAAATTTTATATGACAAATAATAGTAAAGGATCTTAAGATCCAATATGTGAACAAAGTTAGACAATCCCATCATATTGCTAATCATACACCATTCAAACATATCCCACCATTATTCCCTCCATCACCTATCAATCTCATAAAAGATCTTCTTATCCAAATTCCTCAATCCATGAAATAATCTCCCATTCATATCCAAAATCACATTCCATTATATAAACTATTGGATCTATGTCAAGAGAAAATTCCAAAGCATGATGAAATAAACTCCAAGATAAATCAAGATCAAGTTACCCCAAAAATCCCTATATATGGCCATGATATACAAGCTAATTTGAATCTTAATTAAGATCTTATTTATAGTGTCCATGATTATACAATCCTAGATCATGATCTTATCTATAATTTCATCCAAAAATCTATCTAAATGATCATGATATCCAAGTTATTCCAATATTTGATCAATATCCCATATCTAATAATGACATCCAAGATGATCCAGTATTTGATCAAGATCCTACTTATGATGAAGAAATCCAAGATGATCCCTTCATCCACCTGTATGGAATCCATGATAAAAAAACTTGAAGCTAGTCCTATCCATATTCCAACCACCTCCTTTTCCCAAGATGAGACAATTGCCTCCCTTGGACACATAGATAATCAAACAAATGACATGGACCATAGAAGAAAAGAAGATATAAAAGTTACTATGGATCACATCAACAACTTGAATGATCAAGAGATGACAATCATGACCAAGGATCAAGCACTAGCATCCTATCAACTAGGATCATCCACTTTTTTCAAATAAGACTTTCTTGCAAAAGAGAAAATACCAAACATTAATTATTTCCAACTATATGACGATGAGCTAGCATATTGCTTCCAAGACAAAATTTTTCCCATTAAAAATAAAATATGTCAAATCATACAGTATCAAGGAAGAGGATTAGGCCTACATGAGCAAGGAATTCTAGAACCAGTACAATTTCATGCAAATCCTTGGCAGCAAGGTCTTGGCTATTCTTCAATTAATGAATCAAATGATGTTAGTAAATACCTCTACAAGACAAGGGGAAAATTTATACAATTAAACCATCAAAATAGGGACCATGAGTAGTCCTTAACATAAGGTTTCTACCAACACTTATCCTATCCACATCATAAATCACCATTCCAAAATCCTTAAACCCACCAATTGGAACCAATAAAAATAAATGTCTTACAAATCCAAAGTCCAAAATAAAATGTCAAAATCCATTGAATCAAATAAAATCCAAGTGGACAAATGAGTTTAAAATGGATCCCAAAGAAAATTAGATTAATGAAATAAAAGAGTCCAAATTAAATATCAAATAAAAAAGTGGAGCCACAAGAAAGAGGTCTCCTACATATAACAAGTGTCCACCTCCTTCAAAAAGGTTGTCAATCCCACCAAGTAAGGTGTATAAAAGTGTTGGTTCAAAACATAATCACAATCCAAAATCTAAATTCCATCATCCACCATCATAAGTTTGGAAAATAAAAAACTTCATCCATCTAAAATGCTAAATAATTCATTTATATCTACCATCATCCATCACCATCCAACATCTCACTTGAATTTCAAAGTCCTACTTCACAAATTTGTTGCATCCTAGTAGCACCACTTTATCACAAGGTCTCTCATGACACTCTATTACAATGTAGGTTTTTGGGTAAGGCCAACCCTATTATCAACAAGGACCATAACAACATCCATGGGTTATATACAAGAGCCATGATCTTGACTAGAAAACTACTCCATACAAGTCACTATTGGCATATCATGACAACAATATCTAAATCAACACCATCAAAGGATTCAAAAGAATAAATGATCATCTAAAACATCAAGGTCGTTCAAAAAATACTAGAAAGAAAAATAAAATTTCAAAAATACAAAAAAATAGTAAAGAGAAATAATTTTTCCAATAGTGAAAACCATTCTTATGGCACTTTGGATAAGTACTATGATGAAAACTTGGAAAATAGACATCATGTGTAAGACTAATTATGTATGTATACCATCACAATTATGGGAAAGTTGTCTCATATACCATACAGGTTTGTCATGATATTCCATCTATCTATCCAATCCACATCATTTCCACCCATCTTCCCTACCTACCTTGATCTTGATAAGGACTGGGCACACAATTAAAACATGTATTGGAAAAATCTTTACATATCCAACCTTTGTACATGCACTATCAAACATCATTCCATTGCCTATATAGAATTATCAAACCTTATATATTTTGGGGAAAAAAAGTTATTCCTAAGCAACATAGTCCTTGGAGATCACATCCTAAACTATCCATCCAATAATCCTCATGTCTCCTATCTTCCACAACCTACCTAATCTTAACACCAATTCATAATCTTCTTAATCCTTATTGCTAGACTTGGTTCTCTCTTGTCATTGGTTTTGAGATTCCACTCCACCTATCCAACATCCATTCATATCCAATCCAATCATAAAATTAGTCCTTCCAAATGCAACAATCCTAATCCATATAGTCTTGCTATCTAATCTAGCACATCATCTAAAATATTCCATGGTTTTGTTCCTAGCCTCACTACAAACCTTGATCCATCTTAATTACATAATTGTCATCAGGATATGTCTTTCTTGGTGTAATACTTGTGTTATTTTTGGGTCGTGTCCTTCCTATATCAGAAAGGTTATCATCATCAATCAATTAATTAGTTTTCAGTTTGAGTAGGGGCAAGATCATGTTTGTATTTGTATCATTGTGCATGCTTGATTCCTAATGTGTATCTTTCATTAATTTGTATTTGTCATGGCACTTATAGTATACCATCAATAACATTCCACCCCATAAATAAACACAAGAAAATACCAAACATAGAAATGTGCTTTAAACCATCAAAAATCACACTTGAAACATGCACTTCAACATCAAATTATTGTGCATGTTTTGCACACACATCCCGCCATGGGCAGGGGCCCCCTCTTCTCATTCCCGACGGGCTGCCTTGCTCCTGTCTCATTTTGCATGCCCCTTTCCTAGAGCCTAAATTGGTCATGTGACGTCAAACAATCAAATTCCCCTGACCAAATTCACCTAACTGAGTTCCGCTAAGTCTTTTTCTTTCATGAAAGTGCCCCTATGGGTTTCCCTTCACTCGTTTCCTCGACGTCCTCCAAGCCTCATCCATGCTCGCTTGATTCACTTTTTCCTTCATTTTTTACTTTGGGGACAGGTTTCCTATGGATTTGGGATGTTTTTGTGGTGCCTAAGTGAATTGCCAAGGTTTCGTTAAGTTTCGGGAAGTTGTAGAATTTTCATTCCTAAACTCCACCCCTTCATGGCCATTTCCAGAACTTTGTCTCTCCTTTGCCTTTTTGCCTTCCCTCTACCCTCGAAGTTCTGGCTCTCGGAACCCAGCCCCTCTATGGTCGTTTCTAGAACTTCGTCCCTTCTTTTTCGTTTTGCCTTTCGTGTGCCCCCGACGTTCTGGCTCCCAAAACTCGACCCCTCTGTGGCCATTTCCAAAACTCCACTCCTCTGTGGCCATTTTTGAAACTCCGTCCCTCCTTTATTGTTTTTCCTTTCGTCCGCCCCTGGCATTTTGGCTCCCGGAACCCAGCCCCTTTGTGTCTGTTTCCAGAACTCCACCCCTTCGTGGTTGTTTCTGAAACTCCATCCCTTCTTTGCCGTTTTGCCTTCCGTTCGCCCCCGACGTTCTGGCTCCTAGAAATAGACCCCTCTATGGTCGTCTGGAAATTTACTTCCGGGTCGCCATCCCTCTGTGACTGTTTTTCCTCTTGTTTATTGTCTGCCTTCCCTCTATCATCCGCCATCACCTGTCACCCACCATTTGTCGTCTTTTCACCCTGTGGCGCCCGCACCTTGGAGCACGCATTAATGTTTATGTCCAAATGAGCTCCAAATATGAATATTATGATCTTTTGATGATGCATGAATGGATCTAACAAGGAGTTTACAAGATTTGACTAACATTTGCCTTGATTTACATATGAAGGCACTTACGACACTTCATGTATGCATGTTTCAAGAAGCCTACCACGGGTTTGTCAGGGAGACCCATTGAGAAAGTTGAACAAGGAAAAGCACATAGCTCCTGTCACCATTCATTTTATGCCCACTTCTCTTCGTGGCACCCATCAATAGAGCTGGCATTAGAAGAAGGCCTGTGCCAAGGAAGTCAATGACAAAATGCAAGGGGGTGGCCTTGAATATGCATAAGGGAGATGTCATACTTTTCACCAAATGATGATGATCTTTAAGGGGTTGTTCGCCCGAATCAGGGGCAACCAATCCATTGATGCCAGTCGTCAACAGACTCGTTTGATCCAATGAAGAATGTTGCAAGTCCATCAAGCAAAGGGCAACTTTCAAGCAGTTTCAGCTATAGTAAAAGAGAAATCAACTAGAAGACAAAACTGCTACAACACCTAGGCACTAAAAGACAAAATAGGGAAAAACAAAAGATGTATTTTAAATTGTTGAAAATTGTGGGGTAGGTGAATCCTTAGTGCAATCAAATCTAGGCCACACAATATAAATCAATCCTAGCCATTCATTTGGGCTTTGGAAAACTATAAATAGGGGTCGCCCCCTCATTTGTAAATGGTTGGAGAGCTGGTGTAAAGGCATTCTGCAGTAATAGAAAGCAGCATTGGATGATTTATGGGTGTTTCCTTTTGAGTTTTCTCATTATGTTTGCATGGTTCTACTTCTCTATTAGTTTAGTTGTTGGTTTCTTGAAGGGAAGTGATGATGGTGTTTCTATTACAATATTTGATAAATTTCCAACTCATGCTTTTTGTGGTTTGTTGATGATGAATCACTTTGTAAAGTTAGTCTGAGCTTCTTTACTTCATTGCTGCAACTTAGTTCGATTGCATGTGCATGATGTGTGTGTGTAATTTGAAAATCTGCAGTCCTTAGAAGATTGCACTGGTTTTGTGTAACTGTAGGATCCTCTTGGCCAAGCAAAACCCAGTTTGGGGAGTTTGTCTATTGTAGCAGCCTCCATGATCACTGTCCATTCATAGTTTCAGGTCTAGGAACTTACTCTCTTCCCTGCTCTTTTTCCTTTTTTTAATAGGTAACCTTAGGCAAGGTTCATTGCACATTATAAAACTAAATTTGATGTTGAAATGGAGTTCTAGACTGTTGTTTGAACTTGCAACAAACACATAGCAACTCTCCCATCTTAAGAACTCCATTTGCAGATCCAACTTCCCCACTTTGTGACTCATTTGTAAGTTCACCTTGTGATTCCAACAAATCACATGAAATAACTGAGATATTCCAAGCATTGTCAAGACCTGACATTAGAGACCTTGGGATAGTGTTCTGCAATTTGATTGTGGAAGATTGTTATTCAATAGAGGTGATGCACCTATGCATTACCTATGTTGAGAAGTGCATAAAAAACACATCAACAAAAATCTTAGAGATTGACATCAACCTAGATAACATTCAGTCAAACACAATCCTTTTCCATTGTGAACATTTCCTTATCAGCCATCATTTGTCTTATACAAGATGTTTCCTTAAAACCAAACATTTATCATATATGAGATGTTTACTTTCCCAAATTAGACATGATCCACATCCATCTAGTAGTCCTTTCTACACCTTGGCATAAGATAGTATTGTTGTGTGTGTGTTCATTGATCATTGCTTGTCTTTTTCTTTGGTTTTATCTTTTTTATCTTTTAATCTTTATTTTGATTTATCTTTTGACCCATATTGTGCCTACACAAGGTCACCATGATCATTTCATATAATGGTGAGATTTGATATGGTATATACTAGGGTAGGGTCTATTGTTTTTATATGTCATGATGGTTGTCTCATCATGAACCCACCAAGAGCATTAAATGCCTTATGAATGTTGAGGCATCGTATTGTCTATTATTTGTTTGCTTGAGAGTCAATTTGTACATTGGATACATAGTCACCTTGGTCTTATATACCTTGGTGCATAACATCCATTGCTATATTAAATAAAGATTGCTAGTCTCAAAGTCAACATAACACATCATCATCATTTCATCCATAATCATCTTTATTGCATCCATCTTTCATCTCTTTTTTTCCATCATTTTTCATTTAATCTTTCTTTTTAGAGATCACCCATGCATTTTATGTACAAATAATCTCTCAAGGGGGCATCAATCATCTCATATTTTCTAAATTTTAATTTCTTATTTGACTTGGGCATATCATCATCTTCATCTCTTTTTATTTTTCTTCTTAGCTACTTTTATTTTCTTTGAAACAATGTTGCTTTGAACATTGCTTCAAAGAGGGGGAAAATGTAGAAACCCAAATTATTCCACCAAATCCTAATCATTATCATGTCATTGTTAGTTACATCCATTTGTTATTTATCACCTAATCATTTAATAATTTCTATTTATCATTTATCACCTAATTAATTAATAGTCATTTAATAATATTTTATCCATTTAATTAAATAATATTTTATTATTAAATCAAATGAGAACTAATTATCCATATTCAAATAAATTCCATTTTTATCTCTTCAGTCAACTATCTGTTCTTTGATTAGTTAACTCCGTCTCATTTTAGAATATCAATCTTCTCTCATCAATTAAATTCGTTTAATTTTTTAATCTTCTTGTTCCACCAATCAACTTAGTCTTCAAATGAAAACTTTATGTGTATAATTATCCATTAGTTAAGTCAAATTCGTTTTTATCTCTTCATGTTTTGAAATGGATTTTGTTTACTAATTAGTAAAGTTGACTCCATTGTCAGTTCAATTAACTAAAGTCTTTATTCTTGTCCCCATCTTCCATTTGATTTTTCCTTGAGAATTATATAAATATAGTCTTTTCTTCATCATTTTCATATCTCACATCTTCTGCAAATCAACTCTGTCAAAATCCAAAATCAATCAATCATTAATCAAATCTAGTGTTATGTTGTTGAGATCTGCATCCACATCCAAGCAAAGTGAATCAAATTACATATTTTTGAGGTTTGCAGTGGGATTAGTAAAGTATATGTTTAATTTGATTTTAATTTGTGTTTTCAAGTTCTTTTAATTTATTAATTTCTATTTTTTGTGAACACAATCCTTGTTGTCTGTGACTTTTTGGTGTTTTTTGTCTCGCAGGTTGCAAGTACTTTCAAGAGGTTTTAAAAATCAACCTTTTTAGGAGCTTCTTGAGGAGAAACATACATCACAGTTGCATCCAAAAGGGCCAAGAAACAAATTTTCATATATAATAGTCCATATATTGGCACAAGATAACGTTTTAAACTAAAAAGCCATATTTTTCTAGCACTTTTTTTCCTAATTCATACATTTATATGAATTTTATTTTGGACTATAAATTATTGTTGCACATTTTAAAATTTTGTTAATAGTTATTTTTATGTCATTTTTTGGTTAAATAATTAATTGATTGAACAATGTCACTTCCAAGATGAACCCCTCATCCACCTATATGGCATCCATGATAAAAAAATGAAGCTAATCCCATCCATAGTACAAATACCTCCATTTACCAAGATGAGACACTTACCTCCCTTAGACACAAATAATCAAACAAACAACATGGATCACAACAAACAAGCAGATACATAAGCTACTATGGATCACATTGACAACTTGAATGATTAAGAGATGATAAGCATGACCAACGGGCAAGGATCAAGTACTAGCATCCTATCAACTAAGATCATCTATTTTGTCAAAACAATATTTCTTATAGATGAGAAAATAACAAACATAGAGGGTTTTCAACTACACAATGATGGGTTAGCATATTGCTTTAAAAATAACAAATACCTCATTGCAAACAAAATTTGTCAGAGTATGTAATATTAAGGAAGAGGATTAGATCTACATGAGAAAGGAGTTCTAGAACTAGTACATTTTCATGAAAATCCCATATATTAAGGTCTTGGTTATTCATTGATTAGAAAAGTAAACAATAATAGTGATACCTCCACAATATTAGGGGCAACTTTATCTAATACAACCATCAAAATAGGGGCCATGTGTAGTTCTTACTATAAGGTTTCTTCTAACACTCCTCCCATGCACACCATAAATCACCATTTCAAAATCATTAAACCCACCAATTGGAACCAACAAAAATAAGTCTTGCAAATCCAAAGTCCAAAATAAAATTTCAAAAGCCATTGAATCAAGTAAAAATCCAAGTGGACAAATGAAATCAAAATTGATCCTAAATAAAAATGGATCAAGAAAAAATTGGAAGTTAGAAAGTAGGTTAAGGAATGTCATGTGATGTTTGGAAAAGTTTGACTCATACACAATCACACATGTGTACTATGAAGCAAATTCTCTAGCATACTTTTTGGCTAACATTAGTGCATCTTTGGGAGGGGAGGGCTTCATCTTTGATTCCAATTCTATTCCTGATGGCATGATGGAAATTGGCCAATTGGATACAATTGCTCAAATGGGTGATTTGCATTGAGCTATAATATGGACTCAACTCTATATGTTGCCTCTAGCCTCTGCTCCTTGGTTGTACATTACATTTTGGAGGTCATTTTTTTGGAAATTATCAAGAAGACTCGAATTAAATGTCATTGTATTGCTCATTGGTCTGTTGCTGGTGATGGATAACTTGCCGATCTCATCGTGCCATATCATGTAAGTTTTTTCTAGGTAATTTTGGGAGCTACCCCCAAAAAGGTAGCGACTTATCCAAAAAAAAAAGGATCAAGCAAAGAAAAGAATCTCAATCCAATAGTCAATTAAAGTGTGGAGCCATAATAAAATATCTTACATTATAAACATGTCCACCTCCTTCAAAATGGTCATCACACAAGACATATAAAAGTGTTGGCTCCTAACACAACCCAAAATCCAAACTCTATCATCCACCATCCCAAGTTTGGAAATTAAAAATCCCATCCAAAATGCCAAATAATCCATCCACATCTACCATCATTCATCATAATCCAACACCTCACCTAAAATCCAAACATCCTAACTCACAAATCCATCACATTTTGGTAGCAACACTTTATCATAGGGAATCTCATGGGATTCTATCACAATGTGAGTATTTAGATAAGGCCAAACCTAGTATCATAAAGGATCACAATGACATCCATGGGTTATATACAAGTGCCATGATCTTGACAAGGTAACTCCTCCATGGAGGTCACTATTGGCATATCATGACACCAACATCTAAATCAACAATGTCAAAGTATTCAAAACAATCATTGATCATCTAAACATCAAGGCCATCTAGAAAATACTAAGAAAATAAAAAATACAAAAATACAAAAAAATAGTAAAGAAAAAGTTTCATCCAATAGTGAAAACCATTCTTATGACACTTGGGATAAGTACCATGATGAAAACCTAGCAAATATGCATCGTGTGTAAGACCAATTATCTATGAGGACCATTACACTTGGGGGCAATTTGTCTCATCTTCCATTACCTATTTCATGACATTTCCATCCATCCAATGTATGTCGTTTCTATCCATCTTCCCTACCTACCTTGATTTTGATAAGGACCAAGGCACAAACTTAAAACATGCTTTGAAAAAATCTTGACATGTCCATCCTTTCATCACACTATCCAATATCACATTATTGTATACATAGAACTATCCAACCCCATACCTCAAAGAAAACACATCATTCCTATGTGACATAGTCCTTGGAGATCACATCCTAAATCCTCCACCAAATAATCCTAATTATCTCATTCTATTCCTAAAAAATCCATTATCCTTTTAACCTTATCATAAGACTTGGTTTTCCCTTGTCACTGGTTTTAAGCTTCCAATCTACTTAACCAACATCCCTTCATACTCCTATCTATCCTAAGAGTAGTCCATCCAAATACAACAATCCTAATCCTTTTAGTATTGTTATACAATCTAGTAAATCATCCAAAACATTTCATGGTTATGTTCCCAACCTCGATGCAAACCTTGATCCATCTTAGTTACATAATCGTCATCAAGATATGTCTTTCCCAATTCTTGCATTATTTTCGGGGTGTGTTCTTCCTATATCAATAACATTACCATCATCAATCAATCAATTGGGTTTTAGCTTGACTAGGTGCAAGAACATTTTTGTCTTTGTATCATTGTGAATGCTTTCTTTCTTTCTTGTGTGTATATTTCATTAATTTTCATTTGTCATGGTTCTTATAGTACACCATCGATCACATACCACCCCATCAATAAACATAAGCAAACATCAAACATAGACATGTGCTTCAAACCATCAAACATCACACTTGAAACATGCAATTCAACATAAAATCTTAGAAATCGACATCAAGCTTGATAGCATACAATTAAATACAATCCTTTGCCATCGTGAGCAATTCCTTATTGCCCATCACTTGTCTTGTACAAGAAGTTTCCTTCTCGAAACCAAAAATTTGTCTTATACAAGATGTTTCTTTCTCAAAACCATATATTTATCTTATATGAGATGTTTCCTTCCCAAAATTAGACATGATCTGCATCCATACTATAATCTTTTTTGTACCTTGGCAAAAGATAATATTGTTGTGTGTTTATTGATCATTGCTTGTCTTTTTCTTTGGTTTATCTTTTTGATTTTTTAATCTTTATTTTGATTATATTTTGAACCATATTATGTCTACTCAAGGTCACCATGATCATTTCATATCATGGTGTGCCTTGATATGGTGTAAATTAGGGCAAGGTCTATTATTTTTGTGTGTTGTATTTGATGGTTGTCTCATCATAGATCCACCAAAAGCATCAACCACCTTGTGAGTGTTGGGACATCCTATTGTCTATTGCTTGTTTTCTTGATAAGTTCATGCATTAGATATATTATCACATTGGTCTTATATACCTTGGTGCATAACATCCATTGCTATATTAAATAAAGGTTGTTAATCTCATGTTCAACATAACACTTCATCATCATTTCATTCATAGGACCATGTTTCTTGCATCCATATTTTATTATTTTTCTCTCATCATATTTTTTTCATCCAATATCTTCTACATCTTCTCTTCTTTCGAGAGATCACCCATTAACTTTATGCACAAATAATATTTGGAAGGGGCATCAATCATTTCATCTTTTCTACTTTTCCATTTCTCACTTGACTGGGGCATATCATCATCATCATCATCTTTTCTTCTCAATTACTTTTCGTTTTCTTTGAAATAATGTCTTTTCGAACATTGCTTCAAATAGGGGCAAAATGTAGACATTGAAAATATTCTCTCAATTGTTCTCCTAATAGTCGATTGTTAATTTATCATCATTAAATACCATTTATCACATTAATTTACCATTTATAATTATTAATTACCATTTACCATTTATCACATCACAAATCATTTATTAATTAATACTATCCATTTAATCCATTTATCACATCATTATTAATTTACCATTTATTAATAATTTTCATTTATCCATTTAATTAAATTATTATTTAATTTAAAAGTCAACCTGTCACATGTCCTCTATAATTAAATAATGCTTTTATTATTTAATTATTTACTTCCCTCCAAAATTAAATAATTTTATAATTATTTGAATTTCTCCTACAACCTCTTTTTTTGTGCTGACCTCATTATTTGTATCAATCTTATCTCTTGACATCTCATTAATTTTAGCCTTTGATTGAATTATTTTATAATTCAATCTTATCCATTCATTTCCTTAATTGCCCTAATTTTTCCCTAACTCTATTTCATGCTAAAACTTTCATTCTTTACCATATCTTATTAACATTTAATCTTAGCCCTCTATTAATAGTTTTCTTTCTATAAAAGACACCTATCATATCATTTCTATCAATCTAGTTTATGCACAAGTACATGTTGTTAGTGAGACAATTACTATCTTTAATATTTTGCTATCATAGACATTAGACTACTATTTCATACTCAAATCTAAGGGCATCAATCACATTCAAGCAAAATGGAGAAGGGAAATGAAGGTCAAGCAAGCATGGCATATGTAATATTTAATTTAAGTTTATGTTTCTTATGTTGGATTGTGCTCTATTGTTGGTTTAGGGCTTTAGAGGTTTAGTTTTGATGTTGTATTACCTTAACCTTAATTTTACCCTAGATTACATAATTATTATCTCTTCATTCTTCGAAATGAAATTTTTCTATTGATTAGTTGACTCTATAGTCAATTCAGCTAACTAAAGTCTTTGTTCTTGTCCTCATTTTCCATTTGATTTTTCCTTGGAAAGTCTATAAATATAGTCTTTTCTTCATCAATTTCATATCTCACATCTTATGCAAATCAACTTTGTCAAAATCTACTATCAATAAAATCAATCATATTATCTAATGTTATGCTATTGAGATCTCCATTTGCATCCAAGCAAAACAAATCAACTTACATATTTTGAGATTTGTAGTGGGATTGGTAAAGTAGAGGTTTAATTTATTTTAATTTATGTTTTCAAGTTATTTTACATTTTCTAGTTTATGATTTTCGTTGCATGCACTATCAAATTCTTTTCTTTTCATTGTTAGTAAATTTATGCTATTGTAACTCTATTTTCAATTTTAGAAAGATTTAATTTTGGAGTAATCCCACAATAATGAGTTCCACTTTTTGGCCAAAGTAGGACATTGAAATCAACATTTTTAACAAAATCTTCACTTTTTAAGACCTATCGTAGTTAAACCATTAAGAATTTGAAGATGATGTGAACTAGTGATTTGTGTTAATTTGTGTGTAGATTCTAAATATATTTTAATTTATTTTTTCTTGATATAAATTATGAATTTTTTACATAACTTTTAATTTAACTTATTTTTTTATAGTAAACAACATTTTTAAAAACTGACATTTATGTCATAACACATAATTTTTTTTCTAGAAAGGATAAAATTATATTTTTTAAAATATAGATTTGTAACATCAATATCTAGTGCACAGATATTTTTTCATAATTTTTTGTTGCATATTTTATTTTTAATTAATTTTTGAAGTTAGGGTAATATAATTTGGACATAGGTGTATATCGTAACACATAATTTGTTTTATATGTATCAAAATTCATTTTTTTTCTAAAAAATGACATCAATACCTAGTGCACAAATATTTTTTGAATTTTTTTTCATTATTTTAATATTTTTCACATGTTAAAACAAAGAACTTGATGTTTAGTGAAAAACCTATGTTCAGTAAAAATTAGAAAAAAAGTACATAATAAAAAATAAAATTTAAAATTATACTTTTTAGAAAGATTGTTTCGAGGACTGCGATCTAGCAAATTATCTCGTCAAGTTAACTCCATTTGGAGGTCTAACCCGAAGTTTGAAACTTGAATTTTTGAGGAAAATTTGAAAGTATTCAAGGACCTTCATTCAAAGATATGTCATTCTCACAAAAAAAAAAACCTTTGAATGAAGGTAATTTCCAAAAAAAGAAAAAAGGGACCTTCGTAGGTCCTTTTTTTATTTCTTTTCTAAAATTTTCCATAAAACGAATGAAAAGGGACCTTTGTTCGAAGGTCTCTTTTTTCCATTTTTGGAAATTACCTTCGTTCAAAGGTTTTTTACATTTTCAACCTTCAAACAAAGGTTTTTTTTTTGGAGATACCCCCGAGGGGGTCCCCTTTAGCTTAGAGCTAAGGACTGAGGGGTATCCATTCAAGCAAAGGTATTTTTTGACATACCTTCATTTGAAGATTTAAGTTTTTACTTGCATTTAAAAGTAAAAATTTGATGTCCCAAGTTTGGGACCCATTATTGTGGGATGACCCTTTGTTATAACTTTTTACTAAATCTAATAAAAAATATATCACTTGTCAATACTCTATTGCATTAAGACAATCCCATCAAGATGGACACAAAGATAAATGAGAATTAACATGGATATAAGAATTTTATCATTACAATAATTAAGTGTGTAAGGATATACATCATTGACATTGATATATGATAAAATTTTAAATTAAAAAATATTAGCCTTCTTTTCTTTTGCTATGAGAAAATTTTAAATTAAATTAAAAAAATTCTTACAAAGGAAAAGAAGAAATGAAATAATTTTTATCACATCTATGAGACTAAATGGTCTATGATACTATACATTGCATCAATCATTTCAACTATTCAAAGGTTTGTAGGACAAAAAACATCTTTAAGAGGTCACTCCTCCTATTGTTCATTACAATTAGCAACTCTCCCAACCCTTTTAATTTATATTTCTCAAACATCTCTACCATGAAATCAACTCTTGATGATCATGAAATCAACTCTTGATGATTCTTTATATTTAGATCAAATACTATGTATCTGACATTCAAAAATGAAATGTTCCTCCATTTCTATTACCCTCTGATATAAAAAAAATCCTCCTTCCCCACTTTGCAAATATAATCCATTTATCTATCTCATATCTAAACATATAAAAACTATCCTTAACTAAATAATTAAGAGCTTTTTCCCTTTTAATTTCAAACCCTTATAGATACTTTTGATTGAACCACAAACGTTAGACTAATTAACGTTGATCAGCCCTCCCCGCTCCCCCAACAATCAAGAAGAAGGAGCATACCCCAACACAATCTTATAAAACCCAAACCCCAATCAAGAAGAAAGAGCATACCCCAACACAATCTTATAAACCCCAAAATTCTCTTAAAAGAAAAATCCTTTCTCCGAGTTTGATGCAATGTCGTAATCGAATGCATTCACGAACTTCATATTTGTATTTCAAATCATTTCTATATTCTTTTCTCCGTGCTTTTTGTGTCTACTTTAACTCTGCATGTCGAAATGCCGCTTTTTGAACACTTCCTGCTAAAATGGAAAACACTATGAAAAACTGTATGAATTGGGCTCCCTGATGGTCTTTCCAATTCATTTTTTTAGCACTTCTCCAAAGCATTTTCCCTGGATTGAGGTCGGTCTGAATTGAACCCTGTTTTCAGTTTTATAGTTGGGGTTTCGCGGGGGTTCAGTTCAGTACTGCCTACAATATCCCTTTCGTGTTTGGATTTGGTTATAGAATTTTTTTCGGTAGATTACTGTCCTTTCGACTTCTTTCGTGCTGGGTAATTGGAATTTTATATCGGGTAGGCGAAATTTGGATACCGATTCCACTGAAGTCGATTCAGTTGCTGTTTTAGGCCCTTTTGCGCAACAGCAAGTTAAGTAATTATGTCATATTAGGCAATGTGTGATACTGCCTCAGTGGGTCTGCTTATGATGCAATGATGGAAGGTGTTACATCGTCCCATCAATACAATTATCAGCAGCTGCGGAAGAAATACAGTAATGGAAGGAGCAATGTTGATCAGATTGACAGTACGTCTCAGCGACAACAAGAGCAGGTTGATTTGACCGAGGACATCAATGATATCGAATTGGGACGGGCCTTTGATCTAAATACTCTTGTAATTTTCTGACAGCTCATTTTGTGTTAAAGATTCAGCAATCTTTCTATTAACATGCTCTAATTCTATTAATTTGGGTCTGTTAATAGAAATCCTTGATAACTAATGACTCATAATTGGGCATATCACCGTGATGTGTGATCTATTTATACCTCTCCAGTTTAAAAAGGAGCATTTTTTGTTGCCCTCTTCGGTGATGCTGCATATTTTTTTGGAGGCTATTGGCTGTAACTTTTTGCAAATACTGACATCTAGGCTAATGATATTAGGGTCTGTACTTGTAGCTGATAAGTAGCGATAACTCGTTATTGGGGATGATGCCGTAGTTCATCATCTAATGTAACAACGAACATTTTTTTGCTAGTACCCTCTAGGTGGTTCCGTTATAGTTTTCTTCTAGGCCTCTTGTATTAGATTCTGTGTTCAAACTATTACGCATATGACTGTGATGAGCAATCTCTTGGTTCCGTGTGCGATATAAAAAAGTAGTATTCTTGCTTTTTCTCCTTAGGTTTTGAAGGCTGTTGGTTGACATTCCATGTACCCGGTTTTAAGGCCACCAGTGGTAGGGTCTGAATTCATACAAATTAAAAAATCATTTTCGTTGGATGATGGTATGTTGTAGGACAGACTGATCAGATCTCAATTTTTTAAGCTTTTCTTCAACTCATGTGCATATAATCTACATTGTAAGCAGTCATTACCCTGTACTTCTTACAACCATTACGAACAAACAATTTGTATGTGCACCGTACTGCAATTCGAAATAAACTATAAAGATGTTTTCTCTATATACCTATATATTCATATACCTTTTCAAGCCTACTGGTAGAATTGGGGTATATGTATTTATACATAAACCCAGGTAAACTCCACTAGGAATAGTGTCTATATTGAGACATACACCCATTTCAAGGGCACTGGAATCAGGGTCGTTGTTGTCTGAGTAAGAGGTTTTTATTCTCATGGACCTATTTTTCCCGTGGGGTTGAAACTAATTGTGTGCATACCTTTGATATTGGTAACAATGATTATCTAATTGTGCCCTATAAAAAACATTTTTTGTGTGCCTAGTTTAAAAATGCTTCAAATTTTGATTTTTTTTTGGAAAAGAATAAAATTTAGGAAAAATACAGCTACAAAATATATCAAATGAGTTTGGTGGGAGGTTTGGGGGTAGCACCCCTAGTGGCATTTAGGGGCAGTGCCCCTTGTAGGGGTTTGGGGGCACTACCCCCACTGTGGTCAAGGGCAGCGCTCCTTGTGGGGGTATGGGCACCCCTAGTGGGGTTTGGGGGTAATGCCATTGGCATGTTCCGTGTTGTGATATAGAGCAAGGTCAAGGGGCAAAGCCCCTGCCATCAAGCCCAAATGAAGACCTTCGAAACCACACAAACCTTCATGGTGCACACCATTTTCATAAAATTTTGAAGGGCAAAAATAATGCTTATAAAGCCAAAAAACAACATTTTTGAATTGCTTAATCCACAATTTTGATGCTAGCATGAGTTGCAGGGACAGACTTGCTGAGTACCTTGTGATTACTCACCACAAACCTCATGCACATTCATGAAAGCCTTGGCAACAGAAATTCATGAGTTTACTCCACAAAAGCTTGGGGCAGGAAAATAATGGTGTTGCCAAGTTTGCAAACTATGGTTCAAGGTAGTGCTTGTACCATCCAAATTTAGATCAGGTAGGATTGTGTGTACAATCAGACTACCTTAACTACTAGAAGCATATTTAAAGTATTTGACAATTGCCAAACAAAACACAATTGTTGATAACCACTAACAACTAATTCCCAACAACTATGCACAAGCCCACAAGTGATTAATACATAGCTGGACACAAAAAGACGAACATGACATAACAATGTAGATCACATAATAGCAGGGAAAATTGTCCATATTTTTGGTGGCGTTGAAGAAGAGGAAGGTCTTACTTTCTGAGCTTTTGTTCTTTCAGCCATAACAACATAATCAAAGCTAGTTCCTCAACAAAATACTAATGCAGATTCTTGGAATGCTAAGCTTCCAACATAGCTTGAATATGCAATGGGTTATTCAGCTGAAAGTAAAACGGAGAGCTTATTAATTACACATTGATGATGATTACATCGAGAATGTTGTGGATGGTACAGGGAATGTATTCGCCAATGGCCATGCAACTTAATGAATTCTTGTGGATCAGAGGCAGGTGAATCTAGATTATTCTATGGCATGACTTCCAAAAAAATTGATCGAAATACCTCTTGTTGGCGTTATTCCAAAGTAGATTGTATTGTAGCAGCAAACTTTGGTCGAACTACAGCAGGTTGTATACCAAAATTTTGTTCTTGTACCAAAATCATTGCATGCTGAAGGGTTTGTTGCAGGTCATACGAAGATCAAAACAGTACAATGCTGCTTTGAATGCCATTTATGGCTTGTACATAGGACTAAAGGAGTGTAGAGTGGTAGCAAATGACTCAGACAGTTCAGTAAAGTGAAATTTGCACTGTAGGACAGCAATATAGTGAACTATGGTGGAAGGAGGACTAGACCATACAATTTGAGAAGTGAGCTTCGGTTGAGTGTGAGCCAAATTTTTCAACCATATGGTGCCTGTATTCACAGAGGATTGTATGGCCAAATGTTGAGGAGTAGTTGGCCATACAACAAAGCAAGTAATAGATGTGATAATGTTGTTTTTCCTTTTGTAGCATACGATAGAGACTTTTCCAAAAAATTGCATATAATAGGAGTGGTGTACGACTCTTCCAGTGGGGTGAGTAGAGCATTTCCACCTATGCAGTGGGTAGGCAATTACAATAATGAAAAGTAAATCAGCTCTTCCACTTTTCAGTGGTGAGCGAAGAGCCAGAGACCACTTATTCAGTGGGGTGAGTACAATACTACTTTTGCAGTGGGTAGACCAATGAAACCACTTATGCAATGGGGTAAGTAGCAAATTAAACTAGAGCAAGTCACTGATGGTACTACCATTATGTGTTACAATAAGAGCTCTCAAAATAAGATTCCAAACAATTACATCACAACTCTTTTGACTTCAAATATGATAGAAATATGAAATGACACTGCCAAATGAACCCCAACTATGATAACAAGATACCCAAACAATATAATGGCATGTATACCTCACAAATGAGACCAAATGAAGTCTGAATCAGGTCTGATATACTGTTGCAGCAGGTCTGATACACTCAGAAAATCACCAGGCAGCCATGAAGAACACTCCGAATCACTCCAAAACCACTGAAGTCCACCCCCTAACTGAATGCTATGATGGAACAAGGCTTAGGTACCCCCACAGGAGCAGAAAGAGGTTGAAGAGAAGGGGTGGTTCCCCTTGAGAACCCACACGCCACACCCAAAGGATGGTACAGCCAGCAGTAGGGGTGATTTGGCTCCCAAAAATAAATGCCTTCGTCTTTGAACCTGCAACCAATTCCTTTCTAGTTGCCTAGCTTGAAGAGTTCATTGGTCAAATACCCAGAAGCCATTTCCAAATACTTCAATCTGCACAAAGAAAACATGGGGTGCGGCCTTGTACTTGCACAGGTATGGCCGGCATCTTGAACTTCAAGAAAACAAGGTCAAAACACTGTGCAAACTGAATGAAATAGCATAACAAGCTCTAACCAACATATCACCTCTAAAAACCTCATATTGAAAAGCCATGAAATGAAACTTCACCATCAGCACCAATGGTATCTCTGTATGGAACCACACCAGTCCAGCTAGGGAATGTATTTCAATTCGAAACTAGAACAATCCTTGAGGGATTTCGTCCTCAAAGACTTGGAGAATCCAACACCAAACTGGCAGCACCTCGTTATCAATTCTCAACACGAGCAAATGAACTCCCAAATGCCTCCTTATATAGCTTTTGGAGGGAAATATTACAATTTTGAAATAATAAGATATTTCATATTTCACTTTTCCCACAAAATGCCTTTTTAAAATAATAATATTCCCCATTATATGCAACGACCCCTTCTCTCTCTTAGGTGTCCAACTTTGAGGTATTTTTGCCTTTTCAAAAATTCATCACTTAAGTTATGAAAATAATAATTAAACATTATAACTTAAGTGAAATATTAAAATATTTTACCCCAAGTGACGAGAAATTCTTGAACACCTCGGAATCCAATTCCGACTGCACCAATGTGATGCTAAGGCACTAGATGAAAGATTGAAGCCATTTTGGTGGCTTACTAAAAGTAGACGTGTTCTCCAAGAAGTTTGGAGAACACCCAAAAAGTTCGAAAACACCACGAAGAGTGTCATTCAAACCAGTATCATCCACTGAGGTCAATGCCAACAATAGAACCCAAGAATTGTCGCCACTGCATCCTCCAAGAACCTTGGAGTCCCCTTGCCTTACCACTTAGCCTATGGGAACTCTGAAAACAGGCTAATGGTCACTGAATTGATCAAGCCTAAGAAGGTGACATTACATATGCAAAAGTGTGGGGGTGCGGGAGTAAAGTAGCATTTGATAGGGTTATGAGGCTTGTGCATGTGCAACATGTTGGGACTCAATCCCATGATGTCAAGTTTTGCTTGAGTCCCTTCTCTTTTTGTGTGTCTTGACCCTACTTGGCCCCCCATTTATAACTAATTTAGGAAGTCTCTCTTTTTGTGTGTCTTGACCCTACTTGGCCCCCCATTTATAACTAATTTAGGAAGTCTTAAGTGGGTCTCCCTTGGTCAAAATTTCTTATGTGCTATCCATTGCTATTCCCCATGTGCTTGTAATGTGTTGTAGTTATCAAAATGCCAAAAAATGTCTAAGTGTATTGGTATTATGTTAAAGTGTTTAGGTCTATGCAAAGTGTTCAAGTTGTCGGAAGTTTACTTGCCAAGCATGCCATTTTGCCCATCCCCTTTTCTTTCATTCCTTTTGGGATAGCAAATTTCTTCATCCCGACACACCATTCACTTGTTCCTTGCTTTTGTTCCACATTTCCTTTATAACTATCGGCACGTTGAACTTCCCTCTCCTCGAGTACCTATCATGAGGTAGTCTCAAACCTTGATCCTCGATATTTCCCATTACATTTCTTCATTGGGATCCCTTGCATGGACTTCCCTCCGTTTGTCTACCTTAGTGGTATGTCTTCCTTGTCACCCTTGAAGTTTGACACTTGCCCACTTTTCAATGTCACGCTCCCCTACTCTCCTACACGTTTAGAGGACTGTTTATGACTAGGGCTAACATCATCATGGTTTGTATTAGGGTTTCTTCCACCTAGAAACCATTGTTTGTCAAAATGGGTGCGAATTTTTGTGTAACTTGTAGCGGTAAAGGCAAAAATGACTTGGAAACACAAAATCGATTTTATGGGGCCTTGCAACCACTAGATTTAACCCATTGGTGCCTAGAATACATATTTTAATCAAAAGGGCACGGATGTATAGGGACAAAAGAAAAAAAAGGCAGATGCCCTAATTAATGCTGTAGTTATTGTTGCAAAGCTTGATAACTGATATGCTATCTCCAAGCCACTATTCTAGTAGATTTTGCAGATGATTTCCCTGTTCTTACATGTGAATCCATAGGCCATTAATGCGTAGAGGCATGGTGAATGCCATGGAGAATGTTTTTTCACACTTCTAGGCTCGTGCATGAACCCTAAGGGACGTTTTTTGCATAGATTATTGATGAACATGATGACTAGGTGTGGGTGATCTTTGCAGTGCTAGATTTGCACATTTTCTCCTTCATTGCTTGAGTACCTAGGTCATAGATCTGTATATACAATTTTTTCATTGATTCAAAGTGTTGGTCACTTTGCATTTTCACAGAACAAAGGTGTAGAGCTTCCTAGTGTTTCCATAGTTGTTAGTTTGTTGGCCATTACAAATGTCAATTAGAACTTGCAAAAAGGTAGCTACAGAAGTAGATGTTTGTAACCATATGTCTCCCTGATTAGTTGTAGACATGTTGGAAGGTTTTGAGCAGCAGGGTATGACAGCTTTTTTGCAGTTACAGATATTTTCCTTTGCCACATTTGTTGGCGTGATCGTGACAGAGATTAGATAAGCATTGTAACACTTTAAATCAATGCAAGTTGGCATTTGTATTGGTCTTCTCTATGTTGCATATGAATGTTTATGAGTTTGATGAAGGATCATTAAATAGATGTGTTTACATTATATCATGCCTTTGCTGCAACTTGTTTGTTGTTTTAATGGCCGTTTATGATCCTATTACCCAATAAAAGACTGGTTTTGAAGACTCAGATCTTCCACACACATTTCAAATCATTAAAAACCAATTATCTGTAGTATATATAGGAAGTAGGAGTAGATTAATACTCGCTGTTTATGATTTAGTATTGCAAACCAGGGATGAATCATAAGTAAAACAAAATGTTACATTTTTTGTGAATCATTTCCAACATGTTCATACTTTGCCAATGTCTATGAAGTTATAAATGAAGCTATCTCAAGGAGTTGCAATACTTCATTATCTGCAGATGCATGTGCAAACTATTTATCACATATAAAGAGATTTATTGCAGCTAGTTAAGCTTAGCCTAGTGATAGTTATAGGGGTTAAGTTTATATCTGGGTATAGCTGCTGTGGGTTATATTAGATGTTCATTTTGTTGTGTTTGAATGCCTATTAAGGCATACCTCTAGGAACACCCTCTTGAGTATAAGTTGAGCTCAAAGAGTAGGAGAGTTTACTCACTCTCATAGTTAGCCTTTAACCATCTTGAGTTTATTGATGAGCCTCTATTTACCTTCTTAAAGACAAACTCTTGGCTTGAAGGTGGAGAAGAGCTCTAGGATTTGAGAGAGCGGTTTTGGGACTTAACACAAGTTTCCACAGCATTAAAGTACATTGAACACAATGTCTTATATTTTGTGGACTTAAGGATGGCGAGCACAATACAAAAGAATTTCGTGAATCCAATGCTTTGTAAACTTGCAAGCTCGTGGAGATAGTAAGTAAAAGTTCATGCATTTCCAAGGTTGCTTGTGAACATTGTAGCTCTACAAACATTTAGAAATTGCAAATTCTTAAGTTCTTTTGCTTCAACTTTAAACCATGTTCCTTCTAGGATGACTTGCGACCTTAACTTGCCTTATATGAATTTTGAAGGCGTTTACTTAGCATAAAGAGACAAGACCCAAGAAAGGACAAATTGACTTCCCAAACCATAACATAGGCAAAATTTTATGAATGGAAGGACTGAAATTTTGTACATGGGTAGGGCCAAAATGTCAAGACAAGAATCTGGGAGCCAAAGAGACTAGATAATTGTGTCATGAAGAGGAAAATTGAGAATTGAAATGCCATTGGATGTGTAAAAATTATCATGACAAGTTCATTGCTTTTGATAGAGAGGTGTTTGCATTTTGTTTGCAATACATGATGCTTTAGCTAACTATTGAAACTAGCAATTTCACTATTGTAGTTGAAATACCAAATTTTTAAGATTTTCTTGTACATCAAAGCCAACGCATGGATTGAACATTCTCCAACATGCAAGAAGCTGTCTAGTAATACAAAACATGCCATGAAGTACAAAAATTGGATCTAATATAGATCATTGGCTCAAGTATTATAGGCACTACACAAGAGGACATATATAATTATATTCTTTTATCAAACCTCTTTACAACAACTCTTCTACTTGCCTATTGTCCGCACTTATAGCTGGACTCATTTTGTGTGGTGCCTTAGATGGAAAACTTGATATTCTATGTGGTGCCTTGGCAAATTGGATCCTTGGATTAAATCAATGCAATGTGAGATGCTTTGCGTTGGTGGAAATCCCTTTGGCATTTGACAGTTGATATCTCTACTTGCTCCTTGAGTAATGTTGCAATCTTTGACTCCTCTTATATGTGCCTCAACCTCTCCTCTTGTGTAGGCTTGAGCACTAACACATATTATTTCTCTATGTTAATTTTCTCCTTGAGAATCTCCTTGTTTAGCAGCATCACTTGACTTACAGTGCTGTCTTCTTCTAATGTCAACCACAACACAAAATTCTTACCATTCTTTGTGATGGTGAAGGTGTTCTTTTGCCCATTATGGATTGTGTTTTTGTCAGACTACCATGACCTTCCCAACAATACATGACACACATCCATTAGGATTGCATCACATCATACCTCATCCATGTAACATTCAATGTGGAATGGATCCTTCCATTGTTTTGTTGTCCCTTTTGCAAGGAAGGGACTCTGTATAGTGTGGGATGTCTAACAACTTTTAATCCAATTTTTTGAACCATCTCTATGGACACTAAGTTATTTTGCTACCTCCATTGATTATCAATTTGTGACATTTTTGCTTGACTTGCACTTGGTGCAGAAGATGCTCTTCCTCAACCATAGTTCATTCTCTTCTTTGGATGACCAACACTGTGCACACCATCAAATTTTCTCCATGCTTTGGAGCTGCTTTTTTTGTTTCACTCTCCTGTTTGGCCTACACAAGTTGCACTCACTTCTTTGAACGACCTTGCTTTTTCTCGGCTTGTAGACACTCGTATGCCCAACGATTTGCCTATCCACTTTTGTAGCAAGTCACTTAGAAGCCACCTCTTCTTTGTGGCTTGAATTTGGTTCTCCGTTTGAGCTCTACGCAAAATTCAACTCTTCCATTTCCTTCTACATATAGGTTTGTCTTCCTATGCTTTGTTTACCCTTTTTGTGCCTTGTTGTCTATGGGACTGCTTTGCTCCAAGTGCTACTTGTTAGGTCTTTTATATGGAATGTCTATTTAGAAAACCTATTTTGAACATGAATTGAAATGTGCAACCCATTCACATATTCGGAGACTTTCTCCTAATCATCATCTTCTTGACTAGCCTGAATGTAGTCTTTAATATTCCTTTGTATGTTCTTTACAAATGTTGTCTTGGCATAGATTTTGGGGCTTCTTGAACAAGACTATTGTGAAGTTTCTACGGCATGAACATCCCCTTGAGCTTCTTGACCATGTTGTCTTAGTCTGCAATCTTCTTCTTGTCAAATCCCACCACAATGCAACATGTCCTTTCATCTTTGATTCATTGGGGATTCTTGATTGATTCTAACTCAAAATATTTCTCCAACTCTATTGTTATCCAATCTATCAATTCTTCTAGGTTTAGGCTATTTGAGTAGATTTGGAGATCAAACCTTGGTTTTTTTCGACCATTATGATGGCTCTAGAAATCCAATCTTCTATTGTGATTATCTCTTCAAAGTCAAAGTCTATTTGTTGAGGGATAGTGCTATCTTCTCTTTTGTCCATCCGAATGTCCTCCATCACAACTGCTCTTTTTTGCATAGTCTCCATGATTTTGAGCCTCACCTGAAGGGTTCTCAACATGTCAGCAAGGTTTGTAACACTGCAAAACTCTTCCCTCATGGTTGTATCCTACTCTTCCTTTGTAGGCCGTTGCTCTTTCTTGACCAATCGCAATTCGAAATGCACAAATTTACTTTGTTATAGAGCTGAACAACTCTCACTCACAAGACTTGGCTCCCGGTATGATACCATTTAACACAAATTGACAGCAAGTCAAATGAACAATTGATTAACAGTTACCCAAAGTTACACGGCCAAAGCACAAGAACAAGGAAAAATGATGAAGAACCAAGGAAAATACGCTCTAGATAATATTTGAAGGTATGTTGTACATGCTATGGACCACTCCAAACTTGATGAAACCTAATTGACCTATTCTCTATGCAGCCCATTGACAATAATCAACCTATTTGTAGAGACTGTCTACCATATATTTTAACCCCCTTTACAAGCATAGTTATGCCTAAGAATCACTTTGTTCTCATTGTCAGCTCCAACTCTCACCATCTGTGCAGTCTCTCTCTTCTTTGGCTATTAAAACTAGCTGTTGGCAACTCTGGTCTTCTAATGACTTTAAACTTCACTCTCTCCAGAGCCAATTGTACACTTTACTCTCTCTTTCCAGCCAATTACATGCTTCATTCTCTATCCAGCTGACTGTATGCTTCACTCCTTGGTTCTGCAAGGGTTGTTTATGTCAACACACTTATGAAAGAGTCCGCTTCACCAATGTCACAACCAATGGCCTTCACGGTAACATTGTAGATTACTCACTCTCAAACACACACGACCAAGACCACACTCCAATACTCACACCACAGACTTCAAACCATAACACAACAATATGAAACACTTTTTGGGTGATGCAAGATTGCTTGACCCCTATGGTGCTCTTGCATCAATTTTCTTTTGGTAACTTTTGCTTTATCGTTCTCTTCTTAATACACACACGGTACTAACACAAGTAACAAAATCATGGCTCTTATTGGTTGGCAAGGTAAATAGAGCAGATCTTGGTTGTCTTTATGTTTACCTATGTATCTTTTTTTCATGTGCATAGATATTGGGTATTGACTTTTTTGAAGAGTGATATCACAATCTGGTGGGTTGAAAATGCCTTCATGTGTCATTTCTTAACTTTCGGGAGTTCATGTCATATATTGTCCATGGAAGCTGAAGTTGCAAACATGAAGAAAACTAACCATTGTTTCATCCTTATGATAACAGGAACGTAGATTGAGTGACTGTTTTGGGCATATGCGAAATGACTTTGAAGGGGAGTACATTTGTGAAAAGCAAGGTATGCTTTTTCCTTGTTTTTCATTTAGGCATTTGAAGTTCACAACTGGTACGTAGATGTTTTTACACTTGTGATACTTACTCTGTAGTCTGATTTTGGAGCTCTTTTTTATTATTTTTGGTTTTGGACTTCCATGCTATTATAATTCGATGTACTTGGTTACTTTATAGACAGGAATATAATTTGTTTCTTTCTGATCAGAGTTGCCAATTTTGCCATTTTTCTTGTATTCCTCTGTTAGGATACTATCCCAAATTTTGCATATAGTGCAAATATATTGTAGAATTTGAATAGGTTGGCATCTTGTTTAATTTAGTTAGATGTTTTCTTATGTGGCAAATCTCCAGGATGTCTGCCTTGTTATCATACTGTATATAGGTTCTTAATCATTCCAATGATACTTGCAATCATGAATGGATGCCTGTAAATTAAGTTCTCCAGTTATTGGTGAAGGCATTAAGGTCTAGGCCCTTTGTTCTTATTGTCATCGGTTATGACTTTGCTACAAAGTTGATTTTTCTTTCAGGCCTAATCTTATTTTATGAGAACTAATTCAGCCATGATAAGGTTTTCCTACTCTTCCGACTAATACATACAGCTTTTAATGTTTTTGACACACAGCATTACCCTGACAACAGACAACAAATTATGTTTTCCCTATTGCATATCCCTTTTTCATTTTAGTATTTGATTATTTAAAATATATACACTTAGATTGTTTACAATGGTACAGATACCCTTTGGGGATCAGCACTAATACATCAGTCATAAAAATTCCCTTGTGAACTAATAGATACTAATAATATCTGTGCTGAATTTTGTATGGTACACCTTGAAAAGGCAATGAAAAATATAATGTTATGGATACAAGTGCGTTTATGACCCTTTGATAATCTTCCTTTTTCTTCCATAGGTTTTTAATTTCTTTAACTTTAGGATAAGATGTATGGTTATATAACCTGATTGACATATTAGTTCTTAATGGCAGAAAGACCTGGATATCATTTTGTCACCTATGTGTTCGCTTTGATTTGTAACTAAAAATGCAGTTGAAGTTGTGATTTTTTTTGTAGTTATTTTCATTTGTACTACCAAATTAGTTCTGATTTCTGAATGATGAAAAGTTCTGGATCTCATGCTGTTGCCCTATGTGTTTGCTTTAATTTTATAACTATAGATGCAGTCAAAGTTCTGATTTTTCTTTGCAGTGATTTTCATTTGTCACTAGCTATTATTGGCACAGAAAATATAAAGGTTGAATGATGAATGCATAATACATACCTTATCCGGTGTCACTGAATTACCTCAGAAAGGAAAGTTTATCAGATTATCTGCTTTGGAACTGCTGCAGTCCCACCAAATATTTGTCCACATGAAAAATAACATTGTGTGTAAAGGAGATTTAGTATGAGTGATTAACACATATAATTCCTCTCTACTGAGTTATCAGTTCTTAGCTAAGTCAGTTAGTCTTCGCTCAGAGCCCATTTTAAATATGCTGTTGGTTGTCTTTGAGGAAGAGGAGTTGGAGTATCATAGGTATTGTTCTGTGATATGCATAATACACATTGTGTCAACAGTTGTAATATAGGAGCAAATATGTTGGTCTGCAGTGGCCTCAGGTTAATAATGAGAAATTCAAATTGATTCTGTTTTAGATTAATCTTCTGTTCTGTGAACTGTACAGGGCCAAAGTTTGGAAATTATGGCTCCTTTTTACCAATTCGAGAACATAATCCTCAAACACCTAAACAAGTAAATAGTTCTGTGCTTGTGCACAACTACAGTTCCCAAACAACTGCAAGTGAGAGGGCTGTGGAGGTACATGCTATATTTGTTGTTGAAGAGTGTTTCTTAAACTGTTGTGAATACTGAAAGACTGATGCAAAAGCATTGTGTTAATGTATTTATTTTATTTAGTTGGACTGGAAATAATTTTCTATGATGTATATGTTGCAGAAAGCTCCTAGGTTGGCAATCACAGATGGACCCTGGAGGAGTTCGATTGCTTGGAGAAATCCATCTCTTAATGATAACACATTACATGAGTTTACAAAGGAAAATTTGGCTCTAAATGATACTAAGGTTGATGGAATCCTCCCTGTGGAAAAAATGACTGCAAATGGTGTCAAGTTACGTTTCAAATGTAGTTCTGATATCATTCGCCACCCAAAAAATACTGCAATTTACACTGGCTTAGGCCTTCAAAATTCATCTTCAACGTCACTAGAAGAAAGTCTTGATAAAGGTCAGATGGTTACAACTGAAGTGGATAGCCCTCCTGATATGAGTCCCTTATCAATTATTCAAGTAAGAAACTATATTTCTATCTCTATTTGCTTTTCATCTAAATCTAGTCACATTTTTGGATTTTTTTGTAGATTATAATGTGTTATTGATCAGTTCTGGTTTATTGGGTGTAGATTATGACATCATATGAAGTGCCTGGTGGTTCTCTCCTTTCACCTCTTCCAGAGAGATTAATGGAAGGACAGGGAAAGGAAGACCTCTCTTCCAAAGTTATTAAAAGAACATCAGGGAAATTGCAGGTAAACGAAGCTTGCTTAGCAAATAGTATTGGCTTTGAGTGTGGAAAAGGAATTCAAGCTCCACTACCAAAAGAAGATACCACTGCCAGCATATCTGAATCAAAAAAAGAACAATATTCTGAATTCAGAGGTGAAAAAGAGAAGAAAGTAAAGACAGATACCGGAACAAAGTTCAGACTATCTAAAGCATCTGATCCTTTAGTTTCAAAGGATTCGTCAAAACTCTCAATTAAGAAATTGCATCAAGGAAAGCCAGAGATGGGAATTGCTCATGATGTGGAGACAAATATTCATAGGGTAAGGAGTTTAATACCTGAAGAACCCAATAATTTAACTAATGGGAAGGATTTCAGTTCTTGTCCAAAAAGTGGAAATTTGGAAACAGCTGCTGCTCAACATCCTGGTAGGCTGACTAAGACAGGAAAGGGGTTGATGCCAGGTGGGGCAAAGGAGTCACATAAAATGGAAAGAGAGGATCAAAAAACAGAAACCAAAAAGGAGAATGGCCATAAAGATGTTGCTGATGTAAGGAAGATAAATAAGTCATTCAAGGAAGTGAATAAATTAGGTTTGTCAGGAGCTAGTACTTACAAAGAAAAGAATGTGCTGGATGATGAAAATAAAGGAGTTCCAAAAGGGAAGGTTCTCAGGCATGTAGCCACTCATGAAAAGGTTGTTGTCAATAAAGAACATGTAAAGGACATGGACATGGAAAATAAAAAAACAAACAACGTTAATATATACAAAAGAACAATGAAGGAAGAGAGCAAGGTAGTTACAAAATATAAATCTAAGGAATCATTAATTGAAAAATCATGGGTTAGCAAAGGGCAGAAGGAACAATCTAAAAAAAATAGCAAGGACTTACATGGTAACAGTGCGAAATGTATGAATAAACAAATTGTCTGCAAGAAAGAAATCAGCATGGCTCATTGCAAAGAGAGTACAAAACAAGCTAGGCACAAACACTTTGATAGAGAAATTTCGATGGGAATTGAAAGGGGAAAGAGAAGGGATGTTGCCAATGAACATGATTCAGAAAAATTAGAGCATGCCCCTACTATCAAAGCTCATGTCTCGAAAGTAGAGACTCGGTCATTGCTAGAACAGTCTGTAACTCAGGGTCCAGCAACTGGCGCTTCTGACTTTGATGAGTGGGTGTATTGTGATGCATGTGGGAAATGGCGGTTATGTCCAATTGGAGTAAAGATTTCACCTCTACCAAAAAATTGGCTTTGCCATATGATGTTTTGGCTGTAAGTCCATTTGGTTTTCTTTGATACTGGGCCAAATGCTAGGTAGAAAATGTATCTGTGTTCTCAGAGGGGGAAATTGTTTCCTGTTAGGACATTGTGCAATTTCTTGCTCTTTAGTAAATAAAATAAATAAAGCTTTGTATATGCAGTCATGGGAATTTCTTGTACTTCTTTGACTACCTTTTGTGTTTTTTGTCTGACCAGGCCTGCGATGAATCACTGTGATGCCCCTGAAGAGGAAACAACAAAGGCAGTATATAATCTGAATGCAATTTCACAAACACAGGCACTTTTAGAAACAAGTCAGGGGAAGGGTCAACTTTCAGCTTCTGTCTCAACAGCTATACTTGATCCTAAACCATCAAACCAGATTTGGCCAAAATCTTTACAGTCAAGTACAAAGATTGGTAGTAATAAGAAAGGTTTAGTGCAGAGAAACATGCCAAATGTTTCTGGTACTGTTAAGTTCTCGAATTCTTTTGCAGGGAAGGATGAGCACTTCCCTGTAAAGAAAAAAAGTGACCGATATGAGAGGCATATGGAACAAGAAGAGGGTGCCATAGATTTTTCGAGCTGTGATGATGGAGGGAAGTCAAGTGGTGTAATCAACCAAAAACACAAAGTTAAAGATAAGGTGAAACTAAAAGAGACATCTGGAGGAGAAGGTAATCTTCTTCTTAGCTGTTCAAATGAATTATGTTATCATTACAGGTTTAAAAAAATTCTGTTGTTTATGAATGATAACAGAAATAATATCAAGCTTTAAATGCACAGGGCACAATAAGCGAATTCATATTTCTTGACCGGTGCAGAATGGAGGAAATTCTCATAATGCATCATATAAATGTCATGCATTTGTCATTATTATATTTTGTTCTAAAATTTGAAACAAAACTTCTAAGGCTATTATCAACATTACAGATTGACATTTAATACATTTGACAGGTAACTTCAACAGGAAGTTCCCTCAACTCAATAAAGCTTACAATGTTTTAGTTTATTTTCCTTTTAGGCTAGCCTGCTATTCCCATTATACCATATATAATTGACATTTTTTTGTATTGAATGTGAAGTCCATATACATATTGTTCTACAATGAGGATGTCTGTGCTGGAATTTTATTTTTTAGCTGTAAATGTTAATGTTGTTTCTTCAGTCTAGTGCTAATTGATGCATACTCCAATGAATTCAAAGTGGAAAATATCTGAAACCGAAATATACCTCAATTAAAGCTAACAGCAAAGTTTGACAAAGCAGAAGAAAATAATTTCAAAACATAATGAAGAGTATGGTACCCTAGGATGAGATTTCCGGTGATTGTATCAAACAGAAGAAATATCTGCATGGAGAAACCAAATTTGAAATACCAAAAGTGAGCTTGTGAGAAAAAGTGATTATCACACTGAGATGCATTGTGCATTGGGAGCTGGAGGCCAAGGGTAGGCTGTAATGGTGTTGTTCCATAAGGTGGATAAACATATATTTACTTAATGAAGGAGACAACAAAAAAAACTCAATTTAATAAAAAATGTCTTTCACATTGTAGCACATGAATCTATTTGAAGTTTTGAACTGTATAATTTTTAGATAAAATTAGGAGGGATTCTATGGGGACCCTGGCCTAAGCAAACATAGAAACAAGACAAAAGAAGCCAAACTCAGATCCATACAGGTGAGAGGGAAAGGTAAAACACAACATCCAAAATATGAACTGGCAGAGGCCAAACCAGACCTGCACAAGGGTGATGACCAAACACAGAGATAAGCGAACAAAATGCCAAACCTAACACATGGTCAGAACAAAATTCAGACCCAGAAATTTAGAAACCAACACCAGTGCAACCAGGCATCCTCAGGGAAGACGACAAACATCCTGACCGCTGGTGCCACCTATAGTATCCACACCAAAATTTTCAACCTCACACACCACGCATCATCTGCATCCACCACTTGATTCAGTACTGCATTGCTGCCACCACTCAGGGAGCACAGTGCTTTGAATTTGATGCCATGAATTAACTCAGACCTCTTCTCCACCCTTTTCAGCATACCACCAGCCAATGATGGCATAGTGTATGTGCTTGTAATCTCTAGAGTACCTTGATGATGAGAAGCCAAGAGACACTTAAGCACCAAATGACGGTCTTGGCAACAGGATGTGAGCTCTTCAATATCCTCAATAACAGCTGAAAGCTCCTTTTCCAGAGTATGAATCTTTGTCTCAGAATCCACAAGAGAGTGAGGAATATGAGCCCCTACACAACATCCACCTACTTTAACACTAGCATTCCCCTCCATGAATGTTGTATCCATTGGGAGGAGCAAAAGGAGTTTAACCCATTTTTGAACCTTATTAGACAGAATCATCATTTCCAACTTAGTGCAAAGATCCTCCAGAGTTGATGCTCACAACTGATACCATCTTCTCCTAAACTACAGTTAACTAGATTCAGTAGAAAATAGTCCGAGTACCTAGAGATCTTTTCCCAACACAACAGATCTCTGTAGCCAACCAACATCAGTTTGCAAGCCATAACCTACAAGAAAACGGAGGAAAATGCCAAAGAAAACAACCTTGACCACAACTAGGCTCCACATAGGACAACCACAACACAAAACCACCAAATGCTAGCACAAATGGAACTGCAAAAGAGACGAATGAGAACCATCCTAATAAAGCTGCCATGGGAACAACTCAAAGTCATCATGCCAAAACAAGAAGATGCGATGATCACCAAGGGGTAGGCCTTGGGCCCTCCAAGACCACATCACGGTGGCTTTTCATCCAAAATAATGAACTCCAAATGGATCCAACGATTAAATTGGGTACTAATCATTGCCAAAAAAGGCATTTGGTCTATCGCAGCATTGGCTAATGAATCCCCAACTACATCCCCTTCATGATAACAGTGAAGAAAACAATATCCTCAGGGCCTTGCACAAATCCTCTGCTTCGTCCAACAAAACCATAAGTTTCCAATTTGACAAAAGGATTTTCTCAAGCCATGAATAAGACTGGCTAAGTTCCTTTCAACAATCAGTTTCCTAAAGCTTGCCAATATGGCCAACAAGAGATCAGAGATCACCACTTCCAATTCTACTTCATTGTTTGTCCTAGTACTTAGGAAGAAGGAACTAGCCTTTTGTGATGTTCCCACAGTCATCATTCAGTACAACACCGGCCCCAGCCAACTTTGGATTGCACATCTGGAAGCCCCATCAAAATCTAGCTTCAAAAATCCGGAAGGGGGGTTTCCAGCCCACCTCAGCTCTATCAAAATTTTGACTTATCACCCCTTGAACAAGTTTCAAACTATATTATTAATGGAATGAAATGTGGAATATGCTATGACCATATTGTTAATAAAAGCTTAAGTTAACAAAAAAGGACTTTTTGCATAGGGGCACATGAGATTTTGAGAACCATATTATTCGTAATAGAAAAGTGGAATACACCACGACCATATGGTTAAAAGAACTTTGGGGGAAAACAATGATGGCAATATGGTGTGTGGATTTGATTTGATATGTATGATTGCATTCCCAAGAAAATAGTTTTCACACAATTTGACTAAACAGTATTTAAATGTAAAGCATACAGTTTAAGAATATAAAATGTAATGTTCTCGTGGCCAAATAAAACCGTTTTTGAGAGAGGATATGCAAAATTAAGGCATATGGGAACTATTAATATATAGTACTTGTTTGTTTTAAATATTTTATATATAATTTTAATAGAACTTGAATATGAGTGACTCTGTGCCTCCATAAGTTGATATTTCTAGGCATTTGACAGCTATCTGCATTTAAGATAGTTGACCTATTATTATATAGTTGTGCACTTCTGCATGACAATTGCAGTTGAAATTGAAAAGTAATAATTTTTTTGAAAGCCAATTCTAAGACACCATAAAATTTCTTATAGATGGTAAGTATATACGGTGAAACTAAATTGTTACCATAATTTGCTTTTACAGATTATTATGAGTTTGATATGAATATGCATTGTTGGCATGAAATACAAATAATTGGCTTCCAACACTTTTAGAATATACAATTTTATTTTGATGTAGTGTTTTACAGTTTGCCTTTTGTAGATAGATCTTTGAGTGATTAGGTGAGTTTCTTGTCTTTGTGTTTGGATGTAATTGTTTTAATTTTTTTATTGCCTCATGACAGCCTGTGAAACTGAAGTAGTCCATGCACACACTTTAAATGTAAAGCGTAAGATGGATACTGAGTTAAAGGAGTGCAAATCTGCAAAAAAGCTGAAGGCAAAAGAAGATTTAGGTAACAGCTGAATTTTCTCTGAAAGCGTCATCCAATAATTTAATAATGTATTGGAAAATATTTTATAGTAGATAGATCTTTGAGTGATTAGGTGAGTTTCTTGTCTTTGTGTTTGGATGTAATTGTTTCAATTTTTTTATTGCCTCATGACAGCCTGTGAAACTGAAGTAGTCCATGCACACACATTAAATGTAAAGCGTAAGATGGATACTGAATTAAAGGAGTGCAAATCTGCAAAAAAGTTGAAGGCAAAAGAAGATTTAGGTAACAGCTGAATTTTCTCTGAAAACGTCATCCAATAATTTTATACTGTATTGGAAATATTTTCTAGTAGATAGATCTTTGAGTGATTAGGTGAGTTTCTTGTCTTTGTGTTTGGATGTAATTGTTTCAATTTTTTTATTGCCTCATGACAGCCTGTGAAACTGAAGAAGTCCATCCACACACTTTAAATGTGAAGTGTAAGATGGATACTGAATTAAAGGAGTGCAAATCTGCAAAAAAGCTGAAGGCAAAAGAAGATTTAGGTAACAGCTGAATTTTCTCTGAAAGCGTCATCCAATAATTTTATAATGTATTGGAAAATATTTTCTAGTAGATAGATCTTTGAGTGATTTCAATTTTTTTATTTGCTCATGACAGCCTGTGAAACTGAAGTAGTCCATGCACACACTTTATATGTAAAGTGTAAGATGGATACTGAGTTAAAGGAGTGCAAATCTGCAAAAAAGCCGAAGGCAAAAGAAGATTTAGGTAACAGCTGAATTTTCTCTGAAAGCGTCATCCAATAATTTTATAATGTATTGGAAAATATTTTCTAGTAGAAAAGGTTACAGAACCTGTTTTGTTCATTCCATGGCAGTGCATGATGCCAAAGGGGTTGATTTGCTGCCTCTGAAATCAGAGAGAATTGATCATGGATTCAAAATTATAACAAATGATGAATTAACCAAAGACAATGGTGTGGCAAGTATGAATGGAGAAGGTAAGATTAAGGATCAGCAGCAGGCGACCAAGAAAAGGAAACTCATGGAGCAGAAGGAAGGAAAGGCAACCCATCAAGGGTTACTAGAAACAAATTACATGGTAGATTGTGAAGTTGGGGAGGAAGAAGAACCTGAGCCAAAAAGAGTAAAGCTTTAAAGACAGAGACTATTCAACTTCATGTAAGCAAAGGAAATAAAACTGAAAAAAACAAAAAAGTGAAAAATGTATCATCAAATATGGTATGCATATTTCATGAGATAGCAGAACATAGCATCCAACAGTCTAAAGAGCATGGATTAATGCAAAAGGTTTCTGATCATAATGAGCCTTTGAAAAAGGAGTAATCTTGCTGGTCTCCATTTGTATCTTCTACATCCAGTTCATCTAAGTTTTCATGCTATACTAAGTTTCTTGGCACTGTACCAGATAGACAAGGATCACCATTAGAGTGCTTTGTTCGTCATTGCCTGTAAGGAATGTAAAAGTTGAAAAACCATCATTGGTTAGATGCACAAATGCAAGAGAAGGTGACTTGATAGATTCTTGTAATTTGAGGATCACCAGTCCAAAAGGAGGCATAATTGGTGATGCACTACATGACCATTCTGGATTTATTAGGTGTACTGAAGACCTATGTAAACCTTAAGGAACAAATGAGAAGACCAGGGTTGATAAGTCTATGAGTAACAACGGTGGTGGAAAAGACAGTAAGCAGTTTACAAGCACAAAGCCAAAAGACGAAGGTCTTCACAAGCATTCAAGATTGGAGGGAATCTTTAGGGTTCAAGAGGGAGGGAGGAAAAATTCTGCATATGATATGGTAGATTATGAAAGCACACAATCAAAACAGTATGGAGATTCATTTGTCAGAAAATACAAGGCAAGTTTTCTAGTAAAGATAGAATGCCAAGATCATGCTACCTTCCTCAACAAGAGAGGGATTCACATTGTTCCTTAGAGGAAAGAAATGCTATGGCTGAAACTGTTTACTCATAGATTGAATATCAACATACGAAATGAGTAAACGAGAGTAAATTACAGAGCACAACACGTACCAGAATGTAATGTATAAAACCATCACTGTTGTCTTTATTTATCGAACCTATGCCAGTACAAGTATATCATGACAATCCTAGCAACAACAGTAACATATCCATTAACTACATGACTCGATACATATAGCGCACGGACGATGGTTGAAGACCAACCATCGCGTTGCTTCACTACATTAATTATTCTTTCGAAAACTAATTCTCGACCCGCTAACTAGTATGCCAAAACAATTACATTAAATATCAACTAACAAAGTCTTATTTCTTTATTCCCGGTCGACTAATTACATTTTGGCCAACTAAATCACCCCCCCCAACAAGTAGTCGTCTTCTAGACAACTCTAAATGAAAACTAGAACAAAAGATTAAGAAGAGGGAGGAAGAGAGTGCGCCCCTGGGTGTACGGACGAGGAAAGAGTCATCGTGGATTGCTGCTGGAGGCGCTGGAGTTTCTGGGTGGCCTCCTTCTGTCGCTCTCGAGCCAGCTTCACCATCTTAACTGCTTCCACGAGTTTGGCTTGGGCTACTACCAACTCCTCTTTTATACTTGCCAAGTCCTTGTCCTTCTACACCAGCTAAGTATCCTTCTCTGCCAACTGCCTGCCCTTCTTTGCCAACTGGTTATCCCTCTCTAGCAACTGCCTGTCCTTCTCTGCCAATTCTTCCAACTTTATTGCCAAGGCTCGTGCCTGCTCAGCCATCACTTGAGCCAGCTGCTCCTATGAGTTGCGGATCTGCTCCGCGAGCTCCGTATGGCTCTAGGCTGCCTACGCCAAGGCCTTGTCTCATTCACCTTCCATCTCATTGATGAGGAGCGACTGCTGGCGCAATGGTAGGTAGACATCTCTATAGCATCGCTTCATACCATGGAGCATCGTGAGAACTCTGTTGTGCCTTCTTGTCGCTGCCGATCGGTTTGGCTACCAAGCAACCGTCATCTCATCTAGCATCTCTGTTGTCGACACATTTGGCCAACCCTTTGTTGTGAAGCACTGGAAGAATTCTCTCTCACATCCTTGTTGCATGAACGCCAAAATGCGTTTCGCCTCCTGAGTTACCAGGGGATCGAGTCCAATGATGAGTTGCTGACTCACTTCCCCAACCTCTTGCATATGTTGACCTATGGTGCTCAATTCTTAATATGTCTACCCATGGCGCCCAGCTCTGCAATGTACTTGTGTAGGGTGCCGAGAGGGTTGTGCGGATCCATCGGTGTCATTCGTGCCGATCCCATCGACTCATCCCCGCTCGATGCTGCCTCCCTAGATTGCCCTCATCTTTGTTGCCTCGGTCGTGAGGGTGAAGCAACTAAACAACCCACTTGAGGAGTCGTCCATACCACTACCCGTGTCACCACATGATAATGGTCTGGCGGTGATTGTGAGGCAACTACCACTACTCGGCCAAATAAAGTGCCCCCTTACGATCCACCTGGTTGTGTGCTTGGCGGAGTGCTCAAGGGTGGCTGCGCATCTGGAGTGTTCAAGGGCGGTGGCAATTGTATGCTCTCCTATGCGCTCGCCGGTTTTGTGGCCAGCTACACACTCGACTCTAGTTGGGCACTCTCCTGAGCGCTTGGCTATGTAGTGTCCTATATAGAGATGTGAGTTGGCTCCTTGGCCATGATTGGCGATGGCAGGGGGGTCTTTGCCTGCTCACCCATCCCGTCAAGCCATGCATCCACGACTTCGTCATCCTCTTGATCTCCCTCCCCGGTGGCCACTGTTGCTTGCGTGGATGCTGTTGGAGTCCCTTGTGGTGCCATAACTAACAACATGTTGGGTGGATAATGTAGCTGGCCAAAATGTAATTAGTCGGCCGGGAATAAAGAAATAAGACTTTGTTAGTTGATATTTAATGTAATTGTTTTGGCATACTAGTTAGTGGGTCGAGAATTAGTTTTCGAAAGAATAATTAATGTAGTGAAGTGACACGATGGTTGGTCTTCAACCATTGTCCGTGCGCTATATGTATCGAGTCATGTAGTTAATGGATATGTTACTGTTGTTGCTAGGATTGTCATGATATACTTGTACTGGCATAGGTTCGATAAATAAAGACAACAGTGATGGTTTTATACATTACATTCTGGTACGTGTTGTGCTTTGTAATTTACTCTTGTTTACTCATTTCGTATGTTGATATTCAATCTATGAGTAAACAGTTTCAGCCATAGCATTTCTTTCCTCTAAGGAACAATGTGAATCCCTCTCTTGTTGAGGAAGGTAGCATGATCTTGGTATTCTATCTTTACTAGAAAACTTGCCTTGTATTTTCTGACAAATGAATCTCCATACTGTTTTGATTGTGTGCTTTCATAATCTACCATATCATATGCAGAATTTTTCCTCCCTCTCTCTTGAACCCTAAAGATTCCCTCCAATCTTGAATGCTTGTGAGGACCTTCGTCTTTTGGCTTTGTGCTTGTAAACTGCTTACTGTCTTTTCCACCACCGTTGGTACTCATAGACTTATCAACCCTAGACTTCTCATTTGTTCCTTAAGGTTTACATAGGTCTTTGGTACACCTAATAAATCCAGAATGGTCATGTAGTGCATCACCAATTATGCCTCCTTTTGGACTGGTGATCCTCAAATTACAAGAATCTATCAAGTCACCTTCTCTTGCATTTGTGCATCTAACCAATGATGGTTTTTCAGCTTTTACATTCCTTACAGGCAATGATGAAACAGAGCACTCTAATGGTGATCCTTGTCTATCTGGTACGGTGCCAAGAAACTTAGTATAGCATGAAAACTTAGATGAACTGAATGTAGAAGATACAAATGGAGGCCAACAAGATGACTCCTTTTTCAAAGGTTCATTATGATCAGAAACCTTCTGCATTAATCCATGCTCTTTAAACTGTTGGATGCTATCTTCTGCTATCTCATGAAACATGCATTCCATATTTGATGATACATTTTCCACTTTTTGTTCTTTTTCAGTTTTATTTCCTCTACTTGCATGAAGTTGAATAGACTCTGTCTTTAAAGCTTTTACTCTTTTTGGCTCAGGTTGTCCTTCCTCCCCAACTTCACAATCTACCATGCAATTTGTTTCTAGTACCCCTTGATGGGTTGCCTTTCCTTCCTTCCACTCCATGAGTTTCCTTTTCTTGGTCGCCTGCTGCTGATCCTTAATCTTACCTTCTCCATTCATACTTTCCACACCATTGTCTTTGGTTAATTCATCATTTGTTATAATTTTGAATCCATGATCTGTTCTCTCTGATTTCAGAGGCAGCAAATCAACCCCTTTGGCATCATGCACTGCCATGGAACGAACATTTTGGCCAGCTACATAATCCCTTGTGATGGTTTTATACTAAGTCTAAAACTTCACCCCATTCAGCAAATAGATCAGAAGGTAGAGGAGATGACTCTAGCGTGGATATCTCGCTTTATAAAGGCAACCGACTGGAAGGATCGTTGATTGATGCTTCTAGTGGTGAATCTTCTATATTTCATAAACAATCAGACACATCTTGTAAGGGAACTTTATGCCCCCAACTAAAATCTCCAGTGTGGAATGGAGTTGTAGAAAGGAATATTGAGAGAGCACTTGTAAGTCCAAACATGGAACATCAGTTAAGTATGGCAAATGCAGCTTTACAAGAAGGCAGGGATTTGGAACAGAAAGCAGATAGGCTTAAGGTTTGTATTTGTTTCATGTCAATTGCCCATACACTTCATTCTTTGGGTCTGACCAATATTCATTAGGATTTTTATGTGTGATCTGTGATGTGTGAATTGAGGTCTTTCTGGTTAGTTAACTGTTTGTTGTTGTCTGATCCAGAACAATGGAGGTGATGAACTTGGAGTTATTGGTTTCTACTTCCGTGCATCTTTGAAATTTCTGCAAAGTGCCTCAATTTTAGAGCCATTGAATGCTGATAGTGTGAGGCACCAGGAAAATACATCTTTGGCTTTGTTCACATACTCTGCTAGGCTTTCTGAGTAAGTTCCTTTTAGTAGCATTTAAATTTTAATGGTTGAAGTTGATGGAGCATCTGCACTCATCATATGCATTCTAAAAGTGTAAATATAGACAAAAAAAAAAAGAAAAGATTTGGGTTAATTATTTAGTTAAACAGATAGAACTTCTAAACAGAGAACCTTTGATATCTGATAAGTTGTCTCCAACAGCAGTAGGAATTGATTTGTTCTATTCCTTTATATAGCTTCCCTTTGACATAATATAATGTGACTGAAGACAACCATAATAATTATGTGTCCTAAATGTCCTCAAAAACAGGACACATGGAAATTTCAATCATGTAGTAGTTTTTTTTCTGGTAAGATAGGCTAACATCAACAGAGACAGTGGATTTTATGATTCTCAATCAATTATTAGTTTATTATCTTGATGGGTTTGTAACCCTCTTGATCTTTGCTATCCTTCCTTGAGGATTTGTGTCATATGGCATTTGAATCTCTTAAAGGCCAATTTTGATTCGATGCCACTTGGGGACTATTTTAGTATCTGTTGTTAGTATTCAGATTTTCTGCTTTCTTTATTACATGTCACTACAATTTGATGTATTATGTAATTCCTTATAATACTAATCGGTTGCTTTAGCATTTTCTTGTGCAAATTTCTATTATGCTGTTCTCCTCATATGTTTGGATGAGGTCAAGGTGTGTCCAGTATGAAAATATTAATTTTGTCTTTTAGTGTTTCCTGTTTACCACATCGTCACAAGTCCAGTGTGCAAGTTTGATTTTATGATTAAATCACTATGACTATGAATCATGAATGAACATTTTTCAAAGCAGATGAAATATCCACTAAGAGCAGGAGGAGAATAAAGTTATGAAAAATAGGTACAATAGAATGGCTGTTGAGGATGGCTATCTGAAACAATTAATGTATGAGGTCTCATCATTTATCATACATTAATTGTGCTGGCATGTTGAGAAACAATCTACTGTCAGTTCTTGGTTAGAGTTACTACATTTGTGATTTGCAAATGACAATTAATTGACTGGTATCTTGAAGCAAGATTTTGAAAAGAATGACAAATAAGAATAGCGATTTTCAAAATCAAATGTTCCTTTAGCAATTTTTTGTTGTTGAAAGGAGTTAATGAAAGTTGAGATTAAGTAGAAATTATACAGTTATTTGGAGATTTTGAAATGGGTTACTTCTTTTATACATTCCAATGTAATGATGGTATCCATCCCTGACAATAGGTACCCACATTAGAAATTAACAATAATATGGGCTTTATGAGTTTCATCCCCTAAAGTATTATTCTTACAGGAAGGGTGGAGTAGCTCAACACTAATGTAATGAGTTCCAGGTGCTGTGTTTTGGAATGGGGGCCTGTCTTTCTCCATTGGTGCTATGTTCCCTACTGTATGTCATTTGGAGGAGAAGTGAGAATCTTATAGCTAGAGGCATGTCATTGTAAGCATGTATTATAGTGCAGGTGCACTTGCCGCATTGTTGGAATACATGTGGTGATAATCAAAAGCATGGTGATGTTCCAGGAGATGCTTAGAGGTACCGCAAGTAATTATGTTTCATTAGGAGGGTGTCTCTGCTACTGCAGGCCATGGGTAGTGTTCAGCAATCATGTATAAAGGCAACAACACAGTTCAGGTAGAGCGGGTAAACAACCTTTGACCAAGTGTGTGCAGTAGTGGTGTTTTATAGACTGTAGTTACTCGTATGAAGCCATGTTACATTTAATGTGTGCCATGATGATATCATGATATGGTAACGAAATGGTCACGCAACTCAGTATTCTACATGGTAGATGATTAGATATTTGGAATTCCTTGTTGGATGGTTTTGTGGCTATAACTATCTGTGTGTACAAATGTACCAGGGTTAGAAGGTTAGTTGGTTGGACTTTTGTGAATGTGAAGGTTGATATGATTGTAGAAGGGTACGGTGTAAGCCAATAGATTGAGACTCTGTGAAAAGACTTGTTGTATTGAATCTTTGTTGTTTGAATAATATAACCGTGATGGTCCTTTGATGGTGGGTTTTCTTTAAGGATTTCCCACATAAATCTAGTGTCTCTTGTGTTTCTTGTGTTTTGCATATTGTTTCATGTGCTTCTGTCATTGTTGTTAAATAGATTGTAAGATTGTTGTAACTTTTTTTTATCACATAAGTTTAAGGGTGTTCCTTGATCCTGCTCTATCTGTTGGTTGTAACATGGATCTAAATCCCAACAAAGATGAGCAAAAAAATGATATATATTAAAAAAATAAAAATCAATTTTCAAAACACTTCGAAAAAACTCAGGAAACATAATTGCAAATGAAGCAGGTAATGATTACCCATGACTAATTGCAGATTTTTCAAGTATAATGCAACTAAGAGTGACATTATTCTCATATTATCAATTTATGGCACCACATATAAGTATGGTAGTCTAAAGTTTTATAGCATTTTGTTTTAGGGTTAGGTTTTTAATTTTTAAATTTGAAAGTTTCCCTAATGGTTATGATTTAACGCAATGGTTAAACCCTAACTGTTAGGGTTTGAACTCTAAACTTTAAGTTTAATGTTTCAAGTTTAAACATGAAACCCTAGCCCTAAAGCATTTTATTTAACACCTTAAGTCCTAACCCTAAGTCTTATGTTTGTTTCTATTTCTAGTCACTATATTTGCCATGAAATGACAAAACGATTTTTCCTTTTGTATTTTTAGTTTTTACAAATAGTTCAGCATTTTTCAATTTGCTGGGTTGTTTTGGTGCTTTACCCATTTCAAACCTAAGTGATTACATTTACACTTACAGTTTGTTGTATCATTGTTGTGTAAATGGAATGCTTCTATAGTTCGAGTTGGTCCTTTGTGGACATAAATCTGATTCTGTCTTTCTTTTCTTTCTATTTTATATTAGCTTTAAAATACAACCATTTTGAGTTTTTAACTTAGATTTGATCAACTCACTGAAGTTATTTTGGATTGCTCTAACAAGAGTGAAGCATTTATACAATTTCAAATCCTTGTGATTATGCTTTTAACAGAACTTGGTTAACATTTGCAATTCCTCCAATGCACATTGTAGTGCCTCGCATCACATGTATGGCAAAGACTGCCCTGTTAGTCATTCTACAAATTAAGCTTTTACAAACATCACATGTATGGCAAAGATTGCGCTGTTAGTCATTCTACAAATTAAGCTTTTACAAAAATTACATGTATGGTAAAGCTTTATATGGGTTGGCATGCACATCATAGTGCCTCACTAACATTTTTCTCCTATTATAAATTAATGTTTCACATATAATTATGACAGTCTAATCACCTAACCACTAAGATAAGTCGGTTGAATGTCTAGCAACAGGATATCCTTCTTTGTATTTACCTGTCATTCCTATTAATCTTAACTGTATATATTGGTATTTGTGGACATGAATATGATTCCTCCTTATTTGATTTTCTTATATTAGCTTTAAAATTCTATCATTTAGATTTTTCAATTGAAATTTGATCAAATCAATATTTGAAGTTAGTTTAGATTGCTCTAATAAGAGTAGAGCATCCACACAATCTCAAATCCTTGTGATTATGTTTTTTACAGAACATAGCTAACATTCACAGTTCCTCCATTGCTAATTTTTAACCTTGTCCTGTCATCTATTCTACAAGTTGAGCTTTGACACAGTTTGATAGTAGAAATCTAGGAAAAGCAGGGTTAGAAGGTTAGAAGGCATAATGAGAAAGACCCATCATACAAAGGCATAAGCAGTGAATGTGGGTGACAACACCAGTGTGGCTAATGGCTATTCCTTTTTATGAAGTTTCAACTTTAATTGATTTGGATAAAGTTAAAATAAAAGAAGGGTCAAATCAATGTCAAAAGCATTGGCAGGTATTAAATACTATCATAATAGATAAAATATCCTTTGCAACTATAAATGATGGTATTCTACAAAAACAGCTCCACCAGATTGAAACTTTGAATCTAGTAGCCATGCAAACTGTAGCAAGTCTGCATGGGAGCTCTTTACACAGGCACCCCCAAAAGCAAAGTCCAGTGATCAGATTGAATGCAGGAATGCAGGTAAGTTTGCATAGGAATTATTTTACCTTTGCTACTAGCCACTAGGCCTACAACATCCCAAATTGCTTCCTATTTTGTCATGGAAGCAGCCAATTTTCCTGAGAGTCCAAGAATTAATATTAATATTCGTAGTAGCAAAAACTCTCAGAAATGGAAAAATGCTTTTGCTTTTTGGAAAGTGGGTTAAAGTTAATCCACTCTCTTTCTAAGCTTAATTCACTCTAAACCAAAACTCGAGAATTTTTGGAATATTTGTTTAATAAAAAATACTGAACTTATTGTGTTCCTGCCTTGAAGTATTCATATTTTTGACCTCATGATTTCTCTGTGAACATGGGTACTGTACTACAAATATCTATAAGGCATCCTTATCCAACCACATCATTACACAGTATCTGCTGCATTCACATCATAATGCAAAGCAGGAGCACAATTGGAACAATGCAGAACATAGCATTAATTGATGGTAGTCAATTTCTGTGGAACAATAACAAAAGGACCGGGCTAAGCTCTAAAACAAGCCTTTGCTTATAGTTGTACGATCACTGAATTATAGAATGTTTGTATCTGTCAGGAGAAACAATGACTATTGTATAGCACAAGCACAACTGGAACAATGCAGAACATAGCATTAAGAGACACTAGTCAATATCCACAGAAGAATAACAATGGGACCGGGCTAAGCTCTAAAACAGGCCTTTACTAGTTGTAAGGTTACTGAATTACAGAATGCTTCATCTATCAGGAGAAATAATGGCTATTCTACAGCACAAGCACAACTGGAACAATGCAGAACATAGCATTGAGAGGTGCTAGTCAATATCTGCAGAACAATAACAGTGGGACAACGTTAAGCTCTAAAACAGGCATTTGCTCAAAGTTGTATGATTGCTGAACTATATAATGTTTGTACCTATCAGGAGAAAAAATGGCTATTCTACAGTACAAGCACAACTGAAACAATGCAGAACATAGCATTAAGACATCCTAGTCAATCTCCGTGGAACAATAACAATGGGTCTGGACTGAACTCTAAAACAGGCCTTTTCTTGTAGTTTTATGATTACTGAATTATAGAATGTATCTTTCAGGAGAAACAATGGCCATTCTATGAGACATTTGGAAATGAAATAGTTTTGTACTTACTGTGAAATTGATATTAGATAGTTTGGATGCTAGATTTACTTGCTTTTCATAATGATTAAAGACCTTTTTAGCTTCCAGTTTAGGTCATAAAAGGTAAAGGGCAAAGGTTATTTTCTAGGTCACTGCATGCTAGATACCAATTTGGAAAATGAGATTCCATTGTTGAAGCCCACAACAGGATTTTAAAGTTTTTCCATCCAACCTATAAATTCTTAAAATTTGTACATCTAGGTTTAGATCCTATTGACCAAGCTTCCAAGTAAATTCAAAGTTAGCAACCTACACAGGAGTACAATGTAGTAGAATAAAAACATGTCTTTAAAGCATGCTTATTAAGTCTTGGATTGTAGTTACCACAGTCCGTTCATGAAAGTTTCAGAAGTAGTAGAAAATAGCAACCTGTTTTTTATTACAAAACTATATAGTTTGATTTAATATCTTTTGGTTATAAAAATACACTTTTTGTGTATTTATTGTATAAAAGTAGTATCCAATTTTTAATAAACAACATTATGTTGGAGAAATGAACCTACCAAAAGGCCCTAGTCAAAAAGAGGACCTGTAGCTCAGTGGTAGAGCACCCCAACATGCACATGGGAAGTGCTAGGTTTAGGGAAGTTACATAGTTGAGATAGCAAAATCTGTTTTCCAGAGTGAATGGACCAGCCAAACTTAAAAAGCTTTCCTTTTAAGGTCATGAAAGCTTCTTTGTAATGAAAGATTGCTCAATGAGGTTTTCGAAATTGAAGTTAAGACTGCTTTGTTTCTACAGTATGTTAAAGGTCATTGTGAGGTTATATTTAATTATTCACTTTCTAATTCTTGACTACAGTGATTATAAAATACTCTTTTTGTTTTATAGGGGTTGTGCTAAGGTGTATGAACAAAATAGAATGTGGGAAGCTGCTACTCTAGCTTACCAATGCACAGGAGTTGCTCGTATGCATCTTGTAATGGGCAAGACTGTGTCTATAAGCAAAGATAGACAAGAACTTCAATCAGCTGCTGTTTTGGTTCCAACAGGTTAGACTTGTTTACATTTTTAGTTTTTAACATTGTATTCATTTGTTGATTTTAAATCATTTATTTGTAATTGCCATGGCTGAGAAGATCACATTAGGGATTTTTATGCTATTTTGAAGGGTGAATGCTTATTTGTTCTAAACATACTCAGTTAAATTGTCATACGTTATCTATATTCACTGTTCTGCAAGATAATGGGATTGACAGTCTAACTGTAAACCATGAAGGTGCAGGTGAAGCAAAGTAGTATTGTCATCATAACTTTATCTGATTTACATTTATATATTGGTATCTACTAAGAACTTTGTGCTGTCTAGGTAGGGTTATTTTATATAGATTTAGGTTTCATTCAAAATATTTGAAGAGCTCAATTTTATGGATAAATTTTACAAGTTACAGCTCAACTTTATGGATAAAGTTTACAAGTTACACTTGTGTATCTCCAAAAAGCCTTTGTTGTTAGTTGTCCTGAACCTAGGTGTGTTTAAAAGTCAGAAGTTTAGTTAGTGGTCATTTCAGAGGGTTTAGTGGTGGTGCTTTTTTGATAGTTACATCTAGTCGTTTCCTTGAGAAGAAAGCAAACATCAATAAGTAAAACTATTTAAATGTTTAAATTAAAAAATATGGAGGGGCTATACAACTTTAAAAATCTAAAATATTTAAAAATAAATAAACCATAAGTACTCAAATAAATGTCTTTGAAAGCAAAGACTAATTATATTGGTATTTGGTAATCATCATCATTACACAAGCTATAAAATTTTAAATAATAGCCACCTAGAGGAAGCAGATGGGAACCAGGATGGGAATGCCATTATTTAAAAACATGATATGTTGCTGCTCAATGATTGGCAATATTATCAATCAATTGATAAAAATTCAGTGTACAAACATCTTAATCCTTTTTATTGTTTCTCTTCTTACTAGTACCTCGTTGAGCTTTGACAAGATAATTTTCTGCTAGAAAAAATTTAAAAATCTGTGCACTTTCATGCAAAAGATTTTTTTTTTTTTGAAAGTCCTAGTGTATTATTTCTTTCATTCTTTTAGCTCTTGCCAACCAAATATCAGCACTTAAGGAAAAAAACCAATGTAATATATATAAGAATAAGAAACTTCTATAGGAAGTTCCCGATTTTCAAGAGAAACTTTGAAAAGTTGTATGGAGATTTTAAGAAACTTCATCTGAAATCTCTTGACATCTGGAGACATACCCATATATATTGCCAAGATGGGAACAAATTTCTGATACAGGAGATGAGTACCCAGGGTTAGGGTGTGAGTCAAGTTCATATAACTATGTATGATAACATACCTGCAATGGTTGCAAATAGTAGGCTCAGTTTTTCACTTATAAGATCTAAAATTCTTCATTAAATTGTCAAACGAAAGGCAAGTATTCTGAATCATTGGCATCGCCAGAGATAAAGGATTTCTAACCAATTAAAGAAAATATAGTGAAATTAGATTTCAGTGATTTATTTGGATATTAGGCATCAAACTTCTTTATTTTTCCATTATACGGGCAAATGGTATGCATTCTGATCATGTACAGGGTTGAAATTCCAAACATTTTATATGACAATTCCAAGGTTAGTCATTTCTGTAATTAATAGTGTATGTGTAGGAGGAGACAAGTCTTAACACCCAGGGTAGTCAGTGACTGTCATTGTAGTAAGTGTAGTTATGTATACTGAGTTTTGTGAACTTATTATGATTTCTAAGTAGCATATTTACTACTTATCTGACTGTTTTTTGTGCAGGTGAATCTCCTCGGTCATCAGCCTCTGATGTTGACAACTTGAATTGCCATGCATTAACAGTTGTGAATCAAGAAAAAGGAGTTGCATCTCTACATGCATCAGGCAATTATGTGATTGATACAAAACACTGCCAACACTATAACCGCTTGTTACAATTTGTAAGTTGAAAATTGCCTTTGGGCATTTGATAGTTGAAACATGCAGTTCTAGAATATGAAATTGCACTTGAAAAAGACCATTTATCACTTAGCTTTTTGCTATCCTGTGAGCATTGGTTTATTGTAGTTTTGGTTCAGAACTATAATGTGAGACTTTGAACAGATTTCTCAGTTTCTCTTAGTAGGAAGCATGTAAGAGATAATTTAATTGTACTTGCAGGTCGATGATACTAATGCAGCATTCAAAGCTTTTGCAAAAGCAAATAGTGCTTTTGCTGCTGCTAGTGATTCGAGTTACAGAGAACAAGAAATATCCATGGTGAAAAAGGCTATCAATCTGAACTTTCATAATCTTGATGGACTGCTCCGTCTTGTAATCCCTGCAATGGAATCTACATCTTTATGTTGATCTATAACATTATCTATTGAATTGATTGGCTTCAACAACAGAGTTTTGCAGAAATAAGCAGGTAATAGGATTAGAGAACAATATGCATGCAATTATTTCTGCCATTTACTTACATGAACAGGTTATTCTTGCCATGTATTGCGTATGAGTTACTACTTGTGTAAATTATCTTGCTTGAAGAATCAGAAATGTGCAAGGATTTGAACTGTGAAGGAAAAATGCATGTATCGGGAAGCTGTATGTTAGAGATTTTATGTGAAAATTATTGATATAAAATAAAAACATTACTCTTCAATTCCTTCCCGGATCTTTAAGTCAACTTCATATGAAGTGTTTTAGGAGTCTCGCCATTTATGGAATTTGGTTCGTGTTATGAAATATTTTCAATCAATATACGTGTGACTACCAATTTTCATGGTCTGCTCCAAGGGGGACTTACATAGTTTGAAAGACGTTGGCAGATTCAATTTGGATTAAATCTTATAAATCTAGATTGTGACAAACTTTTTTTGTTTTTTTGATATAGGTATGCAAACATGCCCAATTTAACCAATAACTCATAGCTGGTTAATATTCCTCAGTCACTGATGGTTGGACTAGGTATGTATTTGGCTTCATAAAGCAATTTTTAATTTTACATTATTTATGGTTTGGTCATTAAATTTGGCATATTTTGTGGTTGCAGGTCTTATTTTTATGTGCCTGTTCCTTAAGATTTCTAGCCAGTTTCATTTTAAGCCAATCTACAAATGCTAATACAGTTAACAGATTCAATTACAAATAAATGTGAATAGTAGCAGGCTTTGTGATCAATATATTTTGTAAAAATATTTAACTCTACTTCTGTAAGAGAAGGAACTCTGTACGATCTGTATGGACATGAACAAGGTGTCAGGGTTGTGCACTAATGCAAGTTTATGCATCATGCAGTTGTAATTTTCTCGAGGGTAAAATGCAAAATTGCATATATTTTAATGATGTAGTTTTGGTGTCTGATTCTTTTGCAAAGCTTTCCACAGCAACTATCATACAATAAAATAAAACTATCATATGAAGAAATAAAGGTAATTATGTTTTGGCAGGTCTTTGCAGTTCCCCACATGATCTGGGATACATCATATTATATAAATTGGTGTTAGCTATTTTTTGTCTTTCTTGACTATTTGTTCCCCAGTTACCTGCACTTTTTTGGTTGGAAACTTGGTATATATATTAAAAGAGCAATTTCTCCATCAGGTTCCATGTGTAGAGTGATAGATTAAGCTTTACAGATTGTTACATTGCAGAACAAAATTGTTTTTTAATTAATTAGCTGGATTTTCTATTGGGGCCCTACCCTTGAAATTGTGAGGGTTTGTTCACAGGACCCACATCCCATACAATTTCTTTGCAAGGATACTGCTTTAACTAATGCTTTATCAGCAAGAAATACTGCTGCAAGTGCAATTCATCCTATGGAGATCCTTCTTGCTGCTTCCAACTTCACCTATTGGCCTACCACTCCTACAATCTCCAATCTGTGCTCCTCCACCTTGAATGCTTGTCCTACCTCCTATTTCCTCTTGTAAGGAATCTAACACACCTCTCCATCTTTGTAATGTTCCCTTTTTGGCAATTAGCCAATTTGTGCACATTTAACCAGTTTCCAAGTCATTTGGAGTCTAATTAGTTTGTTAGGGAGAACTCCAACATTCTTGGAGAAGCATTTGATTAGTTTTGTAGAGCAATTGTTGTTAGGTTTGAGTTCAATTGTTGTTAGGTTGTTGGAGCCTTTTGATGCTTTCATAATTGATTTCCGACCTTTTGGGTGCTCTCCAAACTTCTTGGAGGAACAAAATATTTTTAGAAAGTCATCCAATTCCCTCCAATCATCGTCCCTAGTTTTCAATATCACTTTGGTATGATCAAAATTGCAAAATTATATCATTTGGGTGCTTTCCACAACTTGGATATATTAATGAGTTGTTTAATTAATATTTCACTTAAGTTGTCCAATGTTGGAAATATCAAAAGGGACAACTAAGCGTAATAGCTCATTTTAAAGGTGTTGAAACATTATTTCTAATGGATGCTTTGGGAAAAATATTTTATTCATGAGAACACATTATTATTCTTCAAAAAGGTGAAAAGTGCTCCATAAAGTTAATTATTTATTTTATAAGAAGAGTTTTGGAGCAAATAAGGAAAAAAACGGTAACATTTTATTGCTTCAAAAATTTATAAAAAGACATTGAGGGTTCATTGTTGGGGTTGCAATTGATATTGTTATGTTGTCGGATTGAACTTGTGAGTTCTTCTAATCTTTTGAGGAAGAAAACCCTCTCAAGGTTTTTAGTTTTAGATTTGAAAAATAATCCCTAACTATTCTAAAGTGGTTTCATTTTAGAGGTCATCATTGTGCTTCAAAATTAGAGTACCAGTTTTGAGTTGCAAATATCAAAATCATTTGTGGAGATTTTGCAGTGTTTTATTGAGGATCTTTGAAGGCAATTTTGGGAGTTTTACAGTTGGGTTGTACCATTCCAACAAATCGCCTCATTGTGGGTAATATGTTGAGGGTTTCATTTCCCTTGTTTGCTATTTAAACTTCATTGTTAGTCTTGCAATTTGTACAAATTCATAGAGTTGATGATGTTATTGAGGTTGTACCAATTTCTACACTTGGTCATAAAATAACTGAAGCTTGGCATGTGATTCCTTGGGCTAGGTGCTTTGTTCATGGGTGATTTTTGAGGTTGTTTTGGGTCGCCAATTAATTGGATCTCTCTATCATTTGAGTGTTGGAGATTGGGCCATTGGTGGTGTGATGAGATGTGTGTTAGTGACTAGAGGTGATGTACAATTCTAGTCTAGGTTATATTAGACCATGGATTGATAGTATTTTAGTTGTCGGGGTCTTGTTTTCATCTTGTTTTGGACATTGGAGAAGTCTATCACAATTTGTAAGTTGTTTGAAGGGTGTACAACAATGGGTGGGTGAGTTTGGAGCATTGTTATAGACATAACAAACCCTTTACAACCTTGTTACCACCAAAAATAAAGTGTTGTAGACCTGCAATGACTCCTATTTTTCTTGTCTAAGGTATCTTCTATGTGGGGCATTTGATTATGTTGATTATCCATGTGGTTTGGCTTCATTTTGGGGTGATTCATCTATCCTATTTCATATCATATGCTGTATCAACAATGTTCTTTTTTTTTGGATCAATTTTTAATTAGTGTTGATATTGTTTATGGATTAACATTGTAAGCTTTAGATGGTCATATCGTCAAAGAACTTCCATTTCCTAATCTTTATTATTGTAACATTGGATGGTAGTATAGCCATTGAGCTTTTATTGTTATTTGTTGATACTTACACCTCTGAATAAGTGGTTAATTGTAATTGCTTACCATTGGAAAGTGGAAGAAGAATGTTTAAATGTTTTCAAATATCATATAAGTTTTCCCAACAAAAAATGGAAGTGTCATTGTAATTCTCATTGAATAAGTGTATGATTTCTTTTTTTTGTTGCTTTCACACCCCACTGAATAAGTGGTTTGGTCAACTTGTCGCTTGATACTTCCTTTCAATAGTTGTGTTCTAGTTCAATTGTAATCCTAAAACTATATGCTCTCACTTTTCCTATTTCGGAATTTGGGTGATTAGAAAGTGAAAAGGAAGTTGTTATGCTTTTATTTACTAGGTGAAGCTAACATATTTTCAAAACAAAAATCTAGAGTGGTTATTATAGTGGTATCAAAGCTAGTGATCTTACCAACCTATTGGGAAACTAACCTTTGTTGGAGTTTCTTCAGTGCATAACATTGATTCAATTGTTGTATATCAATTTCTAGTGGCTTTGAGTTTCTAAAGGAATTCAACACTCGACGAATTGTCGAAGATTGCAAATCATGGCCTCATGCAATGATGAAAAATTAACGAATAAACTTTATAAAGAACAAAAGAAACTTAAACATTTGCCTCTACCTAAGGATGAACTACTATGCATCCTGGATATAGTTAAGAGTTGCTTTGTAGAGAGACCAATTTGATTCCATGGGAATGAAGATCGTTGTGGTTCTTGCAATGAAATATTTGTGTAAATCAAAGCTCTTAAGACATTCAGATGAGGAGGTAAGACTTGCAGTTGCTTCCTGTGTCAATGAAATTATGAGAATAACTACTCCTCAAGACCCTTATGTCATGGAGGCATTTCAACTGATTGTTGGAATTTTTCAAAGTTTGGGTGAAACAAGGAATCCATCATATGCCACGAGGGTAAAAATATTGGAAACTATTGCAAAAATTAGATCTCGGTTGTGAGGATCTTATTCTTGAGATGTTTCATTTTTTCGTGGGTGTTGTTAATGAGAATCATGCATGAAAAGTCATATCTTTTGTGCATGCCATCAATGGTTGTGATTGTGAATAAGAGTGATGAAATCTCCCAATCGCTCTTATCTACTTTATTAGTTGAATTGAGGCAAGAAAAAAAAACTTCTACAATTGCACATAGTTTGGTTAGAAAGGTTGTTAATCAATGTGAAGAAAAAGTGAAAACTTATTTATCTATTGAGGTTGAGAAAAAAATTGACTATAGAGCATGACAAAAAAGAAGAGCTTAAAGATGAAGAACCTTTAGAAATTTCTTTTGAAGAAGAAGGGTTATTTCAAGAGGTTTGTTTTACCAATCTCCAGAATAATCTTTTCAAAGGGCTTGACTCACACAATGACACCACTGAAAAAGAAAATGAAAAAACACATGAGCCCTTATTGTGTGATGAGCTCCAAACTGATTTAGATGAAAGGTATAAGCCAATGACATCTATTTTGAAGTCACTAATGATGATATTTGGTTTGTTGCAAATTCCATATTAATAGATAATGATGAGCATTCTTATCAAGCCAATGCATTATATTTTGAAATTGAAGGAGAGGTGCATGAGATCTGTGGTAGCCATAATGACATATTGGAAGGTATGAAGAAAATTCAGATTTTTATGTCTTCTAAAAACAATTCATTATCCTTGCAAGACTTCGACATTCATGAGGAAGATTGGAATAAACAATTATTAATGGCAATTGAAAATGAAGTGCAAACCTTATGTAAGTTGGATGACACAAAAAGGTTCATTGAAAGATTAATGCAAATGACACAAAGAGATCAATTTGAACAAATTATAACCTTTGTAGATTTACAAGTAGTAAAGAGTACATTGGAAGAAATGAAATCAACATATTTGTACATGATCAAAGACAGAGATATGGCTATCAAATTTGCAAATGAGGCTTCATCTATATCCAATAAAACAGAGGCAAAGGTTGATGAGCTCACCTTTGAGCTTAAGCCAACTAAAGACTCTTTGGAAACAATGAAATCAAAGTACTTACACTTGATTAGAGATTGAGATTATGCCATCAAATTTGTAAAGGAGGTCATTAGTGCATTCAAAGAAGAAGAGATAAAGGTTGATGAGCTTGATTCAACAAAAGACATGTTAGAAAATACTCAAATGACACTAATGGAGGTAGAAGGTTAGCTAGCTGATACAAAAAAAAATAGGGAGCAAGAGAATGAACAAAGAGCTAAAGAAATCAAGCAAGTAATTGATGAGTTTGATAGATTTCAAGAGGAGTTGATTTAAAGAGTTTCCCAAAGGAATTAGAAGTTGCACGTGCAAATATGATCAATAAGATGAGTTTGAGCAAGAGTAAAGGAATGACTTTCAAAATTTTGATAATCTTTTCTTTGAAATAGGTGCAAAGTTAACTATGATTGAAGATGAAACATCTAGTGACAATATCAAGATATGGGATCTTGGTGAAGTTTCCAAGCATGGGAAAGAGTGTGGTTTTCGACTTACTAATTATTTAAGATTATATCATGAGGATGTGCCAAAAAATTGATTGGGAATCGTCCAAGAAGGCCACTTGATAAGGAATGCATAAGTGAGGTTGAAGATGAAGTTTCCACATGGGATGTGTTGAAACATGGAGATTACATCATGCCTAACCTTGATGAGTTTCCAAAAAGTGATTTTGAGCTTGCTAGAATTTTTAAACAACAATAGATAATGCAAGTTCAAAACTTGTTTTGCAAAAAGAAATGGTAAGGCAAGGGTCCAAACATGATTTCCACTTATTTGAAAATCCACTTTTTGGAATGGGAGCTGATTTGGCATATGCCAATCCTTCTTTGAAATGAAATATGAAGACATCAATTGCTCCTAGACCCTTGGTGATGCTTTCATGGTTGAGCTGCAAGAATAATTCAAAGATGTCACAATACTCCATGGGAAGTAGGAGGATGAGTTCACGATCAATATAATATTATACGTCGGTTACAAAGATCCTAGTGCCTTAGAGGTGCAATTTGTTGATGACACTTGGATGATTTGCATGAGATACATTCTTTTTGGAGAAGATGCCTTTAGTTTCATCAAGAGGTCTTTTGATGAGGCACACATGAATAACAGTTGTGCAACAAAAATATGGTGGAGTTGCTTCATTCCTTCAAATTCATGATAGAGGTCACCAACAAAGTATGTTAGAAGGTTACAGTGACCTGATATATGCTCCTTGGAAAAAAAATTCAAATTTTTAGTTTTCGCTCTACCGTATTGTTGTAGATCAGCCACCTCATACTTGGGTTTGCTCACATTCGTGCTAGATGGCACAAATTTTCAGTCAAGGGATGGAGGAACTATTAGTTGGAGGTTGTTTGGGAGCCTTTTTCAACCTCTTCAAGGTGATTTTGAGAATTTCAATGCTCACCATTCATGTCCTTGCAAGGAGATTGTATTTATGCAACTGTTGTCCTACTTCAAGGTTGTTGATTTTGATAAAACTAGATTATGAGTTGCTATTTCTATATTCAATCAACAAAAAAATTGAGTATTTTGGGACCACTAGACTATCAGAGTATGTTGGAATGTGGGTCCAATCGAAAAAACTGAATAATACAATCATCATAAGTTTGTTTGGGTTAGAAAAATAAAGTGACATGATTTTAATAATTTATTTTCAACTTGCATACAAGCTGATTTGTGTCCTTTCATAAGGAACAATTCAGATTTTTGCCCACAACATTAATTTTGAGATAGATGACTTGTGTGGATGAATTGTTGAGGTATGCTCATTCTCTCACCTCCAAATTATTCGATGATACAATGATTTGGGATCCATGAATTTGTGCGATTGGTAGATTGCTTCACAGGGAAACCAAGAATGCTAGTTAGAAAATCTTTAGTTACATTAGAGTAGAGCAACAAAATCACAGGGAAGCATTCTTCTGACTTATTTGGGATCTTGGAATTTTTTGGGTCTATCCGAGATCAATGTGGATTTAGTTGTGATTGCTTGAGTACAAGAAATTTTGGGGAGGGAAGATTGTAATGTCCCATTTTTTATGCTTAGCCAATTCATGCACATTTAGCCAGTTTTCAAGTCTTTTGGAGGCTAACTAGTTAGTTAGGGAGAACTCCAACATTCTTGGAGAAGCATTTGATAAGTCTTGTAGAGAAATTGTTCTTAGGTTTGAGTTTAGTTGGTTATTTGGAGCCCTTTGATGCTTTTACAATCAGTTTTTGATCTTTTGGATTCTCTCCAAACTTCTTGGAGAAGTAGACTATTTTTAGAAAGTCACTTGGTTGCCTCAAATCATTGTCCCTAGTCTTTAGTATCATTTTGGTATTGAACAAAATTATAAAATTATATTATTTGGGTGCTTTTTGCAATTTGGATATATTATCGAGTTATTTAATTAATATTTCACTTAAGTTGTCCAATGTTGGAAATATTAAAAGGGACAACTAAATGCAATATCTTATTTTAAGGTGTTAAAAAATTATTTCTAATGGATGCCTTGGAAAACAGACTTTAATTCATGAGAAAAAATTATTATTCCTCAAAAAGGTGAAAAGTGCTCCATAAAGTTAATTATTTTTTTTTTTAAAGGAGTTTTGGAGCAAATAAGGAAAAAAGTAACATGTTATTGCTTCAAAAAGTTATAAAGGGAGGTTGAGGGCTCATCATTGGGGTTGATTGATATTGCTACGCTTTCAAATTGAACTTGTGAGTTCTTCCAATCTTTTGAGGATGAAAACCCTCTTAAGGTTTCTAGTTTCAAATTTGAAAGATAATCCCTAACTAGATTAGAGTGATTTCATTTTAAACATCACCATTGTGCTTCAAAATCAAAGTACCCATTTTAAGTTGCAGATAACAAAATAATTTTGTGGAGATTTTTCAGTGTTTTGTTGAGGATCTTTGAAGGTGATTTTGGTAGTTTCATAGTTGGGTCGTACCATCTAACAAATTGCCTCATTGTGGGTAATATGATGAGGGTTTCATTTCCCTTGTTTGTTGTTTACACTTCATTGTTATTGTCTTGCAGGCCGTACAAATTCACAAAGAGTTGTTGTTGTTGGAGGTTGTACCAATCCCTACACTTGGTCATACAATAATTGAAGCTTAGCATGTGAATCCTTGGGCTAGGTGTTTCATTCATGGGTGATTTTTGAGGTTGTTTTGGGTCGCCACTTTTATTAGATCACTCCTCTATCATTTGAGTGTTGGAGATTGTATCATTGGCAGTGTGATGAGATGTGTGTTAGTGACTAGAGGTGTCATACAATTTTGGTCCAGGTTCCAAGCTATATTAGACCATGGATTGATAGTATTTTAGTTGTTGGGTCTTGTTTTCATCTTGTTTTGGACATTGGAGAAGTCTAGCACAATTTGTAAGTTGTTTGAAGTGTGTACATCAATGGGTGGGTGAGTTTGGAGCATTGGTATAGACATAACATACCATTTACAACCTTGTTACCAACAAAAATCAAGTGTTGTAGACTTGCAACAACTCCTATTTTTCTTTTCTAAGGTATGTTTTGTCTTGGGCATTTTATTATGTTGATTATCCATGTGGTTTGGCTTCATTTTGGGATGATTCATCTATCCTTTCATATCATCACTTGTATCAACAATGTGTTGGCCCACATTTTTTAGTTGCGTCAAAAGATTGATCTATCAATGTCCGATATAGACAGTAGAGACATGGATCACATGGGAGGTGGTTAGTCCCTTGTCATGAATATCGAGGAGAGTATTGACCATCTGTCAACAATCTCCCCCTCAACGTTATCTGAGGGGATTAGAACCCATGACCCAACGCTCTGATACCAATTCTTGGCCCACATTTGTTGTTGTGTCAAAATATTGATCTATCAACGTTTGATACAAATGGTAGAGACATGGATCACACGGGAGGTGGTTAATCCCTTGTCACAAATCTCGAGGGGAGCGTTGACCATCTGCCAACACAATGTTCTTCTTTTATCAAATTTTAATTAGTGATGATATTATTTATGGACTAACATTGTCAGCTTCAAATGCTCATACCTTCAAAGAACTTCCATTTCCTAAGCTTTATTATTGTAATACTAGATGGTAGTACCACCAATGAGCTTCTATTGTTATTTGTTGATACTTACACCTCTGATTAAATGGTTAATTGTAATCACTCACCGCTGGAAAGTGAAAGAAGCATGTTTAAATGTTTTCAACTATTGTATATGCTTTCCCATTGAAAAGTGGAAGTGCAATTTTAATTCTCGTTGAATAAGTGGATGGTTTTCTTTTGTGTTTTGCTTTCACATCCCATTGAATAAGTGGTTTAGTTGGCTTACCACTTGATACTTTCTTTCAATAGTTGTGTTCTAGTTCAATTGTAATCCTGACATCGTATGCTCTCACCTTGCCCATTCCGGGATTTGAGTGATCAAAAAGTAGAAAGGAGGTTGTTATGCTTTCATTTACCAGTTGAAACTAACATATTTTTTTAAAAAAAAATCTAGGGTGGTTATTACAATCTCCCTCTTATGTTACTTTCATGTGCTCTACATTGATGCTTATACTTTCAATCTAATCCTACAATGCATCTACTTATTCTCCTCCTCTCCTATATGCAATAATCTTGCATGCTTTACCAATGCCATCTACAAGACTAATGATATCTATCAATTGAAGTGGGACAACCATTTCAACATGCCTATTAGTGCTAAGATGTCACTTATGGATATTTGTACCTTTATCTCCAACATGAGAACCAAGTGGCCCTTACCAAAAAATTATGGAAACAAATCCATTATCACTTACATGCTAACGATGTTAAGATGTGTCACCCCTATGTTTTGTCATGGGAATCTTGAGGTAAGTGAGGTAAGTGAAGATCAAGAAATGAATAAAAGAAAAAATATAGAAAATAAATGCAAATGAAGAACAATTAATTTTCCTTTCACCTTTCTCACCTCATGGATTGAGCTGAAGTAGATGCAACCATGTCTACTTGATGTGCTCCTTGATGATGTTGTAGTTGGATGGAATGTGGTTGTTTATACCAACAACATGATGTTGGGATTAAAGATTGATAAAATAAAATGACAACATAATGATATGATGAAGGTAGATTCTTCAAGAAAATGATAGCATAAGGATATGATGGATGAAGATTATATCAAAGTGAGAGAAAATGCCTAAATTTATAGATTTTTGATGTGTGAAATCAATAGCTAAGATGCATTGACTAAATGGATAGTCCAAATTGAATTGAATGATGAATACTTAGCCTTGTGAAAAATGTCACATGAGGAAAGGAGGTGTAAGAGAAATGTGCTCACACATTGGAAGAACATGAAAGAGACATGTCTATGACATGTGTAAGAGGTAGGGTGGCTTGGGAAAGTGACATGTCTATGACATGTGTAAGGGGTAGGGTGGCTACACATGTGTGAGAGATATGCTCACACGTGTGAGCAAGGGGTAGGATAGGTAGGTTAGGACACTTGTCACATGGTGACAAGTTTAGATTTTGATTCATGTATATGGATTGAAGGGCTAGGATTGAATGGACAAGGATTGTTGGTGAGGTGGAATTAAATAATAAGAAAATGGTAATGAAGGTTAGTTAGCCTAAATAAATTAATTAAGTAGGTATTAATTAATTTCTTTAGTTAGAAGGTTTGGGGGATAAGGTTAGATTTAATTAAATAAATATAAATAATTATGGGAGAAGGATGGATTAAATAAATATTATTTATTGAATTAATAGATAGAATGGGGTAAAGTCAAGTGTGATCGGGTATGGATAGATTTAGATATCTACATTTTTCCCCTCTTTGATATAGTGTCACAAATACAGAGTGATGGTGTATCAAAAAAGAATAAAATATAGTGGATAGAAAGGGATGAGGACTAGTGACATGATGCCCCAATCATTGGTAAAATGAGGAAGGATGATGAGGATTTTGTGGTATGCCCCCTCGAGAGGACATGCAGGTTCAAATAACACAGGCGTGATCTCGAAATGGAGAGAACGACTAGAGAATGATGGATAAGAATCATGATGCAGTGATATAAGAAACCTAGATTTGATATTGTACTTGATGTTATGCACCAAGGCATAAGGAACCAAGGTGACAATGTGCCAAGTACGTGAGAAAAAAGGTCAAGTGCAAACATATATACCTTATAACACCATGATATGGAAGACCATTATGCCCTTGTGGCAATAGAGTGCAAAGACCATGATAAATACCAACAATGGTAACACACTCGAGCAACAAGCAAGCATGCACAACAAAAAATAAATAAACCAAGATAATGCCCCTAGTCAAGTTGAAAACCAACTGATTGATGATGATGAGGATAGCAATGTTAATGATAAGAACAATGAATACACAAAGGATTGTGTTGTTAATGATAAGAAAAACACATGGATTTGTTGGATTAATGGAATAATGTATTTTAGCTAATTTGGATCAAAATGATGGATTGCTTTTGGATGATGAGCTAGATTGAAAGATTGGATTGCATGGATTAGGATTGATTTCATTTGGATGGATTGATTAGGATTTTTGGATTTGTATGATAGATGGATGATAAATGGATTAGAATAAGATAGGATTGGATAGAGGATAGGAATGGATAGGATCCAATGACAACAGAGAACCAAGGATTGGTAAAATATGGAAAGATAGATGGATTACTTGGATATGAGATAAGGGGATGAATTGGATGGATGAAAGGTGATGGGAGATAAGGGGATGGTGGATTAAGGATAGGATGATGGAGCTCCAAGGACTATGTTATAGAGGAACATGATGCCCCACACTAGAGGAAATGCAATTATGGATAGAATATGTTGAAAGATGTATGAGATGGAAGGATAGTGGATATGAATGTAAAGGAGAGTAAGGATTGCCTTATCCAAAGCATTAATGGATATTTTCCCCTAGATCTCTATCAAGATCAAAGGTGGAAAAAAGGAGGATGTACTTAGATAGGATGATGGATATGGGATGAATGATAATGAAAGAGATGGATAGGACGTGATATAAATTAATATTTCCCCCAAGTGTAGAGTGCAAATGGATGGGAGGATTACACATGACACCTATTTGCCAGGTTTTCATCATGGTACTTGCCCAAGGTGCCACAAGAAGTGGTCTTCACCATTGGACGAATGATTTCTCTTTACTTTTATCTTTTTTATATTTTTCTGATTTTTTGAATATATAGAATAGAAAGGATAGATAATGATGAGGATAATCATGTGGATAGGTGGATTTGGAAGGCCATGTGGATGATGGGAAGATGGAAAAAGGACTAAAACATCTAGTTCCATGTATGATATCCCATGAAAAAGTGTTATAATTGACCATGGCAAGCAAAGGTATGCTCATAGACATAGGTAAAATGATAGCAAGTGAGATAAAATGGATTTATGCAAGGACTTGGATTGAAGGAGGATGATGGGGAATAAATTTCGGATAATGGATGAATGGTTGGAATACTAGTGGATGAGTGGATGTACATATTGGCAAGATCAACATTGGTACACACCTCAAAGGGTGGTGGAGTTGTAGAGGACACGTGAATTTTGAATTTGGAGATTTAGATGGAGTGAATATGGATTTTGGGACATAAGGGCCCAAAATGGAGTTGGAAGATGGGGGATTTTTAGATGGAGGATTAGAGGAATTGGGAGTGGATGAATCTATTGTATTAGCAAGTTTTGATGCCAATTTTGATTGTTTTTTGAGATGTATTACTTCTATGAGCAATTTAGGAACCCACATGGTTTTTATTTTTGCTTCATGGGCCTTTGTGGCCTTTTGGATTTAATTTTTTTGATTTTGGATAATATTTTTTGTTGTTTTAGCATGTGTTTTTATGGGACATGGTGATTCTTGGATTTATGTGGATTTTTAGATTGATGATTTTTATATTTGGCATCCAAATTGCTTCCAAGTGCAATGTGATTGGTGGATAGAGAGGAATGATAACGTTAGAATAGGAAGAGATAGAAGAAATTTTGGATAGTCGTGTGGGTAGAAGCATAAGAAACATGCAATATGAAGAGTACTTGGTGAAATGGAGAGGAAGGCTTGTTGAAGATTGATTATGGTTATCTTAAGCCAAGGTTAACAGTCTTGGTTTCCCTCTAACACCTGAGAAGTGATAGGGCCACTTTTAAAATTGCCCTAGGTGCCTGATGCAAGAGCATCTAATGATGTAAGGGCAATCTTGCATCACCCAAAAATATTGTATTTTCATTTTGTTTGTAGTTTCCTTAGTTGTTTCAAGGCCCATGGTGACTCATGTAGTCTTTGGGATAGTTAGAAGTTTGAAACAGAAAAAATAGTCACCTATTACTTTCAGTAAGTCGACCTATTTGGGTTCTTATAGACATGAAAAATTGACCCCAATGAGTGAAATTAGAAAATAAGATTCTTGGTGAAAGAATCATCTAAAAATACTATAACATTTGGAAGATATTAAATTTTCATCCCGAGGAATTTCTCCAATGAAGTTTAAAACTAAAAATTGAGGCCCTTCAAAGCCCCAAAACAGGGTGAAAAATCTCACATCTTATAGATTTGAAAAAATATTGTTGTAGATATCTTCACAAGATTTCCAAAGATATATTACAATTGAAAATCTGACAGTCGGATCGAAAGTTATGACCTCGAGAAGTTGTATAAATATAAAAATAAAAAATAAAAATCTTCTAGAGCAAGAAATTGACAGTGGAATTTCTAGTTCCAAGATGGAGTTACACCTTCTAGAATATTTTAAGGCAATTAGACTTCTTGGATAAAGAGGGAGAACAGGGGTTATAGAAGGGAGCTCTGGTAGTGCAGATTACGGTTTTTGGCTTACAATTTTTTGTAATAAGAAGGAACATGTAGCTCTAGTATGTTATTTTTTGAGTATTGTAATTTTACTCCATCAAGATAATAGAAAGCAAGTGTTTCTTTTTGCATTTTTTGTTTATCTCTCTTGTTTAGTTGTGTGTGTGTGGTTTTGTAAGGGGAGTGCCCTCATCACAAAAGGTTACACTAACTTAACTAGATAACTTTCATAATCAATTTATGACATTAATCAAGTACTATCAAATATCTAGAGAATGCACTAACCATAATGAATTTATGGAAAATTCACTAGATTGTATTAAATTTGTAATGCCCAACTAAGAAAGCATCCAATTATAATGACCCAGTTTACTACAACAATTGTTCAATAATTACTCAAGGAAATGACTCTATATAATTAGCATCCATGTCTATTATGAAGAAAGTTAAAGTGATGAACATATATAACTTTGATTAATTACCTCAAGAATGAAATTTTCCATAAACAAGACTATTAATTATTTAAAAGCCAAAAATTAATTTCATATAAATCCTTTTTATTCTTATAATTTTCTCACTTTTATAATTAGTATTACATGAATTCAAGAATAACTATGTTCAACCAAGAATCCAAATGAACGATTAGTGAGATAACTCATATAAAATAAACTTTTCAAAAATAAAAGTGTTTCGAAAGAACCCGCTTATAGAAAACAACTTGCTCTTGGCATAGATAAGGAGATAATAATTACAACTAACCTTGTTAGGAATCAATAAGTTTAATATCACAAAATAAAGTAATATAACTCTAAGTGTTTTCAACAAAGAAATAATTAACATGCTACTTTGTTTGCAAAACTAAAGATGAAACATTTAATTAATCATATTTCCAAACTTCACCCTAAAATATCAATAAATCAAAATTTACTCAATAATTAAGATATTGTACATAATAGGACCCTAAGCAAAATAAGCTAACAATTCCCCAAAGTTCCTAGTGTTGGAACCCTTCTCTAATACCAAATTTCATGCCCCAAATTTTGCACAACTAGATAATATGCAACCACCATTTTTTTTGAACAAATGCGTACAAACACTAATAATAATCAACCACACGTGAACATAGTAGAATTCTAATGATAATGTTATTATTAAATATCCACAATAACATTTAATTTTTCTTTGAGAAAAGTAACCTTAAACCTGGCTCAAGGTTATTAAATTTTCTTTGAGAAAAGTAACCCATGTCATTCTAGAATAATTATCAATTAAAAGCATGAAATACTTGTCACTTTGAAGACTTCTTACTCTTGTAGGACCAAAAATATCTGTATGCACTAATTCCAACAGTTCGGTAGTAGATTGTTCTTTGACTTTGAAGCTTCTTCTTGCTTGCTTTCCGATTTGAAATTCTTTACAAATAACATTGATAGGTTTTGTAATCTTTGACAGATCTCTTACAGCTTGAACTGAACTAATTCTTACTAAGCTATCAAAATTGATGTGACACATTCTTCTATGCCATAGCCAACTTTCATTAATGTAAGTCATATAGCAGTTACCATTCACACCCTTAAGCTGATAAACATTTTCATCTATCATTCTAGCAACAACCACAGTTTTGGATCCTTTTCTAATCTCACATCCATCATCCTGAAACATAATATTGTATCCTTTTCTACACATTTTTCCAACACTCAAAAGGTTATGCCTTAAACCCTTAACATAGTAAACATCATTACTATTATGCTTTCCATCAAAACTGATAGAACCTTTTCCACATATCTTAGTAGATGTATCATCACCAAATCTAACACATCCTCCATCATATTTTTCAAGTTTAACAAACTTACTCTTGTCATCGATCATATGATTAGAGCATCCACTGTCAATGATCTAGTAATTATTCTCCTGTCTAATATGAAAAATAGATACCAAAGTACCTTCAGTCTTATCCTTTATCTCTGAAGGTCTTTCCTTCACACATCTCTCAGAGTTAGTAGAAATAGATTTATCTTTTAAATCCATGAACAAAAATTCATCATCATCATCTCCATAATCAGATTCATCATCACAAATACTTGCATCTTCTCTAACATAATAACTTTTCTTGATCATCTTACCTTTGTTCTCCTTATTTTTGTTATTCAAAACTATGTTTGGACATCTTGAAACATAATGACCTATCTTTCCACAACTGAAACATTTGAAAGGAAACTTACCATTGTACTTACCAGTACCTATAGACACCTAAAAATGTCTCGATGGATCACATTGGCTAACTAACATTATTTTGTCCTCAAACCCATCTTTTTTTTGCTTAATTGATTAAATTAGCCTAGCTATTTAATTATATGCCTCATTTTTACCTATTAATCTAATTGACCTAATTGGGTTAATTCACCCCCTCTCACATTGACATTTCATTTGATTTAATTAGATAATATAAATAATTTAATTTTAACCCTAAGTCCTCTTATTTAATTAAATAACCTAAACTCTTTAATTAAATATCATATTTGCATCTCTTTTTCATTAAATAAATTAATAATTTAATGAATATCCTCACATTCCTCATCTTGCACATTCAAATTTAGTTTTAATTAACTAAATTTCTAATTTTCCTCTCATCCACTTGCATAGGGAATATTCCAAAGGAATATTCTCCTATTTTCTTCAAAAAAAGGTAATGATTACTCCAAACAAACTTTGAAACAACTTTTTAAAGTTGTTGCAAAGTGTGTTTGTTTGCATGATTGTGAGTCCTTGATCTTTTCTTGATCCATGCGATCTTTTATTGATGAGAACCATTGATCCATGTTTCATCCTCCTTTTATTTGTGACCATTGATAGATCAAATAAATTTCATCCATTGCTTTTTCATTTGATCTCCATTAAATCAATTATTAATGAATATCATATAATTCCCCTAATTTGCATAATTGAAATTTTGTTTTAATTATCAAATTACTAATTCTTCCACTTGCAAGGGAATATTCCTCCTTTGTACATTCCTCCAAAAGGGGAATATTCCCATGGAATATTCTTTCCCCCTTTGGCACAATTAAACTTTGTTTTAATTTGTAAAATATCTATTTACTCACCCATGAGAATATTATTTCTCCTCACTCATTTGAAAAAAAGAATATTCTTACAAAACTTCAAATGTAAGTTAACTTGTGACTTCTTGTGCAAGTTAATTTTTGACCTCTTGTACAGGTCAAAAGTGTGCTTGTTTGGAAGGAATGAGAACCCTTGATTCAATCTCATCTTGCATTCTCACCCGTTGATGAGAATTCATGATCCATGCCTCCATATTCTTTCCTCTTTGACCATTGATTAACTTTTTCAATCTTAGCCCTTCATTTTTCATTTGCTTTCTTATAAATAAAGCTCTATTTGGAGATAAAAAGATCCATCTTTTAACATCAAACTTATGTTGTTAAAATCATTTTCACTTGCACTCACATTTAACATTATTTTAGATTTATTTACTTGCATATTAGCTTAGCTTCCATTAATGGCTTTCATGGTAACTTAGATGCATACAGCCTCTGAAGCATCAAGCCTCTCAATGCATCTCCATGTGGCCAAGCATGAATCCACACATCCCATGTCATACTTCACAAATGCATTCCTCATAAAGACTCAATAATGACAGCCAACCCACTCAGTCAACCTAAACCATTACACATGTATTTGCTTTTATAGACACAAGCTCGCACAAAATACAAGTAGTGGTAAGGTAAAACCATGTACCACAAAACCATTTGAATACAAAACCACTAACCCCTTGTTTAATATTGGATACTAAGATTTCACTTTATTTAATATTTCTCCAATATTAAATTATTATCACATGTCTCCCACATATTACACAATAATACAATGTTACAATACAACATAAAGTGGTTCCCAAATAATTACCTAGTGTAATTAACCACACCACCAAGGTGCATCACAACTAAATAATTATTTAATTACAACATTGTAATAAATTATTTTATGCAATGGTGTACAACACCATATCCCAACAGATCCAACAAATACTTCATCCAAACTCACATCACATAAATACTTCAACCCAAAACATCCGATAAACCTTATTCGCACACTAATGCATGAAACACACACTATACTATACCAAATCAAGTAAAACCTTGAATTTTGAAAGATACAACCATTATAAGAAACTTCCCAAATCCACACAACCTGAAGCCAAACTGTGGAGAAATGCGAAGCAAATACATTTATCTTAGACCATAGAAAATACCACTGAAAAACTGGTTCACATTGGTGAATACAACTCACTTTGTACAACGATACATAAACTTAAATTTTGAATATAACAACTAGCGACAACCTTGATCAACATACCAGATCCACATAGGCATAGTATCAACACAGAAGAAACATGAAGCACATCCTAGAGCACATTTTGAACACCTGCACAACATTGTTTTCTTTGTTTATCAAATTTTCTCAAAAGCACTTGGAATCCAAGTACCAGAGACATCATCTCAACACATTACACCGCTCCAACACATCTCTACACACTACAACATAAATATAGCTCCATGTACTCACAACATTTCCTCAATATCTCAACTACACATGCACACAACCCGCAAAAAACGGTTTTCCTCTTTTTCAAAATTTTCTCAATATCCTCGACAACTTCATCATGAAACAAACTTCCTCAACACATAGTTTGACATCAATGACAACACCAAATAGTTGACATCCTATTGACATCAATGACAACACATTCATACTTACAATAATCTCCCCCTTTGTCATTGATGGCAACACATGATGTGAAAACCATCAAAAACAACACAACAACTCAGAACATACTTTCTCATGATTTTATTTTCTCTCCCCCTAAGTAGATAAACTTTTTCACATGATTCTTTCTCCCTCTTTGACACCAATGGAAAAGGATAAAAAAAATTGCATTGTTTTCCCCCCTTGACACTAAACCAAGATACTTGCTTTGAATACCCCCCTTAGGAGTACACCCAACCAAATCAGAAACTTTGCAACAATGGCAATATTCCTTACTGTAACAATGACACTACATACTCCTCCTGAGAGGTAGCCACTAACATTAGTCTAGAAAAGAGATGAATCCATAGATCCACTAAACCAATGCCTCTTCATATGCATCTAGTTCAGAGGGGCAACAACCCCCAACTTCTCTCGAAGATACTCAAAAGTATCCTTAGGAAGAGCCTTAGTAAATATGTCAGCAATATGATCTTTTGTAGGTACATATTCAAGCTTCACCTCATTCTCCATAACCTTCTCTCTTAGAAAGTGATACCTGATTGATATATTCTTTGTCCTTGAATGCATCATTGGATTCTTGAAATGTTAATTGCACTTGTATTATCATAGAATATAGACATAGGTTCATCATACATTACTCTAATATCCTTTAATGTCTATCTCATCCACAATATACTAGTACAGAAACAACAATAAACTATTGAAAAAACTACTAAAAGTGCTTATAAATGACTGAACTTGGTCATGTGACCATTAGTAGTTTATTACCAGTCATTTATAACACGACCAAATTGATGACTAAACCATTTTTAGCCATTTATTGGTTGTTTTGATTGATTGATTTGGTAGTATATTTAGTCATTGATTGTTGTAATCTGGTCACTTATTTAGTCATTTTTTAGTCACAGATATATTTAGTCATTGATTGTTGTAATTTGGTCACTTATCTAGTCATTTTTATTCACTGATTTTTGTCCATTGGTAGTGTATTTAGTCATTAATTTTAATCATCATTTTGATCAATTTGGTTGTATATTTAGTCATTTTTATTTCACAAGTCATATATTTAGTCATATTTATTCACTGTTCACTAATTTATGTCAATTGGTAGTATATTTAGTCATTTTTATTTTACAGGTCATATATTTAGTCATATTTATTTATTGTTCACTAATTTCTATCAATTGGTAGTATATGGGTAAAAGTACAAAGTTGTGTCACACTTTTGGCCAACTTATCAACACAAGTGAATTTTAGTATTTATAACTAAAAATTAATTTTGCTCAAACATATGATCTAGTAAGATTCATTCTAGATAAGTTAAATATGTCCACAACTTCTGTAACTAAAATTGTTGGCTAAATGCATATGTAGCACCACTTTGAGGCCAATTTACTAAAACAAAAAAATTATTTGAAAATTTAATGTTTCAACAACTCCTACTCATATAAATCATTATTAATACCTTTTTGTAGATCCATGAGTGTAGTTTTGAAATATATATTTATTTTGATAGTTCAATTAATATTTTTATTTTTTACTAAAAGTAGGTTATTAGCAAAAAAATATTATGATGATTACCATATCAAGAAAAATACTAAAACTTATTAAAAAAAAATTTAAAATATATGATGCCCTAGATAAAAGAATCTACATTAAGATAGTATAATTTGTTTTCTATTTTATATATTTTTTTAATATTAAAGTTGACGTCGAGTGAAAACAATCATGTTTTAATACACACACATTTAAATATTTATTTAAAAATATATATTTATTAAAACTGCAAAACAAAATATCCATGCCTTGAAGTTTCAAGTTATAAATACACACAAAAAAATTGAAGGAAAAATTTGAAAATTTACTATATAAAGCTTGATGTCTCATGCAACATCATTTTTCAACATTTTATCAGCAACTAAATTATAGTGTTAATTTATAAAAAACTATATTCAAATAATTTTTTAATTTTGTCAAAAAAATACAAACATAAGATATACTAAAAAATGCACATTTTATTAGTTTATATCATTACAAAATTCAAAACATATATGCCACTTTCTAGTGATTCAAGTTTAAAAGTTAGATCAATGTTGGTCGTTTCCTTTATAAAAGTGTGACACAACTTTTTACTTTTACCCATATTTAGTCAATTTAATTATTAATTGACATCAATTAGTAGTATATTTAATCATTTTAATTGACTGATATTTGAGGATTTAAACATCAAACATAGAAATACACATCAATCATCAATTGCACACAATAAGATAGCCATTGAGAAGGCAAAATTGGTGAACTTTAATAATAAAATAAAGGTGTTCTAGTTTTTGATAAGGAAAAGCATATTTTGAAGGGGCTCTAAAACCTTGTACAATGAAAGGAAGCTGCTAAAATAAAAAACACAAAAGAACCAGTATCCCAAAAAAGTAAAAAATGCTAACAAAAGATAGCACTAGAAAAACCATTAGCAAACCAACAACAAAACATCAAGATATAAGGCTGATCAACCAACACCTACAACAAATTATCAAGAACTTTTGTTGAGTCCACATTACTAGAGATGACCCTATCATGCATCTCTACCACTTCCTCAAGATCCTGGAATGAAATAGCTGCCCTTTTCTTAGTCTTGCTCCTCGTACGCAGGCAAGGGCCAACATCCACATTTTTCTCCACGCACAGGCTAACATCCACATCCTTCTCAGCCAGGTTCATACAATTGATCTCAGTTATAGCCTCCTCACATTTGTCCAAGTCCAAGCTCTTATCAGTCCAATTAATGGCTTTCTCATTCAATAAGGACAATCCTTGTGCACTAGACTTCAGGGACTGATTGCTAATTTTAACCACAACATGCAAGTCATTAGTAATATTGTTCATTTTATCCTCCATAGCCACCACCTGCTCCTCATTCACCCTAAGAACAACCTTTTCCAAATAATACAACCTCTCCTCATGGTTTTTTCCAAGTTTGTCTGCATCCACAACAAGCTTGTCGAGGATCACATTCATGGTTTTAACCTTGTCTCTCACTGACCATTCCCTTTGATTGCAATTCACCAAAGCAACACAAACATCCTACCAACCTTTAAGCCTAGTATTAAGGCCCTTAGCCTTTGAAAAGAGCCATTTCAAAAGGGAGAGAAGGTTTCTAGTCCCATCTTCCACCATTCTGCAAAAAAGATCCATATTAGTCTCCTTCCAATTAATCTTCTCAACAATAGGAACTTCAGCATTCTCTTGGAGGTCCTTCTGATTTGCAGCCTTTGCCTCCACATCCTCCTCCATGGGAGAGTCATTAACATCAATCACCTCAAATTCCACCCTATGTTTCTCAGAGATCTCGACCGACTTCACTAACAATTCAAGCCTCCCATCCTTGTCATCCACCTGCTCAACATTCTCATCACTTTTACAAACAACAGTCTTCAAATTACCATGGCTTGGAAGAACCATCCCAAAGTTCACAAAGCCCTCACCTCCCATAACATTATCCATGAAAGCATGCTCATTTCCCTCCTTACCAATGTCTGCCATAGAGTGCTCATTTCCCTTCGGAAGAAAATCTGCCATAACCTAATCACTTCCCTCCTGCACATTCCCTTGAAGCCCCTTGACACTAGGAAGAGGAGACTCATCCATTCCTTTCACCCCAGCTTCCCTCGGATTAAAAGCACCCTTCTCCTTCTTATGACTCCCTTTTTTCCCCTTCACATTCTTTTTACTAGAAGGAGCAACAACCTCCTTCAGGGGGTTACAATTTTTATTTTCAGTCACAAGAATGAAAATGTGAGTTACAATATTGCACAAAAATGACTGCAAGAAAGAAACTTCTCCCAAAAAATTCTACAATGATGGAAACACATGCTTTGATCCCTTCAATGCGAGCACATGCCCCTTTCATCTCTTAAAAATTCTACAATGTAGGCAATCTTCCTGGAGCAAGTTGTAACATGTAGAATCCAAGAAGGAGAGTGTTGATCGTGTCCCATATATGAAGCTCTCTCCTTCAATGTAGTCAACAATAACCTAGCTATAATCTATCCTCCTTTATATGCAATGTGCCATCTGATATGAGAAAAATGGTCTTCCTTTTCTGCCATGAATGAAGTTGTGCCTTAATACAACCAAAAAAATTGGTATTAGTCTCAATTCAGAAAGAATAAAAGTGCATTGTATATTGCAAGTTTACAAAAGTAAGTCCAAACATAGCAGAAAGATAAATCAATTAAACAATTATAGGAGACAGATCACATCCACAAACATGGGAGAGCTATGCAAAATTGGAGATATTGGCTTGGCAAATGAAGGTGGTAGGGTATTTCTATATTCAAGACTTTTACTTAATGTTGTGGAATAGAAGAAAAAGGAATCATATATTTTCCACCATAGTGAAAAGTTAGCAATTGTGTTCGGTTTGTTAAACATGGCCCTTGCTATAACTATTAGAGTTGTTAAGAACCTTCAAGTATGTTTTGATTTTCACACTGTATCTAAATTCATCTCCAAGATTTTTGCAAGAGAAATTGTTTTGAGAGATGTGAACCATTTCCATCATTTTAAATAGGGACGATGTTCTTGTGGAGAATATTAGTGATGCTAAATGAAGCAATATGAAAAATAGGCTTGCACTATAATAATGTGCACTACATTAGATATTCGGTAATAACAAAGGGACATCCATCAAAGTATAACAACAGAGATTTTTTTGTCATATGTTGTAGTTACAAGTGCCCTGCTAGACATACATGAAAATGTGGGAGCATAGACAAGGCAAGTGAACTATTTCAAAAAATGCCTCAAAGAAATGTGATATCATGGAATGTCGTGATTGAAGGATATGTTCAATATGGATTTTTTTGAAAAGTCCTTAGAAAATTTTAAGAAAATGCAACTAGTGGGTGTAAAGCCCAACTCCTCAACCTTTGAAAGTGTCCTTCCTACCTGTGTGTGAATTAGAGCTTTGGATGAGGATATGAACATCCATTAAAAGCATATTTGGAAGTAGTTTTTTATCAGATATTATAGTTGCAAGTTGCACTTCAGATCACCAAAGCCTTCACAAAACCTTCTACACAACCACCGCAACATTGCATGGCTATAAACCACAAGGCTGTTGTTGGGCCTTCACGATGATGCGAGGCTTTCCTCGCATCACCCCGAAGGCCCAAAAAAAACCTTGTGGTTTACAATCGTGCAATGTTGTGGTGGTTGTGCAGAAGGTTTTGTGAAGGCTTTGGTGATCTGAAGTGCAACTTTCAACTACAATATCTAATAAAAATCCACTTCCAAATATGCTTATGCCTTAATGAGAAATAATCACTCATATAACCTATTAGTTGGATTAAAACTGGGAGATAGCATGAGTGCTCAGTTAGCAATAACAATATTGAAATCATCTTCCTTGAATGTTGGTTCTGCATTTTGTGTTGCAAGAAGTTGGATTCTATGGATATCAAGTCTCAAAAAACTTCTCTCAAACTGTGTTGTGTGGCATTGAACGTGCTACATCACATTACACATTCAAGTAGAGCATATGATAATTTATTCCATTAGCAAATGAGGGGAGCCTTCTCATCAGTGGATAAGCTACTATAAAGATCCCACAAATACTTATATGAGCTCTTGAGGAGTGACCTAGGAAGAATGAGAGCAAGGTTTCTAGCCTTTCAAGGTTCTTGTTGTGTGAATATTATCATAAATGTGTATTTTGAAACTGTGGCAAAAAAGATGTGTATATAATCATAAAGATTCCAATGTGTATTTTGAAGTAGCTTATGGTATTTTGAATAGGTGAAAACATTCTTTGTAAGGCTTAGTTTTGAGTGGGCACAAACATTTCATGACATACCTTCTTCCTAATTGTGGAAAACCATTAGAAAGACACATTTGGGCTGCAAAATACAGGCCACATATACTCTCTCTCATTGCTTCTCTAGGTGGTATGGAATTAGGTGGATACCGTGGAATAGAGTACATTATATGCTATCTTATGTACCGAGGAAACTTATGTCAAGATTTGAGTAGATAAATGATACTTTTACCGTCAAAACATTAAACCTTTTATTCTCAATGTATCTACTATCATACCTCTCACTAACATTGTTATTTTATTGACATCATTATCCTAGTGCCTCTACAAAAGAGATCCATTTAAAGGCATCTTGACTACATATTTTGCACAAGAAAACTCTACAAGTGCAACAAGACATTTACAAGACAAAATATCAATTCACTGAAACATTACTGTCTAAGCAACATAATATCTTCAAATGAAGGAGCATTGTAATTGTGATTGAGAAAACACTATGTAGGCATTGTTAGCACTAAGAAATGAAGAAGATAACACATTGAATTAGGTGACTGACATCACTAAAAGGAATATCCTTGTTAGAGAGTTGTAAACTGTGAATTGTCCTCTATCCTATAGGACTGAGAAAGGAAGAACACTATCAAACAGTGATTGAATCATAACAAACAATCCAAAAATAATGAAAATTACTATCCAATGGTGACAAAGATCTATCCTCTAAATCATTTGCACATGGTGATTGAGAACATAGTGAGTAAGAAGTAAAAGAGCACTAAATCATAGCACTACAAAATGGTCATGAGTTATGCAATGAACTTCACTATTCTTTTGATCACAAAGGAGATCAAGATAATAACCAACATACTGATGTGCATAGAGAATGTTCATGGAGTGCAAACTTCCTTACAAAGCAATTACCACATCAGAGTTTGAGGTGAATTGCACCTGTTATTTTATGTTGATATGGATATGTTCTAATCTATAGTTAATTGTTGTAGCATAACAGATAGGCTAAATAGTTGTTCATATACCATTGTTTCAAATTCAAAATTTCTATACCTTATTCTAGGATCAAATCACATGGGGAGTCTATACATAAGACACCATTGTTTCAAATTCAAAATTGTTGGCTCTTTCACAATTGTTTGCTTCATTTATTTGATCTAAGACAACGTTTTGTATAGGAGATTCTCTCAAAATCATAGTAAAATCCTTTATTCTAGGAAGACTGTTCAGAATCTTCCCATCATAACAATGAACAAAAGCATCAATCATTAACCTGAACTTTCAAGAGTTTCATCAATTCTACTTTTCCACTCTCTTTTCCATTCTGAATTTTATTCCCAATTTCATCCATGAAGAACTTCCTCAGCCTGTAGATCATGTTGTTAGCCATAATTTTACCAAGTTTCAAGGATAGCTTTGAGGTTTTACCCAAGCAACAATTGACAAAATTCGGCCTTACTTGATACAATGTGTTTAAAATCTCTTTGAAGTTATTCTAGAAAAGAGTTCCTGAGAGTGTTATGCATAATTTTGAATTAACCTTTTAGCATGAATTTCATATCTTCGATCGGCTATTTCGAGCTTGATGACCTTCATCAAGATCAAGTAGACCTGTGCTCTCTAAAAGTAGTTTTCTTGAAGAGGCTAAGCATATTGGAAAACTTCTTTTAGAGAGCCTAGGTCTACTCATTCTTGATGAAGGTCATCAAGCTCGAAATAGCCGATCAAAGATATGGAATTCATGCAAAAAGGTTAATTCAAAACTACACATTATACTCTCAGGAACTCTTTTCTATAATAACTTCAAAGAGCTTTTCAACACATTATATCTGGTAAGGCCGAATTTTGTCAATTATTGGTTGGGTAAAAACCCGAAGCTATCCTCAACACCTGGTGAAGTTATGACTAACAACATGATCTACATGTTGAGGAAGTTCTACATGGATGAAATTGGGAATAAAATTCAGCATGGAAAAGAGAGAGAAAAAGTAGAATTTAATAAAAATCTTGCAAAGTTCAGGTTAATGACTGATGCTTTTGTTCATTGTTATGATGGGAAGATTCTAAACAGTCTTCCTAAAATAACAGATTTTATTATGATTTTGAGAGCATCTTCTATACAACAGGTTATTTTAGATCAAATAAATGAAGCAAACAATTATGAAAGAACCAACAATTTTGAATTTGAAACAATGGTGTCTTATGTATAGACTCCCCTTGTGATTTGCTCCTAAAATAAGGTATAGAAATTTTGAATTAGAAACAATGGTAAACGAACAATTAACTATTTGTTATGCTACAACAATTAACTATAGACTCCTAATTTTGCTCTGAGTATGACAATACCAAAGCTTTTGATGTTTCTAAAAAAAACCTATAGTGGAAAAGTGTAGTCTCCATCTGAAGGAACCATCTTCAGAGCTCTTCCCTGAAATAAGGGTTGAAAACATTAGAAGAAAAGCAATACCATAATTCTAAAGTAACAATTTGTATCAAGCCAAATATCAGAAAGTATAATTAAAAAGACAAATCCTTGCAATCGGACCTCAAATTGGACCAAGCAGATTTATGGTTTTATCTATAGAATGTAGGAACTTTCTCTGTTAGAGCTTCACGACCTCAAATTGGATCTCCAATTGCACCAAAATATTTATGATTTTATCTTTAGATTGTAGGAACTTCCTCTATCGGAGCTTCATGACCTCAAATTGGATGTGAAATTAGACAAACAGATTTATGATTTTATCTTTAAAATGTAGGAACATTCTTTGTTTGATATTCATGACCTCAAATTGGGTTTGAAATTAGACCAGCAGATTTATGATTTTCTCTATCGATCGACATTTGTATTCCTACACCCAGGTTGTGCTTCCGAGAAAGAACACCCGAAAGTGTTTTAGACTAGTTGAAGGTACTCTCCAGCCTGGTTATGTCACCGATAGCAATCCAAGTTTTCTTGAACTATTCATATCCAAATGTTGAATCACAATCTATTCTTCTTGCACATAAAAATTCCACATATTAACCCCTTCTAAATAAAAAATTTAATCATCATAAAACCATAATTAATAAATCATTTCAATTTCGAAAAGAATCCGATGTCATTTACTATCAAAACAAAAGTTGTATAAATCACAAAAAATCCATGAAGCCTCCTAAATGTAGCTTAAATCAATTTTACAGGATGGGTTTCAACATAAGAAGCTTTCTACTACAACTCTCAATGAATGTATTATAAGCAGAAAACAAAATTCTTCACACTCGAAGTAATGCAATCAAACATTTATTCCAAAAGTATGTTAGTAGGAGTTAACTAAAAATAGAATGATTTTTTTTGGTTTCTTTTAACAATATGCCACATGGAAATGGAATAATCACTAAGAAACCCTAACAATAAAAAATGAAGCAAAGGTTCACCATAAGAGCACAACTGAGGAACAAATTCTTGTGACTATAATTATGTGATCCATAACTCTATTGGTCATGTAGCACAATTGTGCTATAAAAAATACAAGATGCATTCATTTGTGACCCAAGTTTAATGTGGTTATGTTGTGATAGAAATGGAGGCACTCATATGAGCACAATTCATATACAAATTAATCACTATCATCACAATTAGGTTTCAATCATCATTTGGTGCATTCAAGTTGACTCAAGTTTAACATGTTACAATATAATGATAGCATGATCCAAGAGCGATTATCTCTTGCTGCAATAAAGAGCCTATAACTTTGGTTGATATGTAGAGTGATTGTTTTATATCAATTATGTAGTGCATTGAAGCACAAACCATGTTTAATAGGCTATTCTAGAGAGTGATAAAAAAATTCCAAACCTTATGAATGTTACTTAAAAGGACTGTGCAAGGGAAGTGATCGTATAGAAATGATAAGGTTTTTTTTATGTCAAAAGATAATGAATACTTAGAATGAGTCCAATGATGAATGAGGACAAGAAGTTTACATATGATTCATCACCATGATAGTGTCAAGTACAAGCTACATGGACAACTCTTAGCTATACCAAGTGGATTATGAGAGGTTCATGAAGACATGGAAGCAGAGTTTTGAAGAGGATAGTGCTCTATTAAATATAGTCATGTTACAAATGGAAAAGGCTTTCACCATGAAGGTCTCCTTGAGCATTCAATATTTGTAGACCTATTAACAAAGGGAAATGATTTGTGTATAAACATTTATAAAAGGTAGATTGTAGAAAATAAAAGATGGTTATAAGACATAAAAGATGATAGTAATTGTCAATAGATATAAGGGCAATCCATATGAAAAAGACACTCTCTATGACCATAATACATAGGAAAAGTACCATGAAGCTAAGGGAAAATTAAGAAGTAGGGACAATTACTATAACCAATGGATAGCGATAAAATTTTATGAGGATAGTTAGCTCATACATGATAGTAAATATGACCTTAGTCATAGTTGAAGCTAGCACAAGTGGATATCAAGTAATTGCATTGAGATTAACCTCATTGAAATAGGATAGTCATGGTTATCAATATTTATAAGACATGAAAAGATAGAGCACAATTATCTTGAAGACTTTTAAATAGCCATCTTCAGATATGAATGATAGTCATGAAAGATCAAATCATGAAGGATTCATGGGACAGTTATAGCCACGTGACAATGGGCAATAAGGGAGATCTAAAACACTTGTTTATTTAGGTAGAAAAGGATGGATAAAAAGAAAGAGAAGCTATAGTCATTATAATTTAGATAAAGAAAACATGCAATGGTAGGTTACTTTTGAACACCCATATCAAACCCTACTGAGATTTGTCTTGAGCATTTTTTTTCAAATGAATATATTTGAGGACAAAACCTTTCAGATTATTAGTAACTAGTGGACAAAATCCCTACTAGTTTGTAAATGGCCAAGGACAAAAACCTATTGGCCAAAGAAGCGGTTCTCACCCATAGGTTGTGGCTGAATTTTAATGGTGGTCGACATTGGTGATATCAAGATAGTAAAACATGCATATTGCCATTTATTCATCATTATTTTGCTTACAAAGACATACATATTGCCATTCATAACCAGAAAAAATCCACATAACCAATAAAACCCATTGACACTTCAACAATGAGACTATTGTCATGTCTTAAACATATCATGGCCTGTGATCTTCTCAAAATATTTGCAATGTGATATGAAAGTATCACCTATGAAGGTGGTTGTTTTCCTAATAAGAGCCTTGACTTCCTATTTTGGGATTATGTTAGGGATGAAACCTTCATGAGGATACAAGCAAGCTCTTCCTCAAAACTTCAAACAAAACTAAAAACACTAACGACATAGAGTATACCTGGAAAGATGTGAGGATGAAGGATTCCAAGAAAACCTCGAATATTACTCAACGTGGGCATGATCTATCCTCAAAACCTTGGACAATCTCCTTGTGCATGCAAGGTGTCTTCAAACCCTTGTGAATCTCTGCAATGTGGATGAGTTCAAAGCCAACAAATAAATGTTTCTCGATCAAACTCAACATGCCTTTATCCCAGATCTTCTCAACAATGTGGATAGATGCTAGTGCAACCAACTATTGGTTCTATGCCATGCCCTCAAAAAATATTTGGACTTCTTCCGACCAGCAAACTAAAAAACCCCTAACCTTCCTCTTGCTGCATGGCTCAATAGACACAAGGAATGAAAATTCTCTTTATCATTGTTTGGCACCCAAAAAAAAACTTACAAAAAATTCTCTTTTTCATTGTTTGGTGCCCAAAAAAAACTTAGTCTTTCACTTTATTTTTTATTACTTTCCACTTTATTTTCCACTTGATGATCAAATTAGTCACTTACGATGATCAAATTAGTCATTTATAGTTGTGTTGCATAAAATGACTAGAATTTAATCATTTTTAGTTGTCGTGACTAAATTTTTTAGTCGTCGTGACTAATTTTTTTAGTCATGTAGCCATTTATATGCCAAATTCTACTAGTGATACTCATGTACAACAAGAAGTTGCTACAATATACTCAACCTTTGTAGTGGATAAGGAAATTGAATCTTGCTTCTTACTTAACCATGACACCAATCTACATCCAAGAAATAATGCACACCACCACTTGTACTTTTTTGTCATCAACACAACTTCTTCTTCTTCCTCATCCTCTTCCCCCTCCTCCTCCTCCCCCTCCTCCTCCTCTTCCTCCTCTTCCTCTTCCTCCCCCTCCTCCCCCTCCTCCTCTTCCTCCTCCTCCTCCTCCTCCTCTTCCTCTTCCTCCTCCCCCTCCCCCTCCTCCCCCTCCCGTTCCTCTTCTTCCCCCTCCTCCTCCCCCTCCTCTTCTTCCCCCTCCTCCTCTTCTTTCTTCTTCTTCCTCTTCTTCTTCCTCTTCTTCTTCTTCTTCTTCCTCTTCTTCTTCTTCTTCTCTCTTCCTCTTCTTCTTCTTCTCTCTTCCTCTTCTTCTTCTTCCTCTTCCTCTTCCTCTTCCTCTTCCTCTTCCTCTTCCTCTTCCCTCTCCCCCTCCCCTTCCCCTTCCCCTTCCCCCTCCCCTTCCCCTTGGTGTTGTCATTGATGGAAAACCTAATCGATGATCAAATACACACACTATCATTCGATCGTACCGACAGACAAATTGAAGATTAATAAGGAAGACCAAAATATCTAGTAACACAGTGTTCATTGATCTATATAAATATTTCATGTTATTATTTTGTGTTGCGCATCTTAGAAAATGATTTTTGGTACATTATCTCTATTACTACTGAAGCGCAGTGGCTCGTATCAATTCGTGTGGAAGTTAGAAGATCCGGTTGGCTTATTCTCAGTTTTTCTTGTATTTGAGCCAACTTCATGAATGCATTATGCCGCGGATGTATAAGGAGTAATTAACTAAATTTTTTCATGTTCGATTATGTTTGTTTGGGTCCCCTCTATGTATTATCCGACTTTGGAGGATGCACATAAAGATTTAATTAAGGATATAGCCGACGGTGGTAATTATTTTTGTGTTCTATTGAAGCCAACAAAGTATAATTGAATTCTATATTGCAGATATATATATAAGTTTTTCCATATCATTTTGTAATGAGTATAAAGTGTGTGTGATGCGAATTGCAAGTTAGAGAAAATCAGAAGAGCGATAATTTGTAGTTTCACTTGCGCATAGAGAATTTGTATTGCGAGTGTGAATAGAACAGAGAAAAAGTGTAGAATCAGTCTATAGGATAGAAGATTGTATATTGTGCTTAATCAGAATTGTAATCAGGCATATTTAGATGCTATTTATCTCAATATAAACTCTCATATGGTTTTAATTTGACTTTCATTGTAAGGCATTGAGCCTTCCCTTTGAGCAGTGAGCTCTAGGCAGTGTGCCTGAATGCAAGTGCATTCCCCTTATTGTAAACTTCATTTGAGTATACTCAAATTAACTTGTGGATTGGCTATCCACCATGGTTTTTCCCCTAACAAGGTTTCCATGTAAAAATCCTTGTGTTATGGTATTGTGTTCATTTGCTTCATGTTGTTAATACTTTGAAGTTAAAGGTTTATAAAGTTAATTTTTGCACAACACTAATTCACCCCCCCCCTCTTAGTGTACCTTGTTTCCAATAATTGGTATCAGAGCTAGTTCCTCTAAAAGAATTTTAACAGCTTGGGGAGATCTTGGAAGGTGTTCTAATGGATTCAAGCAGTCTTCAACAACAACTTTTGGTGGCTCTGGATGATCTTGATCAGTCAAAGGTTGAAGTTAAAAAATTGCAACAAAATCTCTCAAATGTTGAGAAATTCATTGAGTCTCTGAAAGACAAAATTAATAAGTCTAGAGAGAAGATAAAGGAGCTCTATGATCAAATTAAGCAGAGTGACAGTAAGAGCATTGAAGAAGAAGAACTCGGTCAAGCCCTGAAATAAAATACAGAAGAGTGTGAGAAACTCACCAGAGATAATATAGTTCTAAAGCATGAGATGGAATATATCATGATGAAGCTGACCAAGGAGATTGAAGATAGGAAGAAGAATGAAGAGAATCTAGCATAGTCCCTGAAAGAAAAATCTGAAGTATGTAGCCGATTGGTTGATGAATTGGAACAATCTAAAAATAATGAAGAGGCACTTGAAAAGCAGATGGATGATCTCAGAAATGAACTTGCTACTGCAAATGAGTATAAAGAAAAGTTCAAAGCTAGCTCAACCATGCTTGATGAACTAATTAGCAGTTAGAGGACTCATGGTGACAAGCGAGGTCTTGGATATGAAGAAGGAGAAAGTTCCATATCCGAGCAAAGGATATTCAGACAAGGAAATCAAATAAACAAATCTGGAAGGTATCTGGTAAAGCAACCTAATGCTTAGGGATTTAATGGATATTGTTTCAGTTGCAATAAATTTGGACACATGGCTACTCAATGTAGAAGTAGAATGAATCAAAGTGGTCCATCTTTCTCAGGTCGATGTTTTAATTGCCATAAGGTTGGTCATAAGTCGAATGAATACAAAAATGTGATGAATCAATTTCATAGAAATATCATATGCTACACATGCAATAGATTTGGCCATACTGCTAACTAGTGCATATCAAAATGAAATTAGTGGAACAACTGGTCTGGAAAGAGAAATGTTGTGTGCTTTAACTGCAACAAAACTATACACATTGCTACATTATGTTGGAACAAAAAAGGTCTGGTAAATCAAAGGAAGAACATACAGAAGGATATCAAAGGGAAAGGTAAACTCACTACAGATGCAGTCAACCAGTAGATGTAGAAGAAATGGGTGAAGAAATATCTCTCTGTTGTTGTTGAAGAAAGTGTTCCAGCACCAGAACCTGCTTCTAATAATTCCTCCAGGAACTAGTCTTAGGCCTTTGGCCTAGGGGGAGCTTTCAAGAAAATCATTTAACCCCCTAACCGGTTAGTGACACCGGATGTGGATGTGTATAGTAGATGCATAGATTCTCAACAAATGATGTTGAACTCATTGGAGAAATTGGTATGCCGTATTAGAGGTCCATAGAATTTTTACCCGTCATAATGCACAAAAATAGAGTAACCATATGTATTAGGGTTAAAGCATTTATTGCAACAAAAAGGGTTAGGTATGCAAGTGATAAAAGGTTATTTCTATTCTTCACTTGTCACTTTGCATTTGGAAGAGAAGAATTTTGGAGAGCTCATAGGTGAACTTTGGCAAATTGAGGTGAGATTCAAGCATGGAAGTGATTCGGCAATCAAATTCTGATTCAACGAAAAAAAGGTATTTTTCAGAAAAAAAACTCTACGAACTTGTAATTTGGTCAAAATGAATACTCCTCTGGTAGTCAAAGTAAAGGATAGACCTCATCCTAAATTCAAATGGCATCCTTACAAGTCTCTTGAGACCGATCCATTAGGAGCATTTCCATCTATTCCGCACGAAGTATTACACATGGAGGATATTAGGGTTTATATCCATGCAAATATTGAAGAACTAGTAAGTTCACAATTGTTGAACTTGTACAATAATCATATCATAGGTGAATATTTCCGCGTGAAACCGAAACATAAAATCTTGGAAACAAAGAAATTCACACAGATCGTCAAGTTTCCCATGTTTGAACAGTCAAAGTGGGTTCATTATGTTTTGAGTTGAGTGCATGATGAATTTATGTGGCTAAGCATTTCGTTCAAAACTACAAAGGAAGCTATCAATGCAGTAACAGGTTTAAACTCTTCTGGTGGGTTAGCTATTCTAAAGTTTGTGAAAAGTCAAACTGTCACTGATGCTACATGATCCACATATGACAAAAGAGTAATGACTATTGATAACATTGGTGATATAGATGTCAAATTTTCATCTATGGTGATTCGATACAAGATTTATCATTCTAGCTGAGATAACTCTGTGTCTGGCACAACAATCTATGTCGCTTATCAAATGGTGAAGGAAAATGCATATTATGATCTCTGTGAACTGCTGAGAAGTCATCTAATGGAGAATCTTGCAAAGATCAAGAAAGATAAGAAAAAATCTTTCAAATATGGTAACTTGCTTGTGTGCTTATTCTTTTATTTCATGGGTGAAATTCTGAGAGTTGGAAAGGTTCGTTGGCAAAAGGAAAAATCGGTAGCCACACAGATCAGAGATATGTTACACAACTTTGCAGACACCAAAACAAAGAATACAGCTATGTGGGGATACTTTAAAAAATTTCAGGCTATGATGCAAGATAGGGAGAGGATTCCTACCTCTATTGTAGAGAAGTACAAAGATTCAATTTGCTTCATGGTGGATGTTGATCAGAGTATGATGGAAGCTGTTGATCTGAGAACTATCTGGATCATGCCTATGGGGTATGAAGTTGAAGAGAACATTTTGGAGATGTATGCACAACACTTGCTAAGAAAACCTCTGGATCTGGTAGAAGAAAGGTTTGGTACCTATGTAGAAAAGGACATACAGGCTCATAATGAGCTCAGGAAACCTGTGTTTACTAAAAGAGTCAGAAAAGAAGTTGAAGTTCTTGCTGAGAGTATGGGCATATCTATAGAACTACTGAAAGAAGCCAGAAAGAAAAGGGAAGAAGCTGAAGTAGCAAAACAAGTAGCAAAGGAGGCAGCAAAAACTCAATCATCTGGTCCAACAGCACAATCTGCCCGAGTTAGAACAACTAGAAGTTCTACATCCCATTCAGCTCCTGCAACAAAGTCCATCCCTGTAAAAACTAAATCCAAGGGATCCGAAAAAGAAGGCAAAAGGAAGAAAGATAAGAACAAAAGATTGTATATGGTTGTTTCTGATGATGAGGAAACTGATTCTGATGAAGATGTCAAAGAAATTAAACATCAAGGCACCAAGGCAACAACCGTCACAAAGGGAAAACCCCCAGTGAAGATGTTCAAGCGAAGAAAAAGATAAAGATTGACAGTTCAAGAATGTTAGCTGCAGAAGTTGAAAAGGCATTAGTCAAGGATGGTAATCTCAAACCACTATGTAAATGGTATGAGTCTTTTGATGATTCTAATAAAAGAATTCTTGAAGAAGTGACAAAAAAGCATATGAATGTTTTCAATAAAGTTTTGATTGAAATTATGCGTAGCCTACCTAAAAGCCTATATGACATTCTGGAAATGAGAAGACTTACTAACAAAACAGAAGAAGAAAAAATGAGAGAAAGGATTCTTGCAGAACTATTTCCATTGATGTCTATGGATGACATGAAGACATTCTTGAACAAGGCCAAAAATAAATTTAAAAGCAAAACAAGGGTTAACAAGCTAATGATTGGTGTAACTGATGAAGTCACAAAAGAAACTTAGAAAATTCTGAGAGAGATACTGTTGAATGAGAGAATTGATATTATAGCTGAAGAAACTCATGTCTATGATGCTCCATGTGGTCTGAAAAAGGAAGCAGAAGAAGAAAATTTGGGTACAACCAAGGATTCACAGATTCCTCTTGCAGAGGACAACACAAAAATTCCTATGGAAGTTGAGCTACCTGGAAATGTATCAGTTGAGAAAGAAGAGATACCTGAAGGTAAACCAGACCCTACAACTATGGAAGAAGTGATTGAAGAAAATAAAGATGATGTAAAATCAATTCCAATTGAGGCAAGAGACACTACTGAGGTAGTGAAGAAATTTTTGGTTGAACAGAAAGAAGAATTGGATCCAGAATTGATTGAAGGTCCCATTGACCTGTCCACCTTAAGTCCAATCCAGAAGATGAAAGTAGCTTCGTTTGCTCAAGCCCAAGCCAAAGAAGAGCTACTAAAGTCATACATTGAAGATAGTGAACTGCTAAATCTTGCATCTGGAGTATTGGAGAAGATAATGCCATCTTATGTGAAATATTTGAGTGATTCCTCCTCCAGTGAATTGAAAAAGCTTATCAACTCGGTTAGTGCACACTTTGTGTTAGTAGAAAAATCTGCTATGGTGAAAGTACAAAAGGAATTTGATGTCAAAAGGTTTAGTGGATCGAAGGTATTGATTGCTAAAGATAAAACTGTTTTAGCCACTTGTGTAAAGAATGTACATAATAATTTATCAGAAGGTGGTAAGATCTACAAATCATGTTTTTGTTTTTCAAAATTCATTGAAGCTAATGAGAAGAAGATCAAAGATTTGGAAAATTAGCTAAGTACTATTTCTGAAACATTTGATCCTCTAACCGGTGGTGTTGGGAAGATAGAAGGCAAAGTGATGTCTATGCTTAACAAAATAAAAGGCTTAAAGCATTAGAATGATAAGATTGTTGTCAGATCATGTGAACTCAGAAGCATAATTGGTCCTAAAATTGAGATAATGTCAAGTGCCTTAAAGGAAGGAGAGGACACTATGGTAGTTGGTGATCCAGCCAACTTGGAATCCATAGAGACATAGTCCTACCTGATATGTGGTCACATAACAATCATGGAGAGTCTCAAAAGAGTTTGGGATGCAAATCTGATGCAGCTGAAGAAATATTTTGCAGACATTTTTCAGTTTATGTAAGTCTAAGAAGCATTTTTGTATAACAGTTTTGATTGATTGATCCATTTTTTGGTATGCGCACCCTTGCCTTCTCCATTGATGTCAAAGGGGGAGAAGAGTGGAGTGAAAAATTCTTAATCATCTTAGGGGGAGAATTATATTTTTGGAATTTTGGAGATGACAGTGCAGTCTATCTTGGTACTGATCCGACACTTAGTCATTTTTCACTAAGTGTTGCCATCAATGCCAAAGGGGGAGATTGTTGGCAAGAGACACTGCTAGTATAACTTGGTGTTGTCATTGATGGAAACCCTAATCGATGATCAGATACACACACTATCATTTGATCATACCGATAAACAGATAAAAGATTGATAAGGAAGAACAGAGTATCCGGTAACACAGTGTTCATCGATCTATATAAATATTTCATGTTATTATTTTATGTTGCGCATCTCAGATAATGATTTTTGGTACATTATCTCTGTTACTACTAAAGCGCAATGGCTCGTATCAATTTGTGTGGAAGTTAGAAGATCCGGTTGGCTTATTCTCAATTTTTCTTGTATTTGAGCCGACTTCATGAATGCATTATGTCGCGTATGTATAAGGAGGAATTAAATAAATTTGTTCATGCTTGATTATGTTTGTTTGGGTCCCCTCTATGTCTTAACCGACTTTGGAGGATGTGCATAAAGATTTAATTAAGGATCTAGCCGACGGTGGTAATTATTTTTGTGTTCTATTGAAGCCGACAAAGTGTAATTGAGTTCTATTTTGCGGATATATATAAAAGTTTGTCTGTATAATTTTTTAATGTGTATGAAGTGTGTGTGATGTGAATTGTGAGTTAGAGTAGAGAAGAAGAGAGATAATGCGCAGTTTCACTTGCGCATAGAGAATCTGTATTGCGAGTGTGAGCAAAACATAGCAAAAGTGCAAAATCAATCTATAGGACATAAGATTGTATATTGTGCTTAACCGAAACTATAATCAGGCATATTTAGATGTTATTTATCTCAGTTCAAACTCTCAGATGGTTTTAATCTAAATTTCATTGTAAGGAAATGAGCCTTCCCTTTGAGCAGTGAGCTCTAGGCAGTGTGTTGAATGCAAGTGCATTCCCCTTATTGTAAACTTCATTTGAGTATACTCAGATTAACTTGTGGATTGGACATTCACCGTGGTTTTTCCCCTAACAGGTTTTCCACGTAAAAATCCTTGTGTTATGGTGTTGTGTTCATTTGCTTCATGTTTATGTATTATGGTTGAATGTTAATGCTTTGAAGTTAAAGGTTTATAAAGTTAATTTTTGCACAACATTGATTCACCCCCCCTCTCAGTGTAGCTTGTTTCCAATAGCAGGGTCTCGAATTGTGCCTTCAGATTCTACAACTTTGCTTGTTCAACCTTGTCATCTCCTTCATAAATTCTCTCAACCTTATCCCAAACTTCTTTAGCAGTCTTAAGATTCATAACTTTAAGTTCATAAGAATAAATCTTGCCTTAGCATTTACCTCATGTGCCTTGATCTCATTACTTGTGCTTGGACTATTCTAAGGTGCAACATATTGAGTCTTTATTTCCTTTTCAATCTCAATTCTATGATATATTAGATATCCTTCCATCTTTGTCTTTCATAATGCATAGTCTGTTCCATCAAATCTAGAGCAATCAATTTGTTTTGCCATCTTGGATCTACCTTAAGCAGTTAAGCTCTTCTCTAAGGAAAATTTCTCTGATACCAATTGTTGAATAAATAAGACAACTAAGAGGGGGGTGAATTAGTTGTAGAAAATTTAAATATCAAAACCCTCAACAGTAATCAAATCCATAAGCATTCATTAAACTCTTATTTTTGTTAAAGTGATAAATCATGAAATGAAAATAACAAAAACTAAAATAACACCGGATTTATGTGGAAAACCCAATGAGAGAAAAAAATTTAGGGTTAGAAGGCAAATATCTAACAAGTTAAATGCAGATTTGAACAATAAAATAGAGTAATAAAACACACATAAAAGACAACACAAAGAATTTAACGTGGTTCACCCAATTTGGGCTACATCCACAAAACCGCAACCATCCAATTATTTTATTATCCAGTGCAAAACATATTATAATATCATGAATAATACCATACTACAACTCTCCATCCCAGCCGCTTATAACATGCTTTTAGAAGCTTGCAGAAATTAGGGTTTACAAAGTTGGCCTTTTTCATTTTCGGCGAGGATACATGAAGAGTGTACAGTACTAAAAAGTGTATAGTATAGCATGATCAGTCACCATATACCAACAAAAACCATGGTGAGGATTAGCTCACAATATAAGTAATTACAAAATGGGTACAAGGGCTCATTGCTAGAATAAGACACACTGTCCAAAAAGGCTCACAACTAGGGCTCATTTACATAGAAAGAAACAAAGAAGATAGAAGAGAAATGTTACACATAGAACACTTTATCAATGCAACAAGGAATCCACCACAAATGCTCTAACACTTTCACAGTCTTGCATGAAATATTTCAGACACCTTTAGCTCACTACTTTCGAGAATTCAATGCTTTGAATTTTGCATTGCTCTACTCAAATTCACATCAATACTTCTATAATTCACATCACATCACTCACATCTATCTCACATCTATATTTCCTCTCTCTTGCATCTCACAACAACACCACTCTTATTTATGTCATCCTCATCCTTAAAAACCTTCTCCAAGGTCGGTAACTATCTGTTACATTTAAAAATTAAAATTAGGTCAACACCTAAACATGATCGTTGTGGATAGGAATGAAGGAAACCCATATAAATCCTTAGTTAGGACCCAAATTAATCCTAACACACCTCAATATTCTTTCACAAGCTTCCCATGTAGTGTTAACACAATGTCGACCAATACCCATGCTAAACACCATAAAACATTAAGTTCACGCTTCCTTAAATCAATCCAAAAAATTTAGACAACAAAATTCACTTGAAAATGATCTAGAATAATCCACGAATCACCTAAGATCCAACAAAGACTTCATCCAAACTCACATCATAGAAATACTTCAACCCAAAACATCCGATAAACTTTATTCACATATTGACACATGAAACACACACTGTACTATACCAAATCAAGTAATACCTTGAATTATGAAAGATACAACCATTATAAGCAACTTCCCAAATCCGCACAGCCTGAGCCAAACTATCGAGAAACATGGAGCAAATACATTTCTCCTAGACCATAGAAAATACCATTGAAAAACTGGTTCACACATTGGTGAATACAACTCACTCTGTATAGTGATCCAAAAACCCAAATTTTAAATATAGCAACTTCTAACAACCTTGATCAACATACCAGATCCACATAGGCATAGAATCAACATAGACGAAACATGGAGCACAACCCGAAGCACATTCTGAACACTTGCACAACACTATTTTCTTTGTTTATCAAATTTTCTCAAAAGCACTTGGAAACCAAGTACTAGAGACATCATCTCAGCACAATACACCATTCCAACACATCTCTAATCACTGCAACATAAATATAGCTCCATGTACTCACAACACTTCCTCAATATCTCAACTACACATACACACAACCTGCAACATATTGTTTTCCTCTTTTTCACAATTTTCTCAATATCCTCGATAAATTCATCATGCAACAAACTTCCTCAACACATAGTTGACATCAATGACAACACATTCATACTTGCAACACTTGACACATTTGTATACATTGAAAATGGTGCAATCTTCTGTGAATTGGGTCTCCTTCCCCCATACCATTACTTTTCCATTCATGACACATACCCACACATTTGACCTCATCTTATCTAAATCTATGCATATTCCCATATCAACCTAAATCATTGTACATATGCACATACTTGTCCCAATACATTTTTTTATCATCATTTTCATGTCTTAGGTCATTTTTGCTAATGCAATGTTAACTTGAGAACATGGATTTGAATCCTAATTTTTTAAATTTCAAAATTCAATTTTGGTTAATTACTACTTTTTTCTACCCTAAGTAGACTAGACACACTTTTGCATAATTTATTAAATATGTACTTACATTTAAAGGCATTCAGTTATATTTATTATCATTATTAGAATAATTCAATTATAGTAACCAAAAAGAACCTAGTTCCACATCATATTATTTTATAACATTTAACTGTCTGAAGTCTATAGTCTTTGATCTTTTACCCAAGTTTTTTCAAGGGTTGAATTACAAAGACATGTCCCTTAGCAACATAATGAAAATAATGCAAGGATATTTTAAAATTCCACTAATTGTTAGAGTAAATAAAGGGTAGATGAAATAGAGTCAAATTGGGAGAGCTAGAGAGTAGGGGTACACATTTAGCAAGGCCATATTTGCATGAAAAAAGACGAATCCATAGATGTGGTAAAGACATAGACTTGAAAAATCAACCCAAGATAGAGCATAAATTTGACACACAACTTGAGGAGTTACATAGACACATATACACCATTTTTAGATTAAAAATATTTCAAGTTTGATAGTCTACATCAAAATCACACATCTTTGATCATGGAGCTAAGAACCCTTTATTTACTTTGCATTTACTTTAACATTTACTATTTCAAAATACAAATTCCCTTAGTTAATTAATTATTGATATAGGTTAACTTATGTCTATGTGGAGGAATCTTATTTGGTCAACCTATATTGAGCTAAGGGAAAGTTTATTTTCCCTCACACTTATATCAACACGAGTAAGTTGGTATATAGTAGAATGACTCATTCATTAACTATCTCTAGTCTAGTGACAATTAGGTTGAGTCCTAACTTAATCAAGGAGAGATCCAATACATGATCAATGGAAGGGTTCTGCCTCAACAAAATGAGGGAGATGAGGTAAGGAATCAATCAAATCATTTTTTTGATTTTAGGATTTGATCAATGTCACAACAAATGAGCACTAATAGAATTTGGCAAATATTCTAGGTGACTAAAGTTTTTAGTCACAACAACTAAAAATGACTAAATTCTACTCTTTTTGTGCAACTTAGCTATAAATGAGTAAATGAATGACTAATCTGGTTGTTGACTAAAAAATTATTTAGTCACATAAATAAAAATGACTAAATAGTTAGTCGTCAAATCCAAAGTGAACAAAAATTGTAAAAAGCAATTCACCAATTATTGGTGCAATGTATTCATGCGTGCGATGTATTGGTGTGATTATTCACGTTCATTGTAGATTCATTCATCTCACTTGATCTCACTTTGTTCGTTCATTGCAAACCTCGCTTCATTCGCTGCCTGGCATGAGGTGTTATGATTAGTTATACCAACTACTTGCATGGGTGATAAGGATTCAGAGAGGACATGGAGACTTTTGAAAAGGTGGGAAAGGGAAAGGAATTTAGAATTTGCTGCAACAAATTTGAATTCGTCGAGGCCCTCTGTAGCGAAATCAGATTTGGGGACACCCTCTGTAGTGAATTCAAAGGTAATTCGAAACCCTCATTACATTAAACACAAATTCAAAACGCTCATTACAATCTACTGCTCTTAATAATTTTCTTTTACAATCTTTCCATTGTTCTGCTTCACAATGTGCTCGAGCTAAATATAATAAAATTTGGATGTCAGTGCCAAATTAGAATTTCCTCAAACATCTTTGATAGATTTTCACTGCAAGCGCAAACTGTCCTTGTGCAAAGTAAAAATGTGCTAGATTTACCCACACATTAGGGATATGAACAAAGATGTTTCCTGCTGGAGCTTCTTGTAGATATGTAAAATTTTCCTTTGCAATATCAAATTGACCCCTTTCAGCTAGCACAATGGTTGCCTCATTTGAAGCATAAAAGTTTCCTAGTCTCTATGCCAACACTTTACAATACAGTTCGCTAGCCTTCTCAAGATGTTGTGCCTCCACCTTTGGATCCCTCCTCTCATTGCGTAAAGCTGTAAAATAATTCCAATTTCCAAGTGAAATGTCAACATAAGAATTCTTTGTATCTGATTCACTTTGTGCAACTTCAATTGTTTCTTTGCTTTAAGCTAGTCATTTGTTTTCAGTTCCATTTTTCCATAGATAAAGCATTTGATGAGTTTTTATCCACCTTAAGTGAATCCCCAATCAATTCTAGGCTTAGTTGGATCTCATTCTGATCCTGAGACATGGCTGCAAGACATAGATATGTATCCACATAATCAAGAAACTTGAACAATATTAGCCTGTATGAAAGATTTTCTTTTTCAGTATCATGTAGTTATTCAAACAACCTAGCAAGATTAAATAGTGTTTTGACTTTATCCCATGGTAACTCAATCGAAACACCACCTTCTTCTAGTTGATGGAATAATTTCATATCCTTAAAGAGCACAGGAAAAATTGTAGAATTAGCATTGGGGCTTTTATTTATGAATTCAACCCAAATGTCATTTCCTAATGCCTCCATAAAATTTTGTTGAGCCAACTCTAGTTCATCATGCTCAAAATGAAGAATCCAAATGTTGTTTAACAATTGAATGGGTACTTCTTATCTGCTCTTCTTCAGAAGAGACTTTGGAATCTTAAGAGAATCTAAGGCTGCACTAGGTTCTGACGATATTAATAACTCACCCATCTTGATAAATGCATGGGCATCAGGTGTATCTATGTGAGTTGCCTTTCTTAAAATTTCCAATTCTTTCTTTGCTAGCCCTTGTTGAGCATATATATGGCCTACAATTTTAAGCTCTCATATTTCTCAAGGTGGACCTCCAAAACCTTTTCAAAATTTGAGAGAGAACTCTTAAGATCTCTCGGCTTCAATTGAACCTATCCACAAAATCCTGTGGCCTCTAGCTTTCCTTGACTGATGTCATGTAGTAGCAGCCAGTGGTGTCATAATCACCTTTACTATGATAAGATCATGCAAGATTATAATATGAATGAGATTTCACGAGAGGGTGGTCAGTTGAAACAAGAGTTGTCTCAGTCAACTGTTCCACAAGAAAATGCTGCCCTACAATGAAGAAAAAATGGTTTGCTAAATGATTCAATGCCATTGCAGAGTACAGGTATAATTCAAAGGCTCTACACATCTTTTCCATTCCTTCATGAACACTACCTTTTTCACTAATTGTGAGAATCCTACAAGTAAAAAATTCAAAAAACTGACCATAGAGATTTATGTACAGGCAGAACATCATTTCCTAATGCCTCCATAAAATTTTGTTGAGCCAACTCTAGTTTATCACGCTCAATATAAAGAACCCCAATGTTGTTTAAAAATTGAATGGGTACTTCTTCTTCGCTCTTCTTCAAAAGAGACTTTGGATTCTTAAGATAATCTAAGGTTGCATTGGGGTTTGACGATATTAATAACTCACCTATCTTGATAGATGCATGGGCATAAAGTGGATCTATGTGTGTTACCTTTCTTAAAATTTCCAAAGCCTTCTTTGCCTACCCTTGTTGAGCATATATATGGCCTACAAATTTTAAGCTCTCATAGTTCTCAGGGTGGACCTCCAAAACCTTTTCAAAATTTGAGAGAGAACTCTTAAGATCTCCCAGCTTCAATTGAACCTATCCAAAAAATCTTGTGGCCTCTGGCTTTCCTTGACTGATGTCATGCAGTAGTGGCCAGTGGTGTCATAATCACCTGTACTTTGATAAGATCATGCAAGACTATAATATGAATGAGATTTCATGAGAGGGTGTTCAGTTGAAACAAGAGCTATCTCAGTCAACTATTCCACAAAAAAATGTTGCCCTGTAGTGAAGAAAAAATGGTTTTCTAAATGATTCAATGCCATTGCAGAGTACATGTATAATTCAAAGGCTCTATGTATCTTTTCCATTCCTTCATGAACACTACCTTTTTCACTAACTGTGAGAATCCTACAAGTAAACAATGAACAAAACTAACCATAAAGATTTATGTAGAGGTAGAACATCATTTCATAATGCCTCCATAAAAGTTTGTTGAGCCAACTCTAGTTCATCATGCTCAAAATGAAGAACCCCAATGTTGTTTAACAATTGAATGGGTACTTCTTCTCTGCTCTTCTTCAGAAGATACTTTGGCATATTAAGAGAATCTAAGGCTACACTGGGGTCTGACGATATTAATAACTCACCCATCTTGATAAATTCATGGGCATCAGGTGGATCTATGTGAGTTGCCTTTCTTAAAATTTCTAAAGCCTTCTTTTCCAGCCCTTGTTGATCATATATATGGCCTACAACTTTTAATCTCTCACAGTTCTCAGGGTGGACCTCCAAAACCTTTTCAAAATTTGAGAGAGAACTCTTAAGATCTCTCAGCTTCAATTGAACATATCCACAAAATCCCGTGGTCTTTGGCTTTCCTTGACTGATGTCATGTAGTAGCAACTAGTGGTGTCATAATCACCTTTAATATGATAAGATCGTGCAATATTATAATATAAATGAGATTTCATGAGAGGGTGGTCAGTTGAAACAAGAGCTATCTTAGTCAATTGTTCCATAAGAAAATGTTGCCTTGCAGTGAAGAAAAAATGGTTTGCTAAATTATTCAATGTCATTGCACAGTACGGGAATAATTGAAAGGCTCTACGCATCTTTTCCATTCCTTCATGAACACTACCTTTTTCATTAATCGTGAGAATCCTACAATTAAAAATTGAACAAAACTGACCACAAAGATTTTTCCCCATTTCAAACAACAAAATTGCCAAAAAAAATGCAAATAAAATCATGTTGATTTTCGTGCCAAAAAAAACCATGAAACCATAGCTTGTTTCTTACTATTATGCTTTGATATAATTTTTCCAAGCATCCATAGCTTTTTTGAAATCACCTGTTTTAGGCTTTTAGCCATAGTAGCAAGGCAGTGAACTGTTTGATAAAATTCTTTGGTAGACATTGTATGAAAAATGTGGTAGCATAGACAAGGCAGTGAACTTTTTGAAAAAAATCCTCATAGAAATGTGGTCTCATGGAATGCCATGACAAGCAAATGAAATTGACAACTGATCCTAGTTATTAGTTATACAATGTGAAGTAATTGCATAACTGATTAGGTTGACTTTGTAAAAACTATATTGTAATTGAAATTTTGTCATCTATAGGCATCTAGTTATTAGTTATTCAATGTGACATAATGCTTTGAGTTTGAAAGATGTGTAATTCAATGTAATCAATAATTTGAATATAAAGTACAAAAATCTATTTTTTACAATTCATTAGTTAAACTCTCTATTTTATTTGCTCTCTATAACTCTATTGCTATGGAAACGCCTTTCAATTTTAAAAAATAGTTTTCGTCTCTTAGTGTACAATATTTTGTTGCTATGTGTAGAACATTACAGATGGATCAACGTCAAAGGTTGAAATACCATGCATTCGATGAGAATAGTCGATCAAAGTGACATGGACAAATATCCATGTCCATGTAATGACTATCTTGGTGGAAAGGTGAAAAAAAGAAGTCAAATTTATTGACATATGATAAGATATGGGCATAGTGGTATAAGCCCTAGGAATGCCAATTATTACGAAGATATGATAGAATGATGGAGTGTGAGAGATGAAGAGGCAACAAACATAGATGAAGTGGCACCAAACATAGATGAAGAGGAAAAAATGTTAGACAAAGGATTTGAAGTTCATAGAATGTTGAATGAGGGTCTAAACAATGATTGGACCAAGTTGATAGAGGATGCTTCAAAGCATTTGTATGCTAATTGAAAGTTAAGTCGTTTGACAACAATCCTTCAAATTCTTAACTTACAATTGGTGTTTGGTTGGACAAATAAGAGTGTAGATCAGTTATGGGATTATTAAGTTTTTTGTTACCACCTGACTCCACATTGCCAACAAAACGAAGTCAATGTAGAAAGGAAATCACTAAGCTAGGCTTAGGGTATGAAAACATCCACACATGTGTGAATGGTTGCGTATTATTTTACAAGAATATAGCAAGTGAGAGTGAATGTCTGAAATGTCATGAAGTGAGGTATAGAGAAGGGTTGAAATCAATTGTGGTTCCTAGAAAGGTTCTTCACCACTTTTCGGTAATCCCACGGTTACTCTGAATGTATAGGTGCAGAGACATTGCTAAACTTATGCAATGGCATTCCCAAAATAAGAGCACTGATGGAAAACAATGACATGTTCCTAAATGTAAGACATGGATCAAATTTGATAATAGATGGCCTGATTTTTCTCAAGATCCTCATAATATAAGGTTGGGTTTGGCTCTATATGGGGTGAACCCATTCTCATATGAAAGTAATAAATGGTTAACTTGGCCAGTGTTTTCAATAAATTATAACTTGCCTCCATGGTTAGCAACTAAACCATTTTTCTCAATGCTATCATTGATTATACCAGGAAAGAAAAGTGTGACTTCAGATACAATTGATGCTTATCTAGAGCCATTATATGATGAGCTAATGGAATTGTGGAAAGGAATTGAAGCAATTCAATCTTTAAGGGATGGTCATTCAATCAAATTCACTTTAAGAGCTTCCTTATTGTTTACGATTCATGATCTTCCTGCATATGGCACATTGTTTGGTCTCAGTGTTCATGGATACCATGGATGTCTTTCTTGCAACTTTAAGGATTTTGTGAGGCACTCAAGAAGTTTTCATAAGTGTATTTATTGTGGACATCATGCTTACCTTAAAATGGAACATCCATATCATCAACAAAAAACACGGTTCAATGGTCAAGAAGAGAATCATGAAGCACCATTGCTAATAACAGGTGATTACATTGTTGAGAATGGATAAAAAATGTCATTTTTTGAAAATGGTGGGATTGTTGGTAGTAGATATGACCCATATAATGAAAGCGGTGTAAAAAGGTTATGCATATTCTATAAGTTGTCATACTTTAAGGATATAGCCATTAGGCATACTATTGAATTTATGCATACAAAGAAAAATATAGCCTATGCTATTATAGAAACTCTTTTTGGTGCTTTTGATATTATTTCATCACATGAAGACTTTCAACAACTAAAGATTCCTCGAAATCTTTGGGTTGAAAAGTATGATGATGAAAAATATAGAAAACCTAGTGCTCCTTATAATTGGACAAAGTAACAACATGCACAATCCTTACAGTTGATGTCTCAGACTCACTTTCCCACTAGATATGTAAGTAGTAGTATTAGAAGCCAAACTGACATTAATAGCTTAAGAGGCCTCAAGACCCATGACTATCATGTCATAATGGAGAATATTTTACATATTGTGGTAAATATATTTTTGGCAAAGGGGCCAAGATTGGTAGTTATAAGGTTGGGCCTAATATTAAAGAGAATGAGTTTAAATGTATTAGATCCTTCAAACTTTGATAGTTTGAGGGAGGAGGTTGTTGAAATCCTTTGTCTATTGGAACGGGAATTTCCACCAACAATCTTTAACATTTCTATGCATCTTTTGATACATCTACAATATGAACTAAAGCATTGTGGCCCGATAAGAACAAGATGGATGTATCCTATAGAATGATATATGAAGGTTTTAAAAAGAATTGTTTGTACTAGGGAAAAACCAGAAGGTGGCATGTTTGAGGGATATTCAATGCAAGAGGCCATGGGATTTTGCACAAAATATATGAAGGATTTTAAAAATGTCAATCAACGTGTATGGGATGATGATGAAGAAGACACAGATAGAGGTGAAGTATTAGAAGGCAATGGATTTTTCTTCAAGCTATCACATCGAGAAAGAAGTGTGATACATGCCTATATTCTTCAAAACACATCTTCATTCGACAAGTGACATAGTTAAAAAAAATTACACAATAATTTATTTACTCAATTGCATTTACACATTTATATTATCAATCTTACTATTTATATGTTAATATTCTATATAGAAAATATGAAGAAGAAAATCAAGCTTGGATGCAACATCAACCTCAAAGGCACAAAAGTCATGTTGATTTGATTGGAGGTGATTCTTTTCCAAAATTTGAAGAATGGATTGCTAATGCAAGCAGTGATGCAAAAGAAGAAGGTCAAGATATAACAATGGAGTAAAGTGAGCTTTCACAATCTCCACATTTATGGGCTACACATTTTAGTGGAATGTGGGCCTATGGTAGTCATTTAAGAGTACAAGAAAAAGACAAAGGAAAGATAAATTGTGATTGTGTTGTTAGTGCTGAATTTATTCATGAAACTGAGAAGAAATTTTATGTTGGATTCATCCAACAAATTATTCTAGTGGACTATGGTGAAAATAGTCCTATATTATTAAAATGTAATTGGATCCGACCATTTGCAATACAATTTGATGAGTATGGATTTGTATGCGCAAATACAAGACAATTTTTATCAGAGACGGATGAGCTGTATGTGTCCCCTCTTCAAATTAACCAATCATTTCTAATTGATGATATAAGAAGCCCAAGATGGTCGTATGTCATTCAAATAGAGTCTCGTTCAAAATGAAAATTCATGGAAGTTGTTGATATAATGCCTGATGGGCAATATGTTAATTTACAAGAAGAATTCGAAGAAGTGGATGAAGATGATGATGGAGTGTTTGAAGAAGACATTTTGATTACCAATGAAGAGACTGGGAGAGAGAATGAATTGCATGTCACAGATGAGGATGAGGAAGAAAATCAAGTAGATGCAGACATGAGTGATCAAGATTCTGATCTTGCTGGCAATGCAGATGATTATGATGATGTTTTGTCACCTTAAGAGGTTAGCTTGTCACCTAAACTTTGGTTATATGTATGGTGTAATTGATATTGAACGCAATAAATATCTGACTATAGGTATGTTTATTCACTATTGTTTTACTAATACATTTCTGAATGTAATCATCATTATTCTGCTGGTACATTATATACAAAACCTGAGATGTTCACTGTTGATTTGAAGTGCATTTAAAGTTAGGTTCAATCATTCTTCTTAGTTTTCTTACTTTGGTTGAAAAATTGAAATTAATTTTATTTAGTTAGAATATATTTTCTTCTATGTCCTATATGTTTTCTAGATGCAAACATATAATGAACATCTGTGACTTAATAATACATATAGATATTTTAACATTAGGTGAATTAAGCCTCCCCATTACAAACAAAGAAATGATCTCTTAGGTATGACTGACACTGAAAACTAAAACTAAGAGACTACAAAATTAGAAGAATGTTCAATCTTTTCAATAAAATAATATCGAAAATACTACATTCATAATAAAATCCAATACCAAACTACTACAACAATCAATAGAGGTATGCGCGGGATGGAAAGACATATAGGTCAATGTACAAATGCTTACCGCAATACCGCGACAACCAAATATGAATACCATGGGGTGGCGGTGAGAATATGTTAACAACTAAAGTAAACCATAACCTCGTAAGGGGTACATAGTGACACTACGATATGGTGGTGAACAATCACTCAACCAGTAGAATTAACCCGCTATCCCGCGGGAGTCCAAAGGGGTGTGTGTGGGATGGTGGTACTTCTATTGCTACCCCACAACGGTCTTCATATAATAGAGCAGTATGGCGATACTCCTACCACTACCCCACAATAGTCTTGATATGATAGAGTGGTATGGTGATATTGCTAACACTACCCCACAACGGTCTTGAAATGACAGAGCGGTACTACGGTACAAGCTGTCAAAGTATTAAATGATTACACGATTCGATTTCCCAAGATCAAGGGCGTGTATTCAAACTCGAAATATGGGCAAATTCTGAAATATTTTGCATGAATTGACATTAATAGTGAGGTGACCGTACTCAACAATAAATATTACTTGGGACTCAACGACATTTTGGCAATCATTCACAAAGCTCGGTGTACCAGAGGCAAGGGAGTTCAAGCGGGAAAACTCTGCAGCTATTATTTCGTCAGGTAAGTTCACAAAAACCCTCTGTAGCAAGTGTATAAGAACTGAATTTGCTTCTACAAGTAGACACTGAAAAAATCAAGTAGGAGTAAATTCTTCATCATGCCACCCAAAATAAGTCAACCTGCGAGTAAAAAGGAAGAGTCCATTGTTTCTAAATCAAAGAAGAGGTCCATGTAACAATCCATTTTAGATGTGTTACCTAATTTTGTAGACAAAGGATCCAAAAAGGTTTTTAAAGATACAACCCAAGGATGTAGAGACCCAATTATCCCTATCTCAGGGTGGGATCTGTTTTGGTACTTCTATGAAAAAAGGGTTGAGAAGATAGCAGTTTCAAATGCTTGGACCTTAGATTTGGCCAAATTGATAGTCCCAAATATCTTCGTAGATGTTGAGTTTATTAAAGTATTGGCACAATATTATCACCCGGCTACCAGGACTATAAGAATGCCAGATGGTTCACCATTAGTGGTGCTAACTAAAGAAGCAATTATAGAGTGTTTTATGTTAAACAAGCAAGCTATCACTAAGATCAACTTGGACAAAAGTGAGGAGGATTATAGGAGATTAAGAAAAACCTATAGGAGTGATGAACTTTCTTTACACATGAAAAAGGGTGCAAACAATAGGAGGATACCTATCTCCCCCTCCCAAAATGATCCATTTTCCATAGAAGACTTCCAAGTATATTTCAAAAGAACTTTTTTTTTTGGTGCGAAGTGCTAATTGGGATAGATGTTGAAGAGAGAATGGCAACATATCTCATGATGATGGAAATGAGGATACAAAATCCTGAGGTCAACATTGAGTATCACTTTGCTACTGAAATTGAGAAAGGGCTACATGAGGGATTTTTGCAAGTAAGAGGGAACTTAGCTCCCATCACTTTCCGTAAATACTCTATGTTGTGTCATTTAATATTGCACCAAAATAGAAACAAATGGACAAAAAGAATGTGTTTGGGAATTACTGATGATTAAGGGAATAGGTTGCTTGTACAAAATTGGTGTTACATTTGGGATAGTAGATGTAAAAATAGTGATTATGTAATATTTCATGATGATTTAGTAGTAAAGGTCATGACCGCTCTTGGTCATCTTTCACCAAGATTTCCTAATAAAATCATGCACTTGTATTAAGACCTTTAGCATTGAAGCTAGAGTAGGGACACACTCACAATTTCGGTGACTGGTTCTTCTTAGCATACCAAACAGTAATAAGGGTCTATGGGTGTCCTCAAACCCCACATGTTTTACCTAAATTTGTTTCTATTCGAATTAAATTTTTAGAATTTATGTGGAAAATGTTATGGATGGAGAACAATGGTATGGAAAGATAGGAAAAAGGGGGCATTCCTCCTTGACCTAACTGAATGTGAGGAGCTATCCATAGGGTTTGACACTCTTGAAGAACAATAGAACTATTTTAAGATGCGGTATTCATTGAGGTCACGAGAAGAAAGGGTCTTTGATTTGAAAGGGCATATTAATTTTATAAAGAAGACACTTCTCACTAAAGTTGGGATTACCCATGTAATGGTTTACGAAGAAGATGTAATAAGAAATTGTTGTACACATGATGAAGTTTTTCAGAGGAAGAGGAAGTGGGAAATCATAAAGAGGTTTGAGGAGGAGAAGAAGAAAAGGGACATTGGATTCAAAGGATTCTATGTTGAAGAAAAGGATCTTATCAAAAGGATGAACGTAATAATTGACAACTTTGAAAGATTATATGTTGAACCAGAAAAAGAAACTTGAGGGTTAGTCTTTGAAACCCTCCAAGCTTCCCATCAAACCAAGAGGTATTGTAATCACAGAGCCCCTACTAGACACTACCACAATACAATCAGAAGCATCCCTTGAGCAACCAAGTCCTAAAAGGCAGAAGACACATGGAGTGGCCCCCTTAGTGGCATATGAAATAAGTGAAGGAGTAGGGGATACTGAAGAGGTAGCCGATGTACTTTTGAATTTTAAAGATGATGAAGTTGATCAGCCACCACCTAAGCTTGCAACTGATTCTCACAAACTAGAAGAAAGAGTGGATGTACATGGGCATAATGATCAAGAAGTGCATGATGATGAAAGGGTGATTGTTGCCCTTAGATTTATTGAAGACGATGAATTTATTCAAACTCCCAAGTTTAAGGATTTTTGGTTTAAAATTAAAATGAAATAATTTGAGGAGAGAATCCAAATTAATAAGATGGGCACTAAGGAGCCATATCATGAGCAGATTATTGCCTAGACTCTTAAAGAACTCAAGATTAATGAAATTATTGTTAGCCCCTTAGAAGCAAGAAAATTGGTCTTAGAAAGCAATATACTAATTATTCCTGGGATGGAGTTAAAAAATATATTATTACTGGATCAATTAAGAAGCCAAGAAGATCCAATGTTAGTTTATGAATTCAATTCAGATGAGGGAATAAGTGGCACAGGTTACAATCCAAGACTTGAAACCCTAGCCTTTTGGACAAAGCAAAAGAGAACAAAAAAACCAAGATTGCTTAATGTTGTAAAAGAAATGAGAGGGACTGCCATGGTAAATACACTTCAAGACACATCAACATTGGATGCAGCTACTATGATAATGAACTCAACAATGTTTACTAGGGATGTGGTTAAAGCTATGGAGCTTAGATTGGTAGACTATGAGAAAGCACAAACTGATCTGAATGATGAAGTGAATAGGTTATTCATAGAAAATGTGAAATTGAAACAACAATTGAAGGGAGAAGGTCCTTCCCAAAGCACATAATTAATAGTATACTAGCCCCTTGCCATCTAGAGTGATACAGGTGAAATCACTATTGAACAAGTTAATGTGCTAAAACAAGAAATTGAGAAGTTGGAAAAGAGTAATGAAGAAACAAAGGAAAGAGCAAAGAGAGAAACCCTCAGGGTATTGGAACATATATTAGAGCATAGGGTTAAACTAATTGTGGACAAATTGGAGAATGTGTATGAATTTTATGTTTCCTTGTCACAAGTAGTTGATCACATTAAGGCCCATATACCTATATTGGACCCCTTATTCAAGAAATGGAAACATTTACATCACATCTTAATGACTTTGTGTAGAATTTTACAAAGGAGTGTTGAGGCCCCCATAACTTTAAAGCCTACTAAGAAAATTGTTTGAATGGTCACAAATGAATATCAATAAATGTCTGCAAAAGACCAAAAGATCAAGGCAAGAATGGATTCATTTCACATGTTAAAGCAATGGTTCGTGCCTAAGATACTAAGGGATGATGATCAACTGAAAGGCTCCAAGGATTGGAAAGATGAGTTTAGCAAAATTGCTCCCAACTTCCTCAATAATATACAAAAGGATGGTGACATAAATATTCACTGCCTCAATTTAACCTTGGATGGAATAATTGCACTGGATGTTGGGTACTCAAAATTCATCATGGATACCAAAGGGTTATTGGACAGTAGATGGAAGAGTCACTTGGCCAACACAAAAAAAATCTAGGAGTACAAATGGCCTCATGATTACATGGTGTACCAATGGGAGCAGACAGATCTAGCTCCCCCAGAAGAATAGGCCTTGCAGTGAAGTACCAAGCCTTGCAAATACTATCATGGAGAGATGACCTTGCTAGATATGAATGATCATGGTTACCTTACGATGAGTAACAAACTTCTGTATCTTGCGAGTGATGTGGACTTCAACATCTGATAAATTCTCTTCACTTCTCATCTTTCATTGCTTTTAAATTTTTATGTAATCCTATGTAAACAATGATAATTAAGACTTTTTTATTTATGTTAAAAATGGGTAACTGACAAGACACTTTTTGACATGTCAGTTAGGAGAAAATTTTGAAACGTATTGTAAATTATTTTTGAAGATCAATAGAATGAAGTTATAATTGGTGGTTGAATTCTAGTTTCAATTGTTTGTTGAAGTGAATTAATGAATGCTATCTTGTTGTCTCTAGTTTGATCTTTCCTTGTTGTTTAAATCAATATATCAAGGGTATATTTGGTTTATCAAAACACATTTGTTGTCAACAAATTCATTTTGTACTACATTTTAGTGTCAAATATTTGGTATTTATGGTTGGTTTCATTACATTCAAATTTTGAATTTTGGGAAATTATATACAGTAAATAGATTGATGGTTTTTTGGATAATGAAATTAGCTCTCTTAGAAATTAACTAAAATATCTTGTCTTGAAATATCTAGAAGGATTATTTTAATTAGAGAGGATTTCGTTGTTATTATTCTAACAATGATTTTACAGTGCAACTAGCTTGCTATTTTCATTCAAGATACAAGTCATGATCAAAGTCAAGCACATACCAAGAAGATGGTACTCTACTTCAAACCCTCAAACTCACTTAGTTTAGTCTACTTACATGGGGATATTAAGGAAGTTGCTAAACAATTAATATATATATATTTTATTTGTGAAGGAGGATCCTGTGAAATCCAATATGATAGTGGATAAATATCCAACTTCTTTTTTGCTAATACTGAACGAGTTTAGGGTGTTGCAAGAAACCAAGACGTTATACTTTAGAACATTAGAGCTTATAGTTATGGCAAGATTGAAACTAATGAAATGATGTTTGACATAGTACAAAACCCTTTTAACTACGAATTTTTCCCACAATCAAATTCCCTGACTTGCTACCCTTTTTTCTAATTTTGATGAATTGTAAGAGAATAAACCTAAATGACTTGCACAAGAACATAAAATTTTTGGACTTATACTGATGATGAGTTTTGAACCATTTGGTGATGCTTCTGTGCATTTGTTCAAGTAGTTGTTTTCTTGCAAGTTTAATGGGTGCCTTAAGTTTTGTTATTAATCATTAGTTTGAAAATTACCGTTGCAGAAAGTATCTTATGTGTTTGTGCCTTCAAAAGTTGAATTGGGCGGTGCTTGTAGAGTGAATGGGGAAGATGATGTCATGGTTGGGAAACTTGTTGTGAAACATCAGGTTAGTAATTTTTGGATGTAAGGCTTCCTAGTTGGATATCAAAGATCTTTCTCATCAACTTTATTTAGAATTTATGTATAAATGGATTCTTTAATGGTGCAGGTCTTTACTAAGAAGACACATGAACCAGGGCTGACGTTTTTATTGTCCAAGTCTGATAATGTTGTTCCAGTATGGTTAGTGTTGACAGCCTTCATTCTATAATATGTCAAATTCATTCTATAATTTGAGCGTATCACCTTTCTTAAATTTTAAACAAGGTTCTAGAATCAACGGTTCAATATGCATATTTCAGGCCTATGTTGAACACTCTGTTTAAGGCATTTTTTGATAAGGCTACAATTTTTTAATTGATTTATCTTTTTGCTGTGTTTGGAATTTCTTTTATAAACTTGTGTTATCATGGAATCTAGTAGTGCTCGATCCACTGATAACCCCACTACGAAACTTGTCTGTTTCATAGGTTCATGATGCTTAAGCACACAAAATGAGGCAAATTCCAATCCACCTCAAAGTGCGTTCCAAAGTCTCAAACTATCCATTTGAGCATTCGTTTGCATCTGTCTATCAAAGACCTTCGAAATGAGTACCTTCGTGAGGTCTAGATGTTAGTACTTAGTGAAAATTGTGAAAAGTGCAGGAGTGTCAAAAAACAACGCTCCTACATTTTGATGCAAAATTAACTAAGTGTCAAGTGCACAAGTACTAAAAATCAGTGCTTGTGCACCTTTTTTAAAAGTCAGTTTTTGGTGCACAAGCACTGATTTTTAGCGCATGTGCACTTTTTCTCCAGACTTACTCAAAATAAACAAGGAGGTGATTTTTGACTTTAGTGCATTTTTTCAGTTTTGCCTTTTAATGCACCTTAATAGATGAACAAATTTCAATTTATTTATGACATTTAAAAAGTGACTTTTAAGTCATTTGGGGATCAATCCACTTCATTTTATTTTGTCATTCTTCTCTCCTCACCATGCTAAGTCATTTCCAACCTCCTCCAGCTCATGTTTTTGAAGATCTCTTCAAGCAATTCGAGTTAGGGTTTCGTTTTTGTTCCAAGTATGTCATTTTTCCTATTTCGCCATGTTATGCTTCTTTGCATTCATTGCAAACGGCTTTGTAAATGATCTTTCTAATCTCACTGGGGTTTGTGTCGATTTTTCTATATGTATTGTTTTCAAAGTGCCATGTCTCAAGGTCGCGCCCTTGTTTCTCCTTGAAATCTTCTCATTTTCGTGTCTCCTTGTGCACCTCCTTCTTTTTCATGCCCTAGTTCGTAGTGATGAAATGTATCTCTTTCTTCCACTGTTTCCTTTATCAAATGCGTGCCTTTCATTTTCCAAACTTACCTTTCCAAAGCGTCGAATTATTCCATCCACATATCTGCTAAAACGTTAAAAATTTTCATCGTTTTTACTCATTCATGTTGAGGCATTGATTTTTAATGCCATTACACTTGACTTTTTTGACAAACTCTAAGTCCCAATGTAGGAGCGATGAAAATCACCGCTCCTACATGGAGTTCATTTTTTCCAAATGCCAAGGCGCTAAATAAACCCACCGATTCACTTCATGAATTTCACTAAGTCTGAGACCAAGTGCCAGGGCGCTGATTCTTAGCGCCCTGACACATTTCACTGAACTTAGACTCAAGACATTTAAGGGTGTTGATTTTCAACGCCCTTGCACCTGAAATCAACTCTCCAAGTGTAGGAGTGCTGATTTTCAACGCTCCTACACATTTGGCAGTTTTTGCCTTAGACACTTTCAAAATACTCCATTTTCGCTTCGGATCTCGTTTCTTCGCTCCCACATCATTTTCGTGCCTAGTTGCTCTGTTCATGCTTGCTCAACATCATTTTCTCACTTCACACTTCCCAATGCTACTTTTCCTGCTAACATCTGTTGATTCATCATCTTTGCAATTTCTTTCCAGATAACACCATCTTCAAGGTGACATCTTTGATCCAGTTGTTTCTAGATGATAGCGAAGACTCCTCCTTCGTCTTCTAAAAAAGAGCATTAAATATAAGTATCAAGGTGTTTTCCCACCTATAGTGATGCTCTCCAAGGTAGATGAAATAAAGGACATTGAGGTCGATCATCAGGACCTTGAAGACTTTGTGAAAAGGACTGAACAAAAGCCTCTTGAAGACTCCCTGAGAGCTATCATACACAACAATCTACATATGGTGTCCACATTCCCAACTTCTACACACAATATAGAGTTCATCCTCCAAGTTGCATCCCATTACATTAGGGAAAGCAAAAGTGTGATAGACTCCTCTAGACAGGTGGTAATGAGACTTGATCCCGATTTCTTTGATATTTTTTTCAGAGTTGCGCACATGAAACAATACATAGAGATGTCTATTCAACAGGCACAAGAAGTTTATGACTCGAATCCCAATAAAGCCAAGAACTTGATAAATAGTCAGTGGTTGAAAGAACCCAGACATACTATCTCAAGATGGCTGAAAGGACTTCCACAAAGTGACTTCAAGGAGGATCTCAGAGACATGAACACTCTCCTAAACAGAATCAAAGGCTTACCAGAATCATCTCATTTTCATGAATGGATGTATGAATACATTCAGATCATACAGAGAAAGAAGGCTCACACTGACTGGGGAACTCAAATTAATGATGAGATCCATGAGCAGCTGATAAATGTACCAACCACTTTGAATTTCTATATGACTTCTTATTTGGTTTTTGCCGCAGTTGTGATTAGACAATTCCTAGGACTTTCTACAAATGGGATTGGACACTCTGTACCAGTGTATAAGTACTTCTATCAGTTGGAGCTAAAGGAGAGTCTTCACCATTTCAGGAGGGTCACAAATGCTTTCTTCGTGCCTCTGCTATACAACTTTGATCCAACTCTCGAAAAGAAGAGAGTGTCAGATGAGGCCTATAAAGTGGTAAGCAAGGTTGGGTGCATATTCTTACAATTTATAACTTTCACTTACAAGAGGGTAGGATGCTACACTGGGTGCCCCTACATGTTGCCCAGATATCCCTCAGACAAGTGGGTACTCATGGAGTTATGCAGACAACTAATTTTAGTTCACAAAGAACAAATGAGGATCCACAAACCAAGATTCAAGTTTCCACTAACGATTGGTAGGTATACCATCAATAGTGTGCAAAAAGACAAATCAATCTATGCAGAAATGCAGGTCATCACCATAAGGACTTATAAATCCAGATTTAACTTTGATTTCTGGAATGTAAAAAAGAAGTTGAAAAAGGATCACAAGCACAAATATCGCTTTGAAGACATCTAGGTTGATTGCAGAGATGAAGAGGATATTCACAAAATGGATTATTCTAGGCTAACCATACAACAAATTAGAGATCTTGGTTTTGTTGATCTACTAGAGGATTTCACAGATTCTGGTGACATTATGAACATTGCCTATGATGAGGATGAGATTTCTAAGAAACCCTTGCTTGTAGTATAGTGGTCTAAGAAGGAATGTCTCTCCATCAGGGAGAGGATTTCTCCCATATTGGCTAACACTATACAATGGTTACACAAAAATGGTTTCCAGATGAAATCCTTCAAGACAGAGTCAAAAGGAGAAATACCTAGAGCAAAAATCAACCTGCAACATGAACTCCACATGAAAGATAAGTAGGCGGCTATTCCCTCTTCTTCTCGAAGAGGCCCTAGAATAAAGTTCACTATTGGAAAGAAGGATATGTGGGTAGTTCAAGAAGAAGAAGCCACAAAATCTAAAACATCTCACCCAAAAGGAAAATGGCCCATTTCTAAAGAGATTTATTCTGAAGAAGAAGAAAATTCAAGCGAAGAATCTTTCGAAGAAGAAGATTCTCAAGAAGAAGACTGTGATGAGGAAGAAGATTCCCTAGGTGAACAAGAGTCTGAAGGTCAAGCAAGTGATCAAGAAGGTGAACCAGAGTCTGAAGAAGAAGAAGGTGATAAATAGGAACTCGGGTATGGCAAAGAAAAAATCCTTCCCCACATGATAATGTTGTTGAGGATCTACCTCACATGTCATCACTCGTAACTTCAAATGTTCCTCCCACACCTCATAATCCAAACACTCCTCCACCACATTTTCTTACATCACCTCTTCCTACATCAATCACACATGTGGTGAGCGTACCCATTCCTCCCGCAACATCAAACGTACTTGATAATCCTCCATCAGTTTCAGATACACAAACGGTTGATATTTTGACAAGTCCTCCATCATCTATTCCCAGCTTGTCATCTCCCTCCTATGACATCACTTTCAAGGTTGAATTCAATAGGTTCATGCATGAATCTTTGCAAGGACAACTTGGTGTGCAATCTACTAGTGCAGTCATGGCAAACACTACTTTGATTGTCACCATACCAGTTGTTTCTACAAAAGCAACCGTGACAAAAGAGTTGACAATCAGCCAAGAAGCTCATACTTCCTCTCTTCCCCCTTGGTTGGTATCTCAAGTATCAAAGAGAAAAAAGCAAATGATCTCTCCAGAAGAACTCAATCTTGAAGAGATAGCCCCTTCAAAAGCCAAGGGGAAGAAAAAGGCCAAGGTACATTCCAAACTCCATATCGATAAATCTAGTCAAAAGTTTGTAGAGATTGGAATACTGCCTCAAGAGGAAGGAGATGTAAACATGGAAGATTACACTGTAACAAGAGTCCAACTTGGCAAGGTTATGAATGAAAGCGCAAAGGCAGATGCACAAGTGGTTTTGGATGCGTTGGTAGGAAGGCTTGACAAAATGGAGCAAGCTTGAGACATGTACAAGCAAAAGACTGAACGGTATGCAACTGTTTTGAGGAGACTTGCAAACTCTTCAGGAAATATCCAACCCATGGCTATTGAAAACCTGAAAGAACTAGCAGTACAAAAGGCTAAAATTTTTGCCTCCAAAGGTAACGCATTGTATGATTTCATTGATGAATTAATACAAGATGGTTCACAGATAATAGTTGCTACTAATGAGAAGGCCACACAAATAGCTCAGCTCAAATTAGAGCTTGATAAGGAAGAAAGTGTTCTTATTCAAGAGCAAAAAGAGATGGAAAGATTCCTATAATTTTGGTCACATATGAAACAAGAAAAGCTCAGTAAATTGGTGCAAGCCGGGGTAATTCCCGACAAGGAAAAATATGTAGAGGTGAGAGAATCACTCAAGCACCGTATCCATGTGATCAAATCTCTTATTGAAGATCTTCACCATGTACAATAAGATTTCTGTTGTACCCAAACCAAAATTTTTGCTTCATTAAAGCATTTTGCTTAAAATGGTCTAAACCTTGTAAAAGTGGGGTCAAAACTCAATTTTCGGGCAAATAAAGTATGGGCTTTTAGTCAGTGTGATGCCAGGAAGATACTGGCAAAATTTGAAAATTTTGAAAATTAGGGTTTTTGAAATCTATTTTTAGCCCGAAACCCTAAAAAATAGGAACTTGTCAGAATTGGATGAAATTAATTTTGATTGGCTTATTTCACATCACAATCACAGTGGTGAAGTCAGTTTCAGTTAAAAGTCAGTTTAAGGCTGGTGGGTAGTTTTCACTTTTTTAGGAGAAAAGTTAGGATCTTCGGGGTCATCAATGGCAGTTGGCCAGTACCAGGTGTCAATATCTAAGCCTGAAACTCAAAGAGGAACGCTCTACGATAAAAGATGTTGGAAATAATGCTTTTTGATGGAGGGGATTTTCAGATTGGCAAAAAGTGCTAAAATATTCTAAGTCTGAGAACTTTTCACTATGTAACGTAGTAGACACTTGCGCAATCAACGTGCAAATCAACTTTATAGTGTCCGTACATGTGAAAATGATGAAGTATAGTCATCCACACACCTCAGCAGTCACAACGCTTCGACATGGTCAACCGCAGGGATGGATACAGCGTTTGCAAAGCATAAAATGGTGAAAATCAATGAATTCAAAACAAATCCGCTCCCCTGTAGCCTAGGGGCGCCCTTCCATTTGAAGGTCAAGATTTGAGTGTTTTGGATTAAGAACACATTCATTATGTTCATTTTTCAGTCGGTTTTCCGATTAGCCATGAAGCAAGATTATCCGAGTTACAGAACTCCGGCAAACGAAGACAGAAGCAGAGGTTACGAAGAATGTTTTCATCAAGGAGGCAGTCTAGAGATGCAAATCCGCTCCCTTCTAGCCCAAGGGCGATTTTCTTTTTGAAGGCCCAGATCTAGATGCATGTGTGTTTTGATGGTTTCAGCCTTTGCAGAATTAGTTTAGCTTTTCAACGAGCTATCAAGCGAAAGCGTATCCAGTACAGAAATCCGGTTATCGGCGGTGGAACTGGAAATTGCAAGCAAGATACATGTCAGATGAAGTTTTGTAGAATGCAAATCCGCTCCCCTGTAGCCCAGGGGCGATCCTGAATAAGACCTGTTTGATGGATGAATTTGCAATTGAGGTCTTCCTGAGATCTCTTCCAGCTCAGTCCAGCTTTGCAGTGTATCCGTTCACAAGACGATCCGATATTCTGAGTAACTGTGACAGAGGTCCTACCGAGCATGTAAAACAGAGGATGGTGAAGCGTAGCTACACAAAGCTGCACAGCTGTAGGCTAGGGGCGATTCTCCTTTAGGCCTGCCAGACGGGGTTATTTGCAATTACAGTCTTCACAAGACTTGTGTGCAATTACTCAAGCTATCCAACGAGTCTAGCCGACAGCCTCCGGGATTTGGCGAATGCTCGTACGTGCGAGGTCAAGATGATAATGCTGTGAAGAAGAGCTGATTGAAGGCAGTTCAAAGAACGACTAAGTGTAAGAATGTTATTTTCTTTGAAAAAGGCGATTTTCTTTTAGAGGCCTTAAAAGCAATTTTCTGGCTTCGTCGTCTCCAAGAACATCTCTTGCAAGTTGACCAAACTATACAGCAAGACAGACGGCACGCGTATCGGAACATTCCAGTTCCCGGTATCAAGGGTCAAAGTATGGTGTTCAGTTGAAAATCACACTTTTGTCAAAATGGTGTTTGAGCTATCACAGAATAGGGGCGCTCATGCTTTTGGGGTTCTTAATACAATTTTCAGATCCTTCACATACAGTCATTGGATGCAGGATACTTCTAGTCATGCAATGAATCCATTATTCAGTCAGTGGAGTTCATTATTCATTGTCAGCGGCAGTTTGAAACATCAGAAGGCAAAACTAAGAAATGGCTAAGTCTGGAGTCAAAACATCAATTTAATCAGAGGCGCCTTATTTTCTAAGGTATCAGATGAGCTCCATAGCAGTTGTTGCTCCCAGCAGACATTTCATCCTTGTCATACAAGCTTCGCGGTGGATATCTCAGCACAGTCGCAGGCTCAGTCAGTCAGCCAGAAATCAGAGCTGAACATGGTCAGTTGTAACTTTGCAGTCAGCTACAAAATAGGAGATTCTTAAAAATCTCATAACTCTTGCAAATGGAAGCCTAAAAGATCAAAATTTGACTTTTTGGAATCAGGGAAGTGTGTTGAACACAGCAAGATGCTATTTTTGGCAAAAAAATGAAAAAAAATATTTTTGCATGCAGAGCATTGAAAAGTGACGAATTTCTTCAAAGACAGATATTGGCGCCATTTTTAGTTTTTTGCATGTGTTAAAAATTAAGATATTATTTTTAGTCTGAAGACTCAGAGACAGTGGCAGTTCAACTGGAGAGAAGCCAATCGATTTTCCTTTTTCTAAATTAGGGTTGCATTATGCATGCATGATGGTACGAATTGTTTATTTAAACAAGCATGGCGCCTTTCATCATTCACACAGCTTTGAAAGTTCGAATTTCTTCAAAGAGATTGGCGAATTTTCATCAAAGGATCAAGTTCGAAGGTGATAAAATATTCTTTTGCAGGTACAAGTTCAGATTCAGCATCAGATTCAAGGCAGAGTGGCGATTTTGACAGAAGAAGATAATAATTAAATAAAAAATTTAAAAAAAAAAATATATCTTTCTTCTTCTCTATATTTCTTCCATCTTCTCGTCTTAAATTCTCTTGCATGTTCGAAGTGTTGGCAGATTTTGGCAAAACAAAATATCTGGGTTGATTCAGAAGAGCTTTCTCAGCAAAACCCATGTGCCAGAATTTTTCAGGAAAATTTGTTCCAGAACATCTGTTCTTGAAGCTTTAATTTTCTCAACCGAAATTCTTTTGCATGGCTGAGTAAAGGGTAAATTTTTGCATTTCTGACGTTCTGGGTTGTCTTAGAATCATTTTCTGGACAAAACCCATATCTCAGATTTTTTCGTAAAAAATTCTCATCCGACAAGCTATTTTTAGCCTCAGCAGGCTATTTTTGGCTTTCCAAAAAAGTTGTCAGAATATAGCCATGTTCACAGTCAACAGGCGAGTTTTTCAAGATGCAGTTCACACAAATCGAATTCAAGACGATGTCAGTCTTAATTCATGATTTCATCAGAAAAGCTGACATTGATTTGTATCAAGCGCATCAGAAAGGTTGACAAGCGTAGTCACTCAAGTCCACATGGTTTTATGCCTCGTATAGCTGATTGTCTTCCAAGGCCAGTTTAGAGGGTTGATAAGCATGAAAAACATGAGAAACATCAAGCTGCAGAAGAAATAGTGGCCATCACTTCAGTTTACAGAGCCGCCAGAGTTACCAACCAATGAAGGGCCAGTTTAAGTATGCAGAGGTTTTCGGTTTTGCTTGAGTTACTAACTAGCAGTTGATTGACAGTTGAGACATGTGATGACCTCTAGATGGTGATGCAGTTACTAACCTCGTGGAGGGGTTACTTGCTCGAGATCAGGGTCAGTGAACTTCAGTTCAAGGCATCCCACCTTTTCCAAGATAGACATTAGACACAGGAGTTAAACTCGAGGCTTCTTTCCGAGTTAACTTGCTGTTATACATTGCATGCATGTCTTTCTTGGAAACATCTACATATACTTGGAGATTAGATTAGATTTTTCAGTTGACTGATGATAGCATTCCAGTTGACTTGCTTTCAATAAGGACGTGCATGTTGCACCTTGTCCATTTAGATTAGATGTTTCAGTTAACTGATGATAGTTTCCCAGTTAACTGTATAGTTTCATTCAATTAGGGTTTAGGAATAAGATCTTGCATGCATTGCAAGACTTTAGTTGACTCAAGGTGATTTTAGGGTTGCCTACACCTTGATGTCTATAAATAAGAGCTTTCAGCTCATTTGTAATTAGCTTTTCCTGGTGATAGAGAATTGCTGCGTTGTCGGCAACATGCCTATTCTCAAGATTGGTTCACCCTTGTAAATTAGAACTTTTGCTTGATAGCATACATGCTGCGCCTACCTTGCCTGTAGTATTGCTATTATTGTATCTGTTCAAAGAGTAATTGTTGTTATAATAAATTGCTGCGCCTACCTTGCCTTCATGTTATTGTCATAGTGTTTATTCGATCTTAGTTAAATGGGGTTGCTGGTTTGATCGTTATTGCATGCGTGTTGCGTCTATACAATCTACTGTCCCAGTTGCTTACCTTTTTGTTTTGTTTATTATAAGCCTATTCAGAAGAGCAAATAGTTGCGCCTACCTTGCCTTCATGTTGCGAAACTGTACTTAAAGCTTATCGTTTGATGTGTGTGATAGTAGACTCATTCAGCCAAGCAAATAGTTGCGCCTACCTTGCCTTCATGTTGTGAAGCTGTACCAGGTTTACCGTTCATTTGTTTGTTTTAATAAACTTCTTCCCGGATTAGCAAATAGTTGCGCCTACCTTGCCTTCATGTTGTGAGCCCGCACCTGAAGTTTATCGTACAATACATTCCTGCTCCATTTCCTCATGCTCTGTTTCTTGAGGAAATTGGATAGATATTAAAGAAGTTAGCTTAGTTGTAGTTACATGATCTGCGAAACCAGAAAATACTTAGCTGCAACGTTCTAGGTTTTCTTAACCTTGTGCCTCTACCAGCTGAGAACAAAAAGATAGGGCATTAGTTTAGTTTTCTATTTCATGCATTCCAGCACAACGAGGGAGCTTCCCCTCCTAATTTGAAGAGCACTCATTACGTAGTGTGCATAGCTGTCCGTACGAACTCACACTCCAGAGGTGTTAGTTCTTACGCCAACAGTTTTCGAAGGACATCGTGCTATTCTGGAGAAGGGAATCAAGGAGTTGCTAGACAACCTTCTTGAAGAAAACCATATTTTTCTTCCAGCCAGTGAAATTTCCAAGATTTACAAAGAAGCTATTATGCAACAAGTGGAAGATGCTAGTTTTTCCAAAGCCTCCATACATTTCATTTGTGATATATGATTGGCCATTGATAATCATTACACACATCTTCACAGGTGCAAGAAAATCCATTCATTCGCTAGAAGGTCAATCACAAGAATTCACACCCTTGTGGATTACATGATCAACCCAGATGATGCGTTCATATAGGAGACCAAGAAGAAGTATGAAGACTTCTGCACCCAAAGCAAGGAACCATGAAGACTCTTGATCTCCAGTGTTGAACTTTTTGATGCTTCCCTTTATGCATCTTGTAAATAGTTTTTGACATCTTAAAATGTCTTTTTGACATATATAATTACATTGAAAATATGAGATGTAGTTTCACTAAGATGAATTACATGTTGACTTAGTCAAATTTAGGGTTTCCTATTTTTGCTCACCTAACTTTCCTAATTTTACTCTTATTTCCTAGATTAGCTCTTCCCTCTTTTCTATAAATAAGAGGGATTTCTATTGTAATTGGGACCTTTAGTATTTTGCAACGAAGTGTTGCCCTTTTTAGAAACAAACATTGAGACTTTGTGTTCAATTTTGTGAATCTAAATATGGTCAATAAAGAAGAGGATTGCATACCAGACTTTGTGTTGGAATCGATAATCTTGTGAATTGATTATATTGGTGGTGATTAGTATATGAGATCTGAAGGGCTTCAAGTAAATTTATGTAAATTTTGTGTTACAATCTTTATTTAGATTTACATTTATGTTTGGTTAACTATTTTTAAATGATCTACAAGACTTTGTGCTTGTAATTGTTCATGTTGTTCATGGAATTGCTGTATCTAGAAGACTTTGTGCTTCTAATACGACAAATGGTACATCTATCACAGATCCATCGATGAAAAAGCTACAAAATGACTTTGTGCTTTCGTGAGCTTTCCTTTTCCTTTTTATTGTTATTATTATCATACCTGGTATCTCTACGCTTTGCTTTGACAAGATAGAGGTATTGGAATTACTGCTTGTTTTTTAGTTTAAGGTTACTTTGAATCAAAATTATCAACCATGAAGCATTATAAAACATCTTCTCTGAAAAAAGAGAGAAGCATGAATGTAACACACACCCCCCATCTCTAGTTGTAGTGTACATCTTGTGGATATTTAGTTAGTTTTATTTAGCTTCTATATGCAATAAGAAGGGCACCTCCCCTTTCTGAGAGAAGAGATTATATCTCACATAGCTGTGGTTGAAATCTAGGTTGTGTAATCTATTGAAAAGTTGATTATATAATTTTCACCCAACAACTTGCAATATACAATGCACTTTTATTCTTTCTGAATTGAGACTAATATTAATTTTGTTAGCTGTATTGAGGCACAACGTCATTCATGGCGGAAAAGGCAACACCCTATTGCTCATATCAGATGGAACGTTGCATATAAAGGAGGAAATATTCTAGTTGGGTTATTATTGACTGTATTGAAGGAGAGAGCTTCATATATGGGAAATGATCAACACTCTCCTTGGATTCTACACGTTACAACTTGCTCGAGGAAGATTGCTCACGTTGTAGAAATTTTAAGAGATGAAAGGGGCATGTGCTCGCATTGAAGGGATTCAAGCATGCGTTTCCATCATTGCAATTTTTTTTTGGAGAATTTTCTTTTTTGCAATAGTGTAACTTAGATTTTCAGTCTTGTGACTGAAAATAACAATCGTAATACTCTATTTCTAAGCTGTAACAACTAGAAAACCTTTCTTTTATTAATAAAGTTCACCAATTTCACCTTCTTAATGACTGCCTTATTGTGTGTAATTGATGATTGATGCGTATTTCTGTGTTTTATGCTTAAATCCTCAAATTAGTCAATTAAAATGACCAAATATACTACTAATTTACATCAATTAATAATTGAACTGACTAAATATACTACCAATTCACACAAATAAGTGAACAAAGAATAAAAATGACTAAATATACTACCAAATTGATCAAAATGATAATTAGAATTAATGACTAAATACACTACCAATGCACAAAAATCAGTGAATAAAAACGACTAAATAAGTGACCAATTAACAACAATCAATGACTAAATATATCAATGAATAAAAAAATGACTAAATAAGTGACTAGATTACAACAATTAATGACTAAATCAACAACCAAATAAGTGACTAGTTAAATATATCGGTGAATAAAAAATGACTAAATAAGTGACCAAATTACAACAATCAATGACTAAATATATCAGTGGAAAAAAGTGACTAAATAAGTGATCGAATCACAACAATGAATGACTAAATCAACGACTAAATATACTACCAAATCGATCAATCAAAACAACCAATAAATGACTAAAAATGGTTTAGTCATCAATCTGGTTGTATTATATATGATTGACAATAAACTACTAGTGGTCACGTGACCAACTGTAGTCATTTATAAACAAATTTTAGTAGTTTTTTCAGTAGTTTATTGTTGTTTTTGTACTAGTGAGAGGAATCCCTTGATGAAGTCATAGGAAGAGGTTGAAAATTTGACTATTTTTCATTTTTAGATTCCTCTTTTCTTTTGCCATAATGCATCTACTTGTACATTTTATGAATAATAGTTTCCACTCTTATAGTGAACCCACAAACCCCTTTTATCAATTACTAGAGCAAGATACATATCAATTTACAAAAGCATTGAAATATTTATGCAATTATATGAACAAATAGATAAACCCAAATAACTATGCTTTGTATAGTTTAGAAAAATAAAGTTGTAAAAAGGGTTTTCTATATAGTCCTTTTTGAGCAGATAAAGAACAACCTCACCAACTAAGAGAAGCTTGTGTTTTGAAAATGGGATAGGGGGCTCAATCTCCCCCACACACAACTTGTTGTCCCCTTGTCCCCACCCTCTATAATCATATCCATCATGATAAAGTTTAGTTTGTACTCTTACAAACATATAATTTAAGATAAAACTTATAGAAAGTTGTTTAAACAAAGAAACATATATTATAATGATGAGTTATGTAAATGATTTTTTATTATTAAAATAAATTCAACATATAAAGAATATAACAAATAATAATAAATACAAGTAAATATACCTATTTAAATTATTATCGTATGGCAAATATCAATCATATGAAAAGTTCAAATATTTAATTGACAAACTCATAATGTATAAATAAAAAAAAAGTCTTCTTTGTTATTAAAAGCATATTTCAACTAGATGTCATCTTTTTTGATCTTACTATCATGTATTCCTTGTTTTTTATCTTACTATTTTTTCATCCTTAATAAATACTGGACCTTAAAATTTCCCCGACTTACTGTTCTGAGCCAAGTAACTTCCCTATTGAAATCGGCTCCTGTAGATTAAAAATGATTTTACCTACGCCGTGGAAGCATTTTCAGTCCTTTGCCTCAACATAAAGAAGGCGTCAGTAGCTACCGTTCAGTAACAGAATCGAAAAATGTCTTCCCCCGTAAGCCAAGCATCTGAAGGCACTTCAGCGGAAGCCGAAATACAGCCCTGTTCCGAAGTTCTAAAGCAGACGAGTCTTGAACTCCCGACTTATTTGAGACCTTCCTCCTCTTTCAAATCTCCTCGACACTCGTCAAGCCCTAAGAACTTTACGGATCTCACGCCTGTTAACGACAAAGTAATACACGACAAAATGGACGAAGATCCTCTGCCTGACGACGAAATTAGGCCTCTGCTCTCTCTTCCGTCAACTGACGCTAACTCTGTCGTCGGAGTTGTCATCGATTCAGGCGTTACACAGCCTTCAAAGAGGTCGATATTTTCTGTGCCTTATGGAAGGCCAAGATCTAAGGTAAACACAATTATTTGTATTGCATAATTTTCAATGAAAATGTATTTACATGACGTCAAATCCTTTTATTATATTTTACGTTTTATATTTTGCTGATTATTTTTTTAATTCCTTATTAAAATTTTAGACAAACGACTCTCTAAAACCCTAAGCAAAATATACTTAATATCCAATAATTCATTCCTTACATATTTTAACGCCTAGGCTACAAGCCTACAAATTCTTAGTCTAAATTATTTGAATCATGTTAACGTCACCTCTAGAGATTATGTTCAGTATTTCATCGTCTATATTTTACCGTTTATTTTGTAAAATTCTTTTTAAAAGTTTAATCAACTGTCATATCAAACCGAACTAAATATTTTGATATATGTTATGTGCCCCAAAATCAGCGATAGTATTTTGTTTTGTTTATTTAATAAAATCTAGCTATCTACCTTACTAACGACTCTTACTTCAAGCCTTAATTAATTTTTTTGATATATTAAACTGAGTGTTTATATATTTCACTGATCACAAATCTTGTATCGGATATTATTGTCTCATGTTCGTGTTACACCTTTATATATCTTCTATGTTTGATCTTCTTCTTTTAACAGTTTATTTCATAGTTGAAAAACTTGGACTCAGACAAAAACTTGACAGATTCCAAAAATTTTAAAAATTTGATTTGATAAAAAAATTGTGAATATATATATATCTTGTATTGGATATTATTGTCTCATGTTCATGTTACACCTTTATATATCTTCTATGTTTGATCTTCTTCTTTTAACAGTTTATTTCATAGTTGAAAAACTTGGACTCAGACAAAAACTTGACAGTTTCCAAAAATTTTAAAAATTTGATTTGATAAAAAAAAACTCAGCAAAATTTCTAAATATTAAAAATAAAAACACATAAGCTTGTAAAATAAGCTTAAAAAACAAGCATAGAACTGAATTTACAAATTTCATAAGTAGTTTTCCCTTACTCTATAGATAAAAAAACGAGTTCAATTCATATCACATTGTCACGTGATTATAAATTACAAATCCACATTAAAATTTTACAAATTTTAATCCATGGAAATTGGAAATATTGGAAATGGTACACCATTTTACTGGCTTGTATGAGGATATTGGAAATGAAAGTTGCATCGTACAATTGTCCCTCACAATCAATTGCTTTAAAAAACAACGCCTCTTTAGGGGTCATTGCAGTGACATTAATTAGTGGTCTATTTTTGACATCTTTCCATCTATTAGAAATGGACACTCTTATTTTGGGTCATGTATCCTTGATTTCTCTCATTGCTGTCTCTATATAAGCTTTTTTTGTGGCCAATAAGGTGGTGTGCATCTTTTCATACTGAGGACGAATGCAATCAGTTGGTGCATTGGTACTTGCTGTCACCATATCTTACCAATATAGTGATCTAACAAGGTTGAAAGGAAGCTCTTTGCTATAAATGCAACGAGCAATGCTCTCATTTGCAACCTCCCTTGCTTCATTCTTGAAGGCCTTTTTCAATGGCCCTCTTTGTGGGAAAGAAAGGGGGTATTCTCTTCTTGGGAAGATGATGGTGGCATCAAAGGATGTGGGCCAGCTAGTTGTGTTAAGCCACAAGGAGGTTTTTGCAACCCTTTCTTAGAAAGAGGATGTGCTTTTTTCTTCACTTTGTTACTTGCTATGTTGGCGTCCTCTTGTTCTTTGATATATCCCATTATTTGCTGCTTTGACAACCCTTTTTTATTCAGTTGTGGACAAACTCTTATTCCTAAGTTGGGATTAGCGAACAGGTGAGCTTTCACTCAATTATATAAGTTTTTATATTCATTCCCACATTAGTTACAATGCAAACAACAACTTCCATCACCAGGAACTTGTTCAGTCATGGTTATATGTTGCCAAGGAAGTGACTTGCATCAATTTTAAATGAGCTCTTTGTAGGTGGGACGACTATTGAACTAGAACTTACAACCATTCCATATGAATATAACAAAACAAAGAAAAACATTATAAATTTACAATCCTACAACTTAAAAAAAAGGGTATTGTAAACTTTATATTATGCATAAAAGGTTTTAAAAAATAATTAAAACATTAAAAAACAAGTTAAAAAAAAAACAGAAAATCTTGAAAAATTATTCAAAACTTGAATTTTTTTCAAGATTCACTCTCCTTTGATAGATAAATCTTACTTGTGCAGCTCTTGCTCTTTTATTGGTGTAGGTGTTTCACTCCCCTAACCTTCACCTTTGAAGAAAAACAAGGTTACCCCAAGTTTCCGGGACGGGAACGGCGGGACGAGTCCCCAAGTTTCCGATTTTTGAGGCCAAAATTAGGGACAGCAGGGGACGGCTATATAAAAATATAGGGAAATTTTAAATATTCATATGATAACATGGATAAGGCATGCATAATGCACATTATAGAACATTAACATATAACATTTGTGTTCAACATTATGCCAATACTCAATACGCATTCAAAATTAACATACACGAATCATGAAACAACCTCCAAGTTATAATTTATAAACTTATATCAAAATGCCCAAAGGCTACATTGCTGCCATATAGTTTTAAAGTTTGCTATGAAAATCAAAATTCAATGTCAGTAATGAATATAGAATAAACGAAGTCAAAGAGCACTGCTGCCCCTAATCATCCCTCATAACCGCATCAAAATTAGAGTCATCCTTTGAGTCACTGCCATTGTGATGCTCCTCCTCAACCAACGGAACCCCAACCAAACCCTCAGCTGTCTCCTCCTCATCTACCTGGGCCACGTCCTTGGGATCAATATCCCACCGTAGAGCTGGAGTCTGCCGATCCTGAAGCCGAAGAGCACTATGAACGGCCACTAGCTTCTCCGCTTGTCTAGAGGTAAGTCTATTCCTCTTGAGGGAGTGGATAAAGCTATACGTGGACCAATTCCTCTCTGCAGCAGAGGAACTAGCAACCCGTGCAAGAAGGCGAGTAGCAAGTGTCTTCAACTGCGATGTATCCCTCCCATGATAGGTCCACCGTCCAATAGGGTTCGATTGAGCTAATATAGCTCTATCCAACCTCGCCTGTGGTTTATTCAAGTTTGGGCTAGTAAGATTTGCAAAGTCTAGGAATTGTGACCAAACTAGTGAAGCCTGCTCTGCTGGATAAATCTTTTCAATGGCCCGTGTGAACCCATCTAAAACGTCACTATCATCACATGGAGGCACCCTACCAGGCCTTGGTGCATACCATTTTGGATTTAGAGCAAAGGCAGCCATATGAAGCGGGGTGTTCATTATATTCCATCTCCGCGTCACAATGGGCCCAATGTGTTGCTCATATAAATCCAAAGTGGGGTCCTTTGCCTAAATAACTTGCTTGATCTTCCCAAGCATACTGTCAAATGTCTCATAAATCTCTCCAAGACTAGGAGAGTCTGTATCAGCATATTTGATGACATCTACAATAGGGGAGATGAAGAAGCAAATATATCTGCAAAATGCAAACAAAAAGTTCAAAATAATTAGTTGACAAATTAATTGACATGTTAGAAACTTCAAAAGTTGGAACATTGGACAATAAAATTAAAATATTAAAATCAGAAATTTAATATGAAAATCAGCCATCTAATGTCTTACCTCACATTGGCCCACCAATCGTCATCGAGGATCTTTTGTTTGACGGTCTTTCCTTCAGTAGAACTTGCATTAGGCCATCTAGCCCACTCTACATTGACCATCATCGCTTGTAGAGGCTCATACACCTCTACCATCCTCTCTAACAAGATGAAGTATGTGGCATATCTACATTCAATGTTCATTCATTGATTCAATGATTCATTAAAAAATAAAAATTTAAAACAAAATTAGATTATGAATACAAATTGAAAGTGAAACAAAATGAAGTAAGTGGCATACCTTGTATCAACAGGTTTGAAAAACTCTTTCTTTGAAAATGTTCTGAACAGAGCAAGTGAGGTGTGGTGATTGCAAATAAACATCTGAATATCTTTAGCTTCTGCCACTGTTTGCTTCACCCAATCCAACTTCCCTATGTCTTTCAATGCATTGTTCAATGCATGAACACAACATGGGGTCCAAAATATGTGCTTGTACTTACCCTCCACCATCAACCTAGCCGATTTGCACACAGTGCTGAATCGGTGATCACTTGCACCACATTTGCAGCCCCAACCTCCTCTATGGCATCTCTCAAAATGGAAAACTGGAATTCTGCATCCTTACGTCTCCCCGCACAATCTATGGCTCTAAGAAAATAAGAACCAGCAGGGCATGTGACTATGACATTGATGAGTGACCGACGTCTACAATCAGTCCACCCATCCATCACTATAGAGCACCCCGTCCTCATCCACATTTGCCTCATCTCCTCCATTAACACATTAACTTTGGAGTACTCTTTGTCTAGGAGGGTGGTGCGTAGCTTATGATCTCCAGGGGGTATGAATGAAGGACTAATAGTGGCTATGTCTCTCACCATTTGTTTGAAATAAGAGGAACGGGCCACATAAAATGGAATGGCATGTGCAAAAAAAAATTTGGCAATGGAGGATTCAGTACTATCTCGTGCTTGGTTATTAAAGATGGACTCAACTGAGGTTGCCTTTTTACTACCACTGGCACTCACCTTCCTCTTTGCTCTTAAGACAACTCCACTACTACCAATCGTGGAAGGACTAGGATTAGGCATGGATGATTGTGCACTTGGGAAAGAAGGAGACCCATCTTGAACCCCACCATCACACTCTATTTGAATTTTTTGGCACTCTAAAAATAGGTCATCTGTCAATGAAGGACACACTCTAACTCCATGGCCCACCTCACCCAAAAAATGAGACCTAACTCTTGTGTAGCTGCCTCTAAAGTCCTTTTCACAAACATGGCAAAACCAAACCCTACTCCCCCCTGAATTTTTTTGTCTTTCACCCATGGGTGTAACATATCGAAGGAATGGTTTTTTTGGGTTTAATGGGTGTCTTGCATAGTCTTCCATGGTTTTGGTATTGGTTGATGAAGGAGGGCATTGGATTGGGGTTCTTTGCTCTCTAGTTCTACTACCACCCCCACCACTTTCCCTTCTAGTTTGCATTTCAACTTCACTATCACTTCCACCCTCATTGCTGCTCATGTTTTTCGTTTTTAGAATGCAAGTTTCAACTGAAAATGCAAAAAAAATTAAAAAATCAGACAATGTATGCTTCACATTTTGCAAAAAAAAGAAAAAAAAAAAAAAAGGGAAAGGAAATGCATACCTCTTTGGTGGATTTGCACTCCCTTCAACACTATTTCAACCTCCTCTCCTCCTTCAAGCTGCTGCTCCTTCTCCTTCAATGGTTGCAACTTCTTTTGCTCTCAAACCCTTGGCTGCTCAAACAAACAAAATGCATAAAATGAGGTTAGAGAGGCCCTTTTTCCTTCATAAGAGAGTCAAACTCCATGGGGCCCACACATGCCACATAGGTTGGGCCGAACTTTTTTAATTTTGTGAATTTTTTTTAAAGTTTTCACTTGCTAAAGTGCAGGGGACGGCCGACTGTCCCCGAGACGGTCAGCTGTCCCTCTTCCGGTCAACAGAGTCCCCCCATCCCGGGGATGTTTCCTGTCTTTTTTGAAAAAAGAGGGACGGTCCCCTGCCGTCCCCCAGTACCCGAGATGTCCCGGGAACAGGTATGGGGATTTGGGGGAGTGGGAGGGGGGCGCATCCCCGGGTTTCCCTGAAGAAAAATGCAATAAACTTTCAAAATCAGCAATGGCAGCTTGGAGGCAAAAATGCAGTTTTTCTCATTTGTGTTTGTGAAATGAGGCAAAATATGTTATAAATTCTCACTTTAGGGCAAAATTTGGAGTGGAGGGAGTTTTTTATTTTAAAAAATTGCTTTTTTGTTTTTTGTTTTTGGGCCCATTTGGCTGCAGGCCCTTCATGGTTTGCTTGGGTATAGCTTGGGTTCACCTAGGGTCCGCCTTGGAACTTGGCCCATACTTGGGCTAGTACCAAACATATACAAGAATGGGGGCAATTCGGGAGAACATGGCAATAGAGAATTGTGTACCAAAAATTTAGCAAAACAACTATATCAAACAACTCTATTGATATCTTTAATTGGGCCATACATATTTTATTGCTTATTTTGCAAATTCTTTCTAGAATTTACTTAACAAAAATATCAAATCCATTTTTTTTTTTGATTAAATTCTAGGGTTTAACACGAAAAACAACAAAGAAGAAACACTATGGATAGAAATACTATGGATAAAAACACATAACCACTCCCATACAGAGGAGTCATCATCACACCAACCCAATTTATTGTGAGATTTAAGAATCATCTAGCTAATTTCTTTTTCCGAGCTGTGGATTTTCTATTGGTAATAGTTTTCCAACCATCCGAACAATCCAAGTCCACACACATGGGGGCCAAAACCAAAGTCAAAGAGGCAAGGCCAAGAGGAGAGGAAGGATGGTTCCCACCCAAGGAGACCAATCAGTGGGAATCCAAACACTTCCTTGAAGGGAAGCTACCTTTGGAAGAGAAGGAAGCAAACCAAAGAAGAGGATTACAAATTATTTGAAACCTAGAGGGGAAACAACTTGTGTAGGAGGGAGAATTAAAACAAGGAGAAACTTGAGGCATTAGTAGCCAAAGGTTGAGAGGCAACCAAAACCATCTGATGATGATGACTTGCACCTTTCCACCAGGAAGCTTCCGAACTACCCTTAATCCTTTTATGCAACCAAGTGTCCACCTAATGACCATACAAGAAGCATGATTGACATAAAAAGGCAAGCTTCTCATAGTCTAACCATTGCTTCTACATGTGCTCCCCCACTTTGAACCATATCTCCTTTGATAAATCTCTCAAAATATTCAACTTGAGTAGGATCTTGGTGAAAGTTAGATGAGATTGTACGCCAATCTCTAGAGCTAAAGACAAAAACTAACCCAAAGGGTTACCAATAGCTTTCAAATTGGAAAGTAGCCAAAATAGAAGAGGAGATTGCGCATGTGGACCCAAAATTTGGATACCAAGGCATCATACACAACATTGCCTTACCCTAAGGCCAAGGATTGGCTTCTAAAAGAAACTTCTGGTCATCCATAGATCTGCAAACTACAATTAAAAAATAAATTGAGCATAGAAATCTAGGCGCAAAGGTCCACCGAACTTGGCCAAAGATGCTGAAATCTACAGACCAAATGCATTTCAGAATAATGTGCCTCCAACTCTAACAGCTCTGGACCTAAAACCAGCTTGGGATTTTGTTGATTTCCACATTAAAGGAGGGGCTGAATGGTTGAAACCCCACTCTGAGCCACATCTCCTCCGATAAACCTCCCAGAATATTCAACTCAACTAGGATCTTGGCAAAGTTAAATAGGACTGCACGCCAATCTCTGGGGCTAAAGACAAAGACTTACCCAAAGGGTTACCGATAACTTTCAAATTGGAAAGTAGCCAAACTAGAAGAGGGAGATTGGGCAGGTGGACCCAGACTGAAGCCAAAGAGAAGGTCTTAGAGGAAGGAACAAAATCTTGATATCAAGGTTTCATACACAGTGTTGCCTTACCCCAAGACCAAGAATTGGCTTCTAAAAGAAACTTCTGATCTTCTGCTGATTCATAAACTACAATTGAAAAAAATCTTGAGCATAGAAATCTAGGCGTGAAGGTCCACCAAACTTGACCAAAGATGCTGAAATCTACAGACCAAATGCATTTCAGAATAATGTGCCTCCTCAACATTGCTAGGCCCACAACCAGCTGTGGGATTTTGTCAGATTTCCACATTAAAGGAGTGGCTGAACTGCTGAAACCCCACATCCATGAAAATCCAGCTCCAGAAGAAACATTGATACTTGAAACAACAAAAGAATTAGGGCAAGGGCGCTATCTTTACCCTTGACCAGATTAGAGTAAATCACTTATGCCCAAGAGAAGCTTGCCCTGCAGACCCACTAACAAAAACATCTGTGCTGCACAAAAGGAAAAATATCAGAATTGTTAGTTGAAGGAGGTCATGTCGCTAGACATGCAGACCTCACAACTCTTGTAGACACTGAAGACCCTGTAGATACTGAACCCCCCGCAGATGCCATTGGCTTTTTCTTTATTAAATATTGCACCCTTAGATTGTCTTCTATATTTTACTGTTTTAAAAAAGATTATTTACTGAAACTTGAGGTAGCAGCTATATCAAAACCTAAGTATATCTTCCAGTATCTCAAACGCCTCCTTACATATTTGACTTCTTATTAGTTATTTTGCTAATTTCTTATTGGAAACTTACTCAATGAAAAATATAGACCTATTCCGTAATGAAAATGCACTCATGTAAATATATTACCATCACAAGTAGTTTCTCATGGGCAAGTTTGTCCTATTACCTAATTTTTGAAAGAAAAAATTCAGAAGTTATATTTGTTAATTGCTAAATTTTTCTAGTTTTCCTACAAAATGTATTGAAGTCACTTGAAAAGACTAGTAGTAATATTGTGTTTTCCTCAAACCCTGTAATACATGTGGATCTTATTGTTTTGAATGGGAGATTAAATTTTTTTTTATGCTATTTTTAATTTTATGCTTGTAAGAATTCTTCCACCCAAAAAGATTTCTTTACACGTTTAGATTGTCTTATAAATATTGTTACTTTTTTTTGTGTTCTATAGTGAAGACCAATTCAACAGCTATATTGAACCCTAAGCAAACCTTTTGGCATCTTTGACTCCTCCCTTACATAACTTACTGCTTATTTTGCTGATCCTTTAATAGAAATTTACACATTGAAAATGTCAAACCCATTCTTTACTGAAAATTTACTCATGTGAATATCATACTCTTAGACTGTCTTCTATATTTAATTGCTTATTTTGTAAACCCTTTATTAAATTTATTCAATAGCAATGTTAAACCCAAAGTTAGTAAATCTTATAATATCTTTAAGTCACCCTTACATAATTTGCAGTTTATTTTGCAAGTTCTTAACTAAAAGTTTATTCAATTAGAATATCAAACCCTCAGGTATTATACCTTTTCTTTTATTTTCTTTGATCTAAGTAGTGGTCCCAAATACAGTACCAGTGATACTGCCAACTCCATTCTCATGGTCAGAGTAAGAATAAAACACAACCACCTCCCATGGTTTGCAGTATCTCCAAGATCACTATTCCACCTTTGTCCAATACCACAACAATATTTCCAATGGTGTGGGGTATTTTTTGAAAGGTTGAACATGGCATCAATGGCATCATTTGATTGGGAACCAAACCTCATGTGGCGTGCATCATTGGACATATCATTGCCTTAGTTACCTATGGTCGAAACCATAAGTTTAACTCTCCACATCTGGTACCCCCGAGTGCCAGCAGGATTGCCTTTCCCATCCTTTGAGGGGCAGAGTCCCCAACATGACTCGTACCATTACATTTTGACATGGTTCAGTGTCAATTGACTGAAGGTGAAGAAGCATCTTTGGAAGGGCAACCATTACAGAATCACCATTACAGCTTCTGTAATGGTTCTCTGTTTTCTGCGACTGTGTATGATTATGTATTTGCATCCAGATAGATAGCAAGCATAGGCAAGATGTGGCTAGAGGAAGATAGCCATACATCTCTTTGAGAATATGCCATCTATGTAACATCTTTCCCACATATCATTCCTTGAATGTTAATTCTCATCTCTATATATATTTGTTTAATATTACTTATGTATATGATATATCTAGGTTATAGCAATTTCAAAGGTTGCTCCTCAGATGTGGGATCCTGATCTCTTTTAAATATTTGTTCTGTTTGTTTTGCAAATTCTTCATTTAAATTTTACTCAATGTCGATATCAAATCCTCAAGGATTAATCTTTTTCCTTGTCATAATTTGTTAATTATCATTATTAGGGTTATTTTCAACAACTTCTTGTAAGTTGTATTTTTTAAATGATCTACATAGTGTGTGAGTTTTCTAAACAATTATGCTAATGTGAACCCCATTGGGGTGACATACACCTTTTTGTTTTGTTTTGCATAAGTAGTTGGTTAGTGGTTCAAAGATTTGCAGTTCATCAATCTAATTCACTTTAGCTTATTAATACCATATGCATTTTGATATTTTTGTTTCTGATTTTAAGCTAGTGATACTTGGGCTCACAAGCTATTGCACACTTATAAGGCACTTGAGTTAGTTTGAGCTATTCTGAGGAGAAGTTCTCCAGCAGGGAAAACACACCCCTTTTCAAATGTATGTGATTCTTGGATTACTAGCTAGAGGAAGAAATCAGCTTGGTTGCTGAATAGTCAACATTTTAGAAATCTAAAAGAAGCAACAGACAACATACTTCTTGCACCCTGCTCTCCAAAAATGATCTTTTGACATATAGAAAATCTGTTGGGAGACTAGACTTGAGAACTTTATTCATTTTTATTAAACTTGAACTCCTTTAAGGATAAATGCTATATAAACCAGAAAGAGTTGGGCCCATATCGTGCCTTGCATTCCTTGCACTTTCCAAAATATATGATTCCAAATGAAAAGAAAAAACAAATGTAGTGTAGTAGACAATTTACCCCCTTGCTAAGTCATGATCAGGAAGGTCCATGCACAAAAGGGGGGTGCTATTAATGTATTCCTTGCATTCTTTGTCATAAGACATCTAAAACAATCTTGACAAACACCTGGGATGGTAAATGATGGGATGAGAAATACAGTGAACTACCATCCGATGAGAACATAGATTACTGTATTCCCACCCTTGTGGAATCATAACTTAAAAGATAATTTTCAAATGAGTGTAGGTTCAGTAAAACTACAAAGGTGAGATTTAAAGTCAGGTAGACCTCTCTTTAACGAGAAGTTCTTGCACCCACAAATTTCAAGGGGATAATTCTTAAAAAATGATGATTGCTGGGAGCGAGATTGCCACTAAAGTAAGAATGCTTGAAAAACTCATTTAAATGAAAAAGTCAAATCATTTTCATGGGGGTTGGATGCCTAGGTTTTTTGGAAAATGTCTATTCTCATTCCTAGGCAAATGTGGTGGGGAGGTTCATTGAATCATGAACTCTAAAGGCACTATCAACATGATATAAATTGTGTTGAAAAACCTTTTATGGTAGACAATAAAACTCATTAGGTGCTTTTTAGAATGATGCCACTAAATTGTAGATTTTAGGGGTTTAATCCAATTTGTGCAATGGGAAAGCCTTTTTTTCGATTATGGGACCATGGATCTCTATGCTTCAATGAGGCACATCACATGTTTCTCCATGTTTGGACAAAAATGGAGGGTGAGAGATTCTAAATTGCAATGGCAAAAGAAGTGCCAATCTACATATTATATGCACAATTTTCCTTCACGTGTAAGTTTTTGGGCTGGTTGGCACCCCACCAATGATTCATAGTTAAGGCAAAGCTTTAGAATGTTGCTATTGTGAATTTTACATGAAGGGAATTTAGCAAAGAAGAAATCGTTCATGTTTTTTGGGAGATGCCCAATGGCTAGCTTGTTTTGGGATTCAAGTTGAATTTAAGCTGATCATTAGTGCCTTCCTCTCTTGTAAGGGGCTACTCTTTAGGGACCTAGAGATCAAGGATGACTACAAACTAGTATGAGACACGATGTAATTGACATCTGTAGGATTTGTGTGGAAATCAAGATGCAAGGAAATGTTTCAAGAAGACCCTTGTTTGCTAAGTGTATAGGAGTTGAAGATGTTTAGACAAGAATTGGCAATGTTTGCAAAAAGCAAATTGAAGAGTTAAGACAAAAATTGAATCAATGCCGCTAGGGTAAAGGCTTAGATGTTAGCCTTGTTGGCTATTCTACAAAGAGATCCCTTATGTAAACTTGTTGTAAGGATGATCTAACTTTCCAGTTCCTTGAAGGGTACAAATTATCATGAGAGGGCAAGAATTATTGCCAAAAGAGAAAGGTTGATGTAGGTTGGTTCTAGTATGTAGTATGTGACTAAGGATCAATGCCCTCATCAATCACTATGAAAGAGTTAGTACAAGATGTGATGATAGCCATGGGAGAGTTATTTTGGGCCTAGATGAGTAATCTTGGGTGGTGCAACTAATGTCTCCCAAAATCTCCTTGATCATTCATGGCTAATGATCCTCCACTAGTAGAGAAGAATCTAGTTTGGATGAGTAGATGTGACTTAATATGTATGGTGTGGGAAATGTTGGAGGGGAACACTTTGGTATCTGCACATGGGAGAGGACACCTCATCAATCCATCTCAATTTGTGTAATGACCCTTGCTACTTCTGATCTAAAGTTTAGCTCTTCAAGGAATATCTTAAGGGTTACCAAAATGCAAAACAAAGATCTTGGTTACTATGTCCGTCTAACACTTTAGGATTTTTCACCCAAAGGAGAGGGAATAGACCAAAATGTCAATGTTCACACTTCTTAAACCACTCTAGAAAATTCCCGTCAAATCTGGCCTAAGTTTGCGTCAAGGAATTTTGTCAAACACTTCACTTGCAACCTCTTAACTAGCTGTTTCTGAGTTTTCAGTTTGCTTGCTTGTTTGAAATGTTGTCAAATGTAATCTAAAAGCTTGCAAATAGATATTACAGTGCCTATTCAATGAACTAGATGCAAATGCAATTCTTCTTTGTCTTTCCAAATACATATATATGAATTCTACATGAAAATTGTGCATCTACAGCCAGTTGACATTTTGTCAAACAATTGGCATGCAATCTAATATGTTGGAAATGAATGCTACTATGTTGACATTACATCAAACATATTGAATGCAACCAACGACTCCTTATTTGAATGTAATCTCATATACAATGCTGATAATAATATGCAATCAGACCTTTCCTTCCTATCATGATCATGACTGAAAATATATTTCTGCTATGTTTTATGAACCATTGTAACTACAGCCTTTTCTATGAAACAATATGACTGATTACTATGAGAATGCAAATGCCAAGACTCTTGGCTTACAAATATAAGACAAATCTGATATGAAATGCAACTACAGCTATGATGCAAAATTCTGGAAGAACCTGGCCAGTCATTTGCAGCAACTCCAAAACATTCGATTCTCTTGGAAGAGGTTGTCTTAGAGCCTCCAAAGCTGCGCCTAGTCTCCCTTCATGCCAACGATCCCTTGAGGATTTTCTTTAAATTTTATTTCTGCTCCTTTGCCAAAATCGAATAAGGTGAGGTGCGCCCAGCTACATGTAAATGACGACTTTCCTCACCAGCAATAAACATGGGTTGAAGCCTCAATAAAATCGCTCCTTTTTCTGCAGATTTGACCTCTCTTCAAACTGAAATTCTCCAATGAAAATCTGCAATTATTCTTCTTGGATTGAATCCCACAATGTAATTTCGAAAAATTCGAATTTCTCCACAAAATGCTTCAAATAAGCTGATTTGAATCACTATTCCCAAATTTCGCCAAAGGCCACAAAATTTGCAATGAAGGCACAAGTTGAACTTCTGAAATGAAGCCCACAACTGGCAACAATCTCAGTTGATAGTTTCACAGCCTCAAAGTTGCTCAACCAATGAGAGTTTTGTTCCCAAAGGTCCAATAATGGCAGAAACCCTAGCTGGCTCCTTCACCAAACAAATTCTTCAAAACACATATCAATTCCTGGATGATCAAGAATGAGCCCATGAAATCCTTTTATACTTTTCTTGGGAGAGCTCACACACTTTCCTTGCCAATGTGGGATAAAAGATATACTTTAATTTTATTTAATTTTAGTGACTTTATAATATAATATTTTTTTTAAGTCACTTTATTAAATTAATTAAATATAAGGTCATTTTATAATATTTATTTAATTAATAACCTTATAAATAATTAATTTAATTATTTATCTCCCTTGTTACTCCAATTCCACAGAATCCAGGAATCCAACAACCACAAGCAATATCGGGCAAAAATGGGGACATTACAATTTGAATGCTTAGTCATAGCACTTAGCACCTCCAACCATTGGAATAGGCTAGGAGGAGGTAATTAATCAATTTGATAGTCCTTGGGTTCCCCTATAAAACTTAATGCTTGAAGGTGTTTGATTCCAAGAGAGATGACTAAGCAACTTTTATTGGGATAGCAAGAAGACGTAGCAAGTGACACTCTTGAATTCTTGTACAAGCAACACTCTCCCACAAATTTGGTACACATGGAGTTTTAAAGAATTGGCATGCATTTCATTATGCTTGTATTTATTATCATATGAGGAATTTTTATTGTTGGGTGTAACTTACATTGTGTAAGTTATCTTTTAGATAGAATTAATGTAGTGTTATTACATCATTAACATAAGCAATAAATGCACATGTATATAAAGTGTAGTCTAACGTTGTATTATATCTAATACTAATAACCTCCCAACTCTATAATTGTCATCATGGGCTAATTCCATAATTCCATGGTGTTTTAGGGATAGGGGGACAAAGGACCTAAATTTGGGGATGTGGCGGGACAATGATGCAAATATAATATAGTACTTGAAAAATTAGCTATTAAAAAATGTATAAGAAGTTAGAACTAACATTTGAAACTCTAATACCTAATAGTAAACACAATGCACAAAACAATGAAAATGTTGAATATCAATATATGATTATATTCAAAATGTCAATATGATGATTACATTCAAAATTTAAATACTATTGGCCAATGCCTCTAATCATCATCCCCAAAGGTTATGTCAACTCCTCGTCATTAGAATTGTTGAGACAAGCTCAGGAGATTGAAGTGAAACTGGGAAGGCAACAACGTAGACAAACCTTGACTTTGCCATGCATTGAGCCATGATAGTTCTATCCCTCAACATTGACCCTCTACAGAAATTCTTGAACATTTACATGCCCAAGATTAGTATCTTCGATTTTTGTCCATGGAGAGAACATTTTTGATGCAGGGTGGTAGCCCTTATACTTGTACTTCATCTTTTTTGGTTGGGCTTGCTCTCCTTGCATGAGTACTACCAATAACACAAAAGCTTCATTATCAATCTGATGAAGTAACTCATCATGCAATCAAATCCAATATATTAGCATATTCCATTAGATATTGTTTACTGCTCTGTCTGACAATTAAATACATGAATTAATAATAGAGATGACAATGCATACTAGATACATGTGTAAAATATATCTTTATTCGCACATGAAATTATTACAGAAGAAGACCAGAGATGGTCAGCCAAGGATTAGAGTCGATCCGACTAGATCATACTACCATACTCTCCTTGACGATACACAATGTATTTAAAGGACTTGACGGTTGCCAAGAAGAACAAACCGTCAACCATCCGACGCTTATAACTACCTGAAGTCGACAACAATTAATACATAGTCGGATAACCAATATTATCAAAACATAATAATAGACATTGTACATTGACTACATCATTCCTCCCAAAAGAAAAAAAGTCGTCTTCAAACAACAAGTAAACATCAAGTATCATTAGGAAAAACTTGCCAAATTGATGACGATATTGTAGACAAACTTTGAAGTGTACTTTGCAAACTCGAACATGGAGTGTACTTGGCAATTCAAATGAGTGCAATGGGGGCTTGGGGGCAGCGGCCCTTGCGGTGTCTAGGGGCTCAATTTTAAACCTTCAAAACCACATAGAACCTCATGGCACACCTCATTTTCATGATTTTTTTAAGAGGCAAAAAACAATGCCGACAGAGCTAAAAAATAGAGATTTTGCATTGTTTAACCAATATGTGATGTCAATCAAGGAGGGAAGTTGTATGATGGTTGATTGTTGTGCAATGTTGTTTATATCAGACATGAACATTAAGCAAGTAAATACAACACATAGAACAAAGAACACAGTATTTTACCCTGGGAAAACCCTCCTACTCGAGGGAGAAAAACCCAACAAGATATTCGCTTATAAATCAGAATAATAAGTGCAGAAATAACACTCAAAATCAGGCCCTAGCAAGGCCGAATCTCATACAATGAATCTGCACTTGAAGATAGTGCAATTTCCTTGAATACACAAAATAATACCACTTCTCCTTGAGTCGAATCTGCTGCTCATGAAGGGCAAACCTGCTGCTAAAGAAATTCGAATTGGAATGGAGTGAATTGATGCTAAAATGTGGGCACCTTCTCCTTTATATAGCAAGCTAGGAGAGCTCTCTTCTAGGGCCGACCTAGAAAGTATGATATTTGTTTTACAAAAAGAAAGGCCGACTTGCCTTTGAATAATTTTGCTTAGGGAAATACCTCCCACAGCTATAAAACACAAACACTCCCTCTTAGCTAGGGAGGTATTTTCAAATATCCTAGTCATGGAGTCTCTCAACATGACGTCCACAATGGCTACACCCAATTGTGGAAAGCACATCTCAATATCAGAGATGTTATCGTGTACAAGGGCTTTCACCTCATATTTCTCCGTCTCAGAGAAATATACACTACAAGGGCTTTCACCTCATATTTCTCCGTCTCAGAGAAATATACACTACAAGGGCTTTCACCTCTACAAGGGCTTTCACCTCATATTTCTCCGTCTCAGAGAAATATACACTACAAGGGCTTTCACCTCTACAAGGGCTTTCACCTCATATTTCTCCGTCTCAGAGAAATATACACTACAAAGGCTTTCACCTCATATTTCTTTGTCTCAGAGAAATATACACTACAAGGGCTTTCACCTCTACAAGGGCTTTCACCTCATATTTCTCTGTCTCAGAGAAATATGCGCAACAAGGGCTTTCACCTCATATTTCTCCGTCTCAGAGAAATATACGCTTCAAGGCTTTCACCTCATATTTCTCCGTTTCAAAGAAATATACATTACACCAACCTTAGCGATGTTGTGACTCCCTCTGGAGCTCCAAGTACTCGCATCAACCTCTTGACCTCCTCGTCCAAGATTGCTTGCAATGCTTGCCTTAGAGGAACGGTTTCCAACGCACTCCTATGACACTACTGACTTGTGAGAGTCCAGGACTGTCCTTCTTGACTTCATCCCATATCACCCTATTTTGAATAGGTTTGCGGTGCTACCAATGTCAAAACAAGGTTGATTGCCTTGTGCAATTCCGTTCTCTGCAGCTGAAGAGGCCTTACAAAGACTTAGCACCTGGCCTTGCAACACAGTAACTCACTTAGCTGACACCTTCTCTTCTTCTCATCGAGTCACTCTAGTTCCTCGAGATATAGGACTCCATTTTGCTGAACACATAACTCCCTCTTGATCCTTGCCTCAATACAAAGATTGCAAAAAAAATCCTCTGGAAGTTAACTCCCCTCCTTAAATCCTTTTCCTAGACATGATCTCAACTTGTGCTTGGAATTTAACTCCCTCTGAATGGCATGAGTGTAATTGAGGGATGAATCTATATCCATTGGAGCTTCCTGCTCCTCACTGACTAATCTCCAAGAATCGTCCCCTCAAATAATGAGGTCTTCAATATATCTTCAAATAATCCTTTTGCTCCTCGATCCATCCTGCATTTTAAAGAGATTAATAATAGTTCATAAAATCAAACTACCCTTGATACAAATGAAGCATATAGTCATTAGATAGAACAATTAAAGGTATAATAGAACTTATCTTTGATGATTCTGATATATCTTTCGTTTGTCTTCACTCAATTTCTGCTCTTGGAAATGCTAATCACTGCACTCAATATGTAATTCGTTGCTCTTTATAATATCCATCGTTGCTGTTTATATCTTGTTTCATCTCTTTTGACTTCTACCTTCAAGGGATGAATTTACTTCAGACACAGATGCATTTGGTAGACCATCAGTTTCTGTAGAACTATTGCATTCAGATCCAAAAACATTTAACTGAATAGAACACCGTGGTTCATGATCCTCAATTTTATCATAATCATCATTGCAACCAACTAGCAGCTCTATTTGATCATTCGCACAGATGCCAAAAATATATACACCCTCCAAGCTTCCTGATTTGCAGTCATATTCTTCTTCCGCAACAATCATCATCTTCGCCCGATGATGTACCCTGTGACACTCGCACATTTTGGAGAGATGGTCATTATTCATAAGGTGCTGCAAGTAGACATCCTCCAATAGATCTTGAGTAGAGTTTACATATAACAAACCCGATCGATATGTGATCTCCGCCCTTTTAGTGGCATCAATTGCTGTGAACCCAGTGTGAGATAAGAAACCTGCCAATGGTAAGTAATCGTTGTTGATCGTTTCCTTCAGTGAGTCGAGCCCCTCAACTGAATAACCATGGAAAGCATGTTGTGTGTATTCTGCACCTAGCAATGATGAGTCTCAACAAGACTCCGATTTGGATGACCATTGATGGAACAACAATATGCAGACAACCCGCTGCCAGTGTCTTCCCTCTCGTATTGATGAATGCTTAGCTACGACCCGTCAAGATGCCCGAACATCCAGTTCGCCACCAAATTGCCTCAATACGCTTTCCTATGATGGCATAGTCTTGGATTCCTTGACGCGATGATGCTCATGTTGTGCACCTACATATCTCTTGTGGATGTAGCGTCTAGCGAGGGCATCTTTGGTAACGGGCAACTACTGGATGATAAACCCGTGCTCAAGAAAATTTGAGAAATACGACTACAGGGAGGGGCTACGTCCTACCCTGCTGTGATCTTCTGAGGTTTTTGTCCCAAGTAGAAACGCTAGACTTAGTCCAATCCTGATTTGATGTTATGTTAATTACGAATCTTCAAACTTTACAACTCATGAAGTTGGGTGCATTTTGCGTGATCTGAATTACTCAATGCTTCGATATAAACTCATATTCTTGCCAAGCCACCCCATACAACCGACCTCATAATTTCAGATCAAACTCAATCACACAGAGATTAGAGATGGACGCAGCTAAATTAGCCCGTCTCTACAACACTTTCATCACTGCCCAACCCGACCACTTATTCCCGTCACATCTAAATGTCACGTCTATTTTCCTTGACTGCCCGTCTCTACAACACTTTCGTCACTGCCCAACCTGACCACTTATTCCCGTCACATCTAAATGTCACGTCTATTTTCCTCGACTCCATATCTCTGAGAGTCTCAGGAATGGCAAGAAGAAAAATACTCACCAATCAATCCGTCTATTAAGTCATCAATTCAATTTAGAACTGCGATTCCCATGCGATTCTTTCTTTAACAAAGAACAAATGAATACAATCTTAAATGCTGCGCCATAGTTTGGATGCCACAACGACTGCTGCGCCTAGATTCCTGAAGAATCACGATTCTTTCCAAAAATGATCAGCTGTATGCTCAAAGTGCCAAAATCCTTCAATCAAATGCAGTCACCAAACCTTCTTGCTTTGTGACGATTTCTTCTCCAGGGGGATTTAATCTTGAATAATGAGCTGTCTTATACTGCTTAGCCAAATCTGATCAGATCTTTTCTAAACCCGCTCTGATACCATGTTGTTGTTTAGATCAGACATGAACATTAAGCAAGTAAATACAATACATAGAACAATGAAAACAGTAACTTGGGAAAACCCTCCTACTCGAGGGAGAAAAACCCAGCAAGATATTCTCTTATAAATTAGAATAATAAGTGCAGAAATAGCACTCAAAATCAGGCCCTAGCAAGGCCGAATCTCATACAATGAATCTGCACTTGAAGATAGTGCAATTTCCTTGAATACACAAAATAATACCACTTCTCCTTGAGTTGAATCTGCTGCTCATGAAGGGCAAACCTGCTGCTGAAGAAATTCGAATTGGAATGGAGTGAATTGATGCTAAAATGTGGAGACACCTTCTCCTTTATATAGCTAGCTAGGAGAGCTCTCTTCTAGGGCCGACCTAGAAAGTATGATATTTGTTTTACAAAAAGAAAGGCCGACTTTCCTTTGAATAATTATGCTTAGGGAAATACATCTTGCAGCTATAAAACACTAACACTTGGCAATTCAAATGAGTGCAATGGGGGCTCGGGGGTAGCAGCCCTCGCGGTGTCTAGGGGCTCAATTTAAAACCTTCAAAACCACATAGAACCTCATGGCATACCTCATTTTCATGATTTTTTTAAGAGGTAAAAAAAATGCTGACAGAGCCAAAAAACAGAGATTTTGCACTGTTTAACCAATGTGTGATGTCAACCAAGGAAGGAAGTTGTACAATGGTTGATTGTCGTGCAATGGGGAATTGTGTTTTCTTGATGATGCAAGCAAGCCGTATGATAGGGGAATGACGTTGCCTTACAGTGAGAAGAAATGCTTGTCATTCACTTTTCTTCCCTTCTTGTCATACCATGTAGGAGAAAATGAAGGATGGCAATTGGAAAACTTAATTTTCTTTGCCAACTAAAACTGCCATACAATTCCTAGTCTCCAAGCTGACCATATGTCGAGTCTCCTTGCAGACTGTACGATGTAGTTCTTTCTTGGTCGTACAATGTGATATTGTCTTGCTCACCGTACTCTACTCAATGTTGCCAAGCCTTATGTTGCAATCTTGCTCCTGTCTATACATCGTATAGTGTAATAATTTTCTCCTGGCAATGTTTTTCCATACGGTACTAAACTTTAATACCTGTTGTGTTAAAGATTGTTTGGACAACTTGTATGATGGGCATTGAGGAATGGCGTACAACCTCTTTTGTAGAACGTATGGTGCTCCACACCCTCCTTGACTGTACGTTGAAACACAACCTCCTTGGCCGTATGCTGTAATCCTTTTTTGCTTGTCGTGCGATGTGGTAATGACTCTGTACATTGTGAATGACCTCCAAAACTCCTTGTTGCCGCTGTATGGTATGTGATTTCCAAGGCCGTACGATGAGATGAGTGTAATCTTTGGACTAGACAATATGAGTTTTAATTCCCTTCACCAAGCACAATTTCACTTTTTATTGTTGTCATACTATGTAAAGGGGTTTAAGAAATCGCCATGCTATGCAACTTGGCCGTACAACATAATCTAACCATTTAATATAGTCAGACTGTGTAATTGGGCCTTTTATTATTTTCTCTTCAATTGCCGAATAATATTTTTGCCTCTTCCTGTCCACAATTTCTTTACTTTCTACTTTTCTTTTCCATTTTTTGTAATTTTTTTGTGAAGTTGATTTGAATTGACCAATATTTGTACGCTCCATGTTAAATATTTTTCTCTTAGTACTATGAGATGTATTGTCCGTTATTTTACATTCTTCTACATAGTCGGATACCTTTGTTCCAACTATCATCTTTTGCCAACCATGGATTGCATCCTGCACACATAAACTATCCAAATTTCCAAAATCATTTACAATTATAGGCTCGTATGTTCTCATGCTTTACCTGTTTGGTATTGTAGATCGCCACAATTTCATTGTCATCTGTCATGAGTTTGAATTCCTCTTGGAATGCTCTTTTCAATGAATCCCATGTATTTTTATGTGCTACTTCCAATTTTGTATACCAATCTATGGCTATACCTCTGAGAGTTGCTAGAAATGCTCTCAGCCTATATGCTTTGTCATCCTGACCATTTGCTACCCAGATTGTCTCACATGTCTTACAATGCCTTACAGGGTCCTCTGACCCGTTTCCAGTGAACTTTGAAAGTTTCTATCGCTCTACATTTGGACTTGCTGGGGGAGTCACCATTTTGCCTCGCAATTGCATCCTTTGTGACAATAACTTGATTGGAGAGTTTTGATTAGTATGTTCCGGTGCCTTGCACACACGGACACGTCAAAATCCTTCACTCATCCCTCTTCAGTGTTTGTCACACTTGGGTTGCCTTCAGGGTCCTTACAATGCTCCCTTTGTCTTGGCGTTATTGGCTTTGATCTTCCAATGTTTTGCTCTTTTGTCAGTATCAAGTCTTCAATCTGGTGTACGGTCTTTGTTAGACCGTCGGTAGGTTCTCCCTCCCCTTCCCCTTCGGCCAACTTTAATGGTACGCACGGTTCTTCATTGTGGAGTGTGATGCTTTAGGTAATGGTATAGGAGTAGTTCTCATGCAGGAAGGTAGGCCCATTGCTTTTGAGAGTGGTTAGTTGAAGGGTAAGTATCAACTCAAACCCATTTATGAGAAGGAAATGCTAGCTATTCTTCATGTAGTAAAACAATGGAGGCCATATCTAATGGGTAGACACTTCAAAGTTATGAAAGATCATGATAGCCTATAGTATTTTTTGGAGCAAAGATTATCTTCTAAAGAGCAACAAAAATGTGTTACTAAGATGTTGGGTTATTACTTTGAGATATAATATAAGAAAGGAAAGGAGAATATCGTGGTCAATGCATTATCTAAGAAGGATGAGAAGGATGAGGCGTTATTGTATGCCATTTCAATATTACAAGTAGATTGGGTGGAAGAAGGCAAAGAGAGTGGCAGAATGATGTTGCTACGAGGAATCTCATTCAAGAGTTGCAAAATGATCGCAATAGTTTAGATAAGTTTTGTTGGAAGGGAGATGCTTTGTGTTATAAAGAAAGATTATACCTATGCAACAATTTCACTTCCAAACACAAGATTCTTGAAGAGCTTCATGGTTCTCCGGTTGGGGATCATTTAAGAATTTTGAAGACATCAATAAATCAAGAAGGATTTCTTTTGGGAAGGGATTTAAGATGATGTTCAAAAATTTGTGGCAGAATGTTTGGTATGTCAAAGAAATAAAGGGGAGACAGTTAAGACACTTAGTCTTTTGTAGCCCTTACTTATTCCTAGCCAGCGTTGGGAAGAAGTCTCCATAGACTTCATCACAGGCCTTCCAAGATCTAAAGGTAAGTGTGTCGTCATGATAGTGGTGGACAACCTCACCAAATCTGCCCATTTTATTGTATTATCTCATCCTTGTACAACAAATATAGTGGTAAAAGCATTTATAGAGAACATACAAAAGTTACATGATATGCCTAGGGTGATTTGTCTATGATTGTGATCTTATCTTTATTCTCTTGTTTCGTTATTCAATTGGCTCACAACTTTTCATACCTTCCTCAGTCAGATGGGAAAACTGAGGTTTTCAATAAGTGCTTGGAAGGATATCTATGTTGTTTCACTTAAAAGATAAGTAGTCTCAATGGGCAGATTTACCACCACTAGAAAAATGGTAGAATAACACTTCCTTTCATAGTTCTTCGAAAATGTCTCCATTTATGGCACTATATGGATGCCATCCTCTATCCATCACATCATCATTGAGGGTGACACCAAGAGTTTAGGCTGTGGAGGACCACATGTATCATCAACAATAGGTTGACCAACAATTTAGTGAAAGGAGTTTTGAAGCTGGTGATTGGGTTCTCTTGAGATTACAACCTTATAAGCAAATGTCCCTGAAGCAAAAACAAAGAACAAGTTATCACCAAAATATTATGGTACATACCAGAGTCTATGGAAGATAGGTAGTGTTGCCTACAAACTTGTGTTATCTCCAACAACAAAGATGCATTCAGTTTTTCATGGTTCCTATTTAAAGGAAGTGATTGGACAAAAGATTCCCACATAGACAATATTACCAAAGCTAGATGAAGGAGAAATCAACTTGGAGCCTTAGTGAATTCTCTAGATACGCACAAAGAAGCTAGGGACGAGGGCACTCACCGAGTATCTGATTCAGTGGAAGAATTTACCAGTTGAAGATGCCTCATGGGAGGAAGAAGACTTTGTACAAAAGCATCCATATTTGATCAGCATTGAGGACAATGCTAGGACATGCTACACTCCACGTGTATGCCTGTATGTATGTATGTATGCATGCATGCATGTATGTTTGTCTGTCTGTATGTACGCATGTATGTCTGTATTGCTGTATGTATGTATGATCTAGTCACTGATATGAAGTACCATCCACTATTGACAGTCTTTACTTGTTTGCATTGAGGTTGTTGCTGCTAGTATCCCTCCATTTTCAACCTCTTCATTAGTTCCCATGTGTACTTGGAATAAGAAATAAAGATTTTAATAGGCAGCTGCCAAACTTGGCAGGAATGGAGTAGTACAAGGTCTTTCATACCAAAGGTCTTCAAATCTTCAATTTTTCCATCATAACTGTCCGTAATGATTAATTCATCAACATACACAACACCATGGGTACTACTTAGCCAGTGTGACTGTGTGGGCATTGATGTACAAGTTCCCATTTGCCCATATATTTTTGGAACTTGTCCTGCAAGAAAGAAATTAATAATCAATCTTATTGTACTAGGCTCTGAAGCTTGCTTCAACATGTAAATCACCTTTAGGAAGTGGCAAAATAGATACTGTTTTCTCTATTTTACATAACTAGGTGGTGACTTCATGTACAATTTGTCAACCAGATTTTAATTATGAAGCAAATTTTTGGCATCTAGTTGATGGACCTTCCATTGACATTGGGCAGCTACATGCGCAATTATTTCATTATACATTATACCTTTTATTTTCTTAGAGCCTTTGGTCAATAATTTGGCGATTTGTGGCAATGAACTGCCTCTAAAGTTATCTGCACTGAATAGCTTTCCATTGTGCTGGTATTTTTATCAAGGAGCATGTACATTCTCATGAATGCCTTGGATTTTGTCATCCATTCCAACTCTCAATGAGTGCTCCTTCACTGCCTCCTCAAAAGTGGAAACTTCTTCTGCATTCAACATTTGAGCACTGACTGCACAATAGATTGCCTGAGTTATTACTTTAGATTGGGCTATCCCTTCTTAGAATTTTATTTTTCGGAGAAGTTGTCTCTAAGTACCATCTTGGAGTCTTTTTATCTTTGGGATCTGATACAAGCCCAATATCTTCAAGCTCATCATTCTCATGTGAGAGTGTAAAATGAATCTGCCATATCAATTTGCCTTGAAATGTCAGAATCTGAATGTGATTTTGCTAACATCTGTGCTGGAATCAATATCCTTTTTCTCTTCATCATGGATTAACATTACGGAATGTAGATACTTTCTTTGTCTTCAACTTCTATAAAGATACACTTTCTGCTTTTCTCATCAAACTTATATATGTGGGCAAGTAGTGCATCCAAATATCCTTAGATGACTAATCACTGCATTTTTTCTTGTTGAAGTGTGACATCTCTTACAACTTTTTGAATTTTTGTTTGTCAATTAACGGTTTTGATTGCTTTTGCGATTGAGATGTGCAATCTTTGGCCTTCATCTTCCACTTGAATTTTTCCCAAGAGTTCTTTTCATTCTTTCTGCTACTATATTTTGCTAAACTGTGTGTTGAGTGGTTACTCTTGATCCCATTAAGGCTTTCAAAATGTGCAAATACTTTAAAGCTGTACTCTCCCCTGTTGACAATTCTCGGGAGGTCGTTCTTCTCCATTTTAATTGTCTGCCTCGTCAGTGAACTTGGATGCCTCAAATGATTATGATTTGTGATCTCTGTCTTGTGAGGTGATTCACATGGTTTTAGGATTGCCAGAATGCCACACCTCTAATTTCTCCTTTGCTCCCCATTTCCAATCTTTCTCAAAGTTATATCTGTTATGCTTCCTCGTGAGACCCCAGCTTCACACACATTTCTTTGTGATGTGCGATATTCATTTTGAATGTCAGATTGAGGAAGGGATAGTCAATGGCCCAAGAGTTTGTGTTAAAATATTTTTTTTTAAATTTATATTGCTTATCAGGACTGACTCCTTACATATGGTCAGTACACATTGTCTATCAATCCTTGTTGATATAGAGGGTGGAGAGTAAGTGCTAGGGGAGAAAGTGCAATATTGTATTACACTATTACAGTATTACCCATACTAATCCAGTTTCCTATGAGAATCATAATACCAAGCGTCTCTGTGCTCAAAAATGTCAATACTCAATACCAATGTCTCTCTTAGCCTATACCATAATATGCCAAGAGCTTATTTGTGAGAGGGAGGACTTAAGCGATACACAATTTTTCATTAGATTGGTTTTGGAGTAATTGTAACTACAATAATAAACGTTATCTCCAATTCTCATCTGTACTAGGGAAGGATCTAGCCAGAACCACATGAAAACATTCACATTATTAACTCTCCTAAATTCCTGACCCCTAATAATATATGATCTATAAAGAAGATGATTTAAAAATCCAAACTAATGGCAAGGGATTTACACTTGAATGCAAGATAGTGCTTACTTCTATGTGCTTAGCTTTTCAAAGGATGAATGCCAAGCCAATCGAAGCAGAAAAGCAGGGCTTATAGATAGACTTTATTGGAGATGAGATGAATGGTGCAATCCTTTATTCATATGTATAACTTTTGAAAGGGCACCTAAGGCCTAAGATTAGTTGCAATAACAAGGTGATAGGAAATCAATAACCATAATTCATCAACGGTAAGGATAATTTGTAGTGATTAATTCCATTTTGTCCTTATCTGAGAGAGTTTAGAAGAAATCTAGACATTTTTGTCAATTTTGAGGTCTTAGGAATGAGAAAGGTAAGCATTTTGGGATCGTTTTCTCTCTTTGCCTGACATGGTGTAAGATTGTGTTTTCTTGTCATGTCCTCCATAAAGGACACCTTTTGAAATCAGGCTGTTAAACCAGGAACAAAGACCCTAGGAGACCAAGGAATGTTTTGAATGGGAAAAATCACACATAGAGTATCCTCTTAGGATATTACTTGCCTCCTGCTCATATCTAATTGCTCTACCATCAACCTGAACTTTCTTTGTTGACAAGAGAAGAGTTTTGTCCCACTTCTCCTGCCCACTTACCCATATTTTGCTTTCTCTTCTCTATGCTTTATCTCAATCACAACTTGTTGCAGTACTCTCTTCACCCCATCATTACTATCATGGTCTAAATTTTCACACAATAAGATCACTGTCACATGTCCCACAATATTCTTCATCACTTGAATTAAGGTTTGATGCCTCAATGTCCATCAACACCATCCAAGGTGGCTTCATGTAGGATTTTACAATGAACTTGTAAATGGTGAATCAAAATTATTTATCATGGTCTAACAGTTAATTCTCAGATGTTTTCAACCTTGCACCTCAATTTTATCTATTTTTAACAACACACACACAACTATACATACACATGTGCGTGCGCATGCACACCCACCCACACATGCAAACCCATGCAAGCATGTGCACCCCTATGTGCACAAATGCCCTCTCACACACACACAAACACATGCACATAGACACACTGACACAAGTGCATGCTTACACATGTGCATGTGCACAAAGGCATACATGGACATTCATATGTTTATGCATGCTTACATGCACACCCATACACGTGCTGTGCATGTGGGCACATGTGCTTGTGCACCTACATGCACCCACTCAGACAAACACACACACACACACACACATAAAACATGCTGCACTTATGCTCTAGGTAATTTTTTAAATTTATTTGGTTATGCAACTAATGGAATTTGCATAATATGCACTTGCATTTGTTTTGCAGGAAAAAAGGGACAAACTAACAGAATCAAAAGTTTCCAGCTTGGATGACTTTCTACTATGGGTGTGGGGTGGATCAAGACATTCAGGAGTTATTTGTATGGCTTTCTCATCACTTATCTACAGTATAATGGGGCTTTTGGTGGAATATTTTGCAGGTTTGCAACTCACTTCAGAAACGTGCTCTCTACAATGGCTAACCTTCTCTCAGTTAATGTAGCTGAATTGGCCTAAGTTTTTTTGTTGAATTTGGAAGCAAAGCATTTAGCTTTCTCCAACAGTTTGGTTTAACTTGTACTGAACATCATATTTAGCTTTATGGATGCTTATCTACTTTGTCCATTTGTCTGTTGCAAAGCTAAACATATCATAGATGCATCTATGCTTTCCAACATTCAGTGTGAGCCTAATATTGGATAAATTATAGAGGAAGGGCCTTTGCTTGATTATGACTTACTGAAAGATTTGTTCAAATTTGCTTATGAATGGAATTTGACAGAAACACCTTTTATTGTTAACAGTTCTAGTTAAGGGCTTCTCTTAGTTTTGCTTTGACTTGTCTATGCTATTTTTGAATGACACAGATGCGTTAAAGTTTAAACATAGCCAAGGGGTTCTTCTTGTAGGAATTTTTTCACTATGCTCTAGAATTAAAACCTTTTAAATTTTTTCTTATATCCTATGATGTCAGGTATATTCTATATGCTGCATTTAAATTTTTTTCCATTGTTAGTTAATTTGGATATGAAGGAAAAATTTGAAAATAGGATATGATTTCAGGCTGGTGCTAAGCCACCTGAAAGTTCTGGACAAGACAGACTTTTTATCTGGTGATCTATGTCATATTTTCATTTGTAAATAAAACTTCTTTGATTCATTACAGTTTGCTTGATGTTCATCTCATATATCAGTATATGAAAAATACTTGTTTTCCAGACATCTAATACATTTTGTGAATCGAGCGAGCATATGTTTTCCATACTTGTATTTCATTTTGTGAACAGAGCGAGTATTACATGCTTCATATAATGGGTCAATGAGTTTGACTCAAAACTATGCAGTTAAATCCTGGTAAAACATCACATAATTATATTCTTGCTTATGTGCTCTGGAAAGAATGATGTTACCATATTGGTTGGTTTCTAGAACTTGTGATCTTAAGAAAAAAGACTAAATCTCTGCAGCCATAAGTTATAACTAGTTTTTTTTTTCAAATGTTAAACAGTTACAGCTTTTCCATCTTCCGAAACTATATTTATAAGGTGTGCAGTCATCCTTGTTGCTGCTTTTATCTGGATGAGAAAGACTGGACAACCTTTGCTTGGCTTACCTCATGTTAGAGGCCTTTTGGTTGCTAGAACAATTGCAGGATATCTGTCTCTTTTAGGATTCTTTTACAGGTGAGCTGTCAAACTTTTGCAATTGTACTTATGTCTCTTATAATTGTTTTGTGTTTATTTTCTTTGCTCAGTTGGAATTTTATATTAATTTTTAGGCTAGTTTGTTCTAGAGCTTGGGACTTTTTGTTTGCATTTACACTAGATTCAAAAAATGTTTTGTTCCATCAATATAAGGTAAATTTTATTTGACAAGCTTTATGTGCCTATGTAGGTGTTGCCAGCATATGGCACTTTTTACACATTTATAGATTGTTGCCCTTGAGTTTCTTGGGAATTTGTTGTTAATTTGCATTAAATGTTGTGATGATGTAAGGTTAAGACGATTAATGTAATGTCCCCAACTACAAATTTTTGTATATTTTCTGATTTATGCAATTGTCTAATTTCTGATGCAAAACACATCTTGTAACAGGAAAAACAAAATGAAACTATTTGGTGAAAACTTCTTGTCAAAACCCTCTATAGCTCAAAAACAACTTCAATTTCACTGAATCTAGCAAAATTCACTTATTGATGACAAATAACCCAAATGAAGATTGTGGTTAAGGTCTGATGTGAAGTGGACAACCAATTAATCACTCTTTCACAGACAATTTGTAATGTCCCCATTTTAGGGTTCTCTTGCATTTTAGTTGGCTCAAACATTTTGGGTGGGTGTTTGTGTAATGTCCCCTTCCCAGCTGTGACCGTTTCAGTTGACCGTTGGCCTATTCCGGAGACCCGTAGGCTACGCGGATGGTGAAATTAGGGTTTCCTGGTTTTGAGGAGGTTGTTGCTTGAGGTTTGGGATTCTGTTTGCGGATTCTTTCTGGGTTTTCAGAGAGCTTCGCAGTGATGTGTTCAGTTTGGCATTCCGGGCAACTTCACGAATTTACTATTTTTAGTAAATTCTATTTTTGGCAGTGGACAGTTTGGGTTCAGTTCAGTTGGTCCTCTTCTTCAGTTGGTTCAGCTGGCACTTCAATTCTTGGCTTTGGGCGCATTTTTCTTGGAGAGATAAGTATTTTCATTATAATATTATATTTTAATATTATACCCCTTGCCTAGCAGTACAACTTTAAGTTGTTTTTAAAAAAGGGGGAACTTTGAGGGTCTAGGCGTCATGGAGAGATAAATTATATCTTTTAAATGTCAAATATTGAGATGAAGAAAGGGATGCCTATTTGAGAGAATTGATTTTATTTTAAAAAGAAAAAAACAAAGTGAAATATTTCATGGGTGAAAAAGGACGCCATTCTTTGGAGGGAAAAGGTGAATTTGAAATTAGGGTTTGGGCGCCTTCTGGAAGCTTCTAGATGTTTCTCTCTTGTCTATTTAATCAGGCCTCAGCTCTTCATTTGGCATCTTTTGTCTACTACACCGTTATGCTACTGAATTGTCTTCAGGCACTCGCTTCGAGGAAAGCATTCCTCCTAGCATGGGCTCATCTTCTTGCTTGAAAGATAGCAACTAGTTGAGAGGTTAGCTTGTAATAGGTTTGAATTGCATTTCCAATTGAGTCATTGCATTTTGGGAGTTCTAGTTTACATTTTCTGTCATATTTTGATGTTGCTGAATGTCATTGAGGAATGTAAGATTTGCTCACAGCTCATGAAATAAAAATGCTATCATTCTGGGTATTGAACCTATCAATCTGTTTATGAGGGGCGACCCTTTATGCGAATTTCCAGATTTTATTTGGGTCTCTTTGATTTTATAGAGGAAATTCGCCCTTGCAGCTGGGCCGTACCATCTTGAAGTACATTGAAGATTGTGCAAAAATAAATAAGGCTTGTTTTGGGTGGTTTAGGGATTGCATCTTGGGCGCCTATATCAGTATGGTAATCTGCATTTGATTTCTCGTCAATAGGATGTGTTTAGAGTGAGTTATGTGCATTTTTGTGAGTGATTATGTTGCTGTTCTACATTAAATCTGTCAAATCAGTCATACCAGATTTAAGGAAGTTCATTAGTTGTGCGAGGGGTTGATATTCAAAGAGTTTGTGATTGTAGAAGAGGGATCTTATCTTGTTATAGCTTTGGAAGTTCTTATTCTTATGATATTTGGCAAGCTCTCTAATTTGCTGTAAGCTGAACAGTAGTACTGTCAGCAATTCATTCCCTTCATTTTGAATTTACATGTAATCCCCACTGAATAAGTGGAAGAGGCTGGCTTGCCGCCTATTTGCTTTCAGTTGAGTAGTTTAGGGATCCTCTGACCATATGCTCGCCATCCATCGGTGCCATTCTTGGTTAGGGTTACATTTTGTCATCACGCATTGATCCTTTGACCATATGCTCGCCATCACTCGACGCCATTCTTGGTTAGAGTTCCTTCAGTTTGCATTGCATAGATCCTCTGACCATATGCTCGCACCTTGCCCACATCGGGATCCTGGTGTACATTCTGGTTAGAGTTACTTTCCGCAACGTTTTGGTTTGTGCTAACCTTAACGGGTGCGTGTTGCATTGTAATCAATTGTGAAAAATCAATTTTTTTTTTGGTCCGGTTCATTACAATTTGTCTTGTCTGAAGGGTTATTTGATGTTACTAGTGGGTTCAGATCGTCTAGAGGACTCATATGACACTTTCGGATATTATTTCCGACTTCTAATGTGTTCTCCAAGAATCTTGGAGAGAGCGTCTATTTATAGTAAGTCACTCGATCGGGTCTGTTTATCATCATTCATCATCGGTATAACTCTTGCATAGTCAATTTTCAATTCCACTGCATTTTGACTGTTTCCGCAATTTGGATGTAATATTGAGCTATATTTAATTAATTTTACTAAGGTTGCTATTTTAATTAAAATATTTTAATGGGCACCTTAGTGTTATAGCTCGTTGGAACTGGGATAAATGTTTTTAAATGTTGGGATGCTGAAAAGTGACTTTAAGTGCCATGAATGTTTTAAAAGAGGAATTAAATCACTTTTTGGGGATATAAGGCTTATTTAATTAATTAAGTGATTTTATATTGTGTTTTTTAAAAAGTTCCTGGAAAAGGTTATAAAAGGGGGTTTGTGAGCGCATTTTGTATTATGCAGATTATTGCATTTTCTCTGGTGAAACCCTTGTGGTTTGGAGATTGAACTCAGTTCATCTCAATACTTCTTGAGGATGAAAGCCCTCTTGAAGAATATCATCCATGGTGGTGAAAAGTCTTCCTTGGTCTATTGCTAGTAGATTCATCCTGAGCCTATGTTGGTGCTTCATTGTTGTGATTTTTAGATTTGATCAAAAGGGTTTTATTTGCAGAATCTTTTGATAAATGATTTTGAAAGACAAGTCGCGGTATGCTTGAAGATTTGCAATTTTGTGAAGTCTTGCAAGCAAGACAAAATTGGTAGAGTTTGGAGAGGGTTGCTAGAAGACAACTTATCTTTTATTTTCAAAGGTTTACATGAAGATTGCAGGCACCATGAATGGAAAAATGAGAACAGAGTGAGGAGACTATTTGTGTGTGACACCATTCTATGAATATGGAGTTGTGACTAAAGCATTTGGGGTTGTGTGTGCTGGCTGGCATCTTTCCCGAGGGAGTCGTGGGTCTGTTTTGTAGTTATCTGCAGTTGTGTGAGGGCGTGGGAAGTCTGGAATTTCATTTTTATTGCTACCACAGTCTCAGACCAGCTTCTAGGCAAGTTTGGAGGTGGCGTTGAGGATGGAAGACTCTTGGCTGATGAACTTGGGCGATTGAATATTGACTGCAGATATATATGTTCATTGCAAATTGTATGAGGTCAGGAAAAATAATTAAATTTATCTTTGCAATTGTAAGAGACCAAGTGTCTCTCAACCCCGAACTATGCTGGATAATGCAAGATATTTCTTTGTTTTGATGGTTTTGTATTTTCTTGTGGTTTGGTATGCTGGAATTGATGTTTTTGAAAGCTTCCAACAATGCAAGATTGACTAACAATGTCATAGAAAAGATATGCTACCTGTTCTTGACCTTTTCATGCATATAAGGGTCTGAAAATGTGCATCTACAGCAGCTAGATATTTATGCAAACACTTGACATGCATCCATAACCCAGTACAAGATAACAAGTAGATGATATGCAAGCCTCCTCCTATTATAAATCAACATGCATCGGCTGATTACAATATAGAAAATATAATGCAAATGGAACTAATATGTATGCAACTCTAATTTCCTTCTCAATCCTAGACTTGACTGTAACTATATCATCAGACTGCTGCAGCATTACATAAATGATCTGATTATGATGATATGACTATAATTACATTGCCAAAGAGCTGATCAAGTCAGCAAGAGAGCCTATATGCAAATATGAATCTAAATGCAATATAATACTGACATGAAGAACCTGATATGAAACCTGGAAGTATTGCAGCGAATAAATACATTTGATGAAACCCTCGATTGGCTTGAAAAAGTGCAATCTCCACCTTGTAATTGATGGTAATCATCTTTGTTGGGAATGGCGTCCATAATGGTGCTGATGTATGTTCAAATCTCCAAGCGATTTGGCCCTTGAAGAACACACCCTTGGCTGGTAATGCAAGTACGGCCTGCTAACAGCAATAAATGCAGATCGTACGGACTCTAGAAGGATGCCTTGGCACTGATAATTGCAGCCATAGATGATTTTAAGGCTCACACAAATCTTGAACAATCCCTTGAAGAAAACCAGAAAGTTCTTCAATAAAAAGAAACCTTAATACTGTAGCATTACTGTAGCGATTTACTATTCATGGGTACTGTAGCAGCCAACACCAACTTCGCTGTGCAAATGATTAACTCTTAAATTTCTGGTCTGCAAATATATAACCATGAAACCCTTGGAATGCTTGTATTTTTCTTCACCAATATGTTCAAGTATGACTCCTGAATGAAGCCACTTTGATTAGCAAACTTCAGTTGATCTTTCACAACCTTAGTATGCTTGATTCTGAAGAGGGAACGTTCTCCAAAATCCAATGTTTGCAGAAACCCTTGTTTCACAAACCCTAATGCTCTCAGAGAGAATAAAAGGCAAATTAGAATAATCATCAACATAAAAATTCGATTTGTCTTTGGTGAAGTATATATATTCTCACAATAGGGTCGACCCTTCTCAAAAAGCAATTAAATGATATTAAATTCGCCTCTTTGACTTAGGCTATTTAATTAATAAATGGCGTCCCCTTTAATGAGTAGTAAATACTCACTTAAATGAACATTTCGCCTTTTTTATTATAAAGTCATTTAATACTTTATAATAAGCCATTTAATTAATTAATAACTTTAATATTTCACTTAAAATGACTTTATAATATAAAGTCATAATAATAATCATTTAATTATTATTAAATGCTCCATTATTCTCTGTTTGCTCAACAAACTGCCAAACTGGGTCGAAACTGAGATAGCCAATTGAGCCAGGTGCCCTGAATCAGAAAGTGAAGTATTGTCTCCAACCACCGAGTAACTGCCACAAAGGACCCTCTGTCCATAACTGTCAGCCTACGAGGGTCAAAAAGATAGGCTCACTCCTCAACAAACAATGTCAGCTAAAACGGGGACATTACGACAATCTGTTTTTATAGCAGCCACTACTTATTTTATATTTTGCCTCTTTGTAGCAAATGGAATGTAGGACAAGTGTTTCTTATAATGCCTTACAAGTATCATGAATGTTTATTCTATATGAATGAATTGCAAAGAGCATGTTATATGATTCTATTACTTACCTAAACACTTCCAAAGCAAACACAGTCAGAATCTTCAAATAATGAACCCCATTTCAAGTGTTTGAAGAAATGCCAGAGCAAAGAAATCAGAAGTTTTAAGAAAAAATCAGACTTGGGTCATTTCACAATTGCTATTAGATTTGAATAGTCAAAGCTCTCATACATTGAACATCAATGTTGCTATAAATGAATTAAACCTTCAAATGTCATCAAACATCCAAGAATGGAACCCTAGGGAATTAAACTTGATTAGATCTGAATTAAATAACAATTTATCACCTTCAAAATATCTTTATTTGATTTGCAACTTGCTGGAGCAGCTTACAATGATTTATACGTGCAATCTCAAACTTAACAATCTTTAAGTTTTGGCCTGGAATGATGAATGTACAGCTACCACATGCTGTAGGAGCCCTTATTAGGCAAGTTTGATGACTGGATTTGATTGTAGGAGTGCTATAGCAGCAACAAAGGAATGGTAAGTGACCTTGGGAGGTCATGTGGCAGCTGGAAACAATCAATTAGTGGTAGCATGTTACCCAAAATTTTTGCCTAAGTTTCCTAAATTTTTTGTTTGCTGGAATGTTTTGTGAAAATCAGTCATTGTTGGTCTTTTTATGGGAAAAAAGTCAAAGTGTAAAATTTTTAAGTACTTTCCCTACTTGTTGACCTTTTCAATTTCGTAAAGTTCTTAAGTTTGTCAACCTTATAAAATTGTGAAAAGTTCTTTTTATCACAAACAATGCGAGTTAGTGAACCTTGTTTATTTGTGATTGGTTTCTTTTGTTGCAAGGTTTGTGAGTTAGTGAACCCTGCAAAAATGTGACAAGTACTTGTTGTTAGGGTTTTTGTGTGTTCCCTAACCGTTCAATTTTCCAGTGTCTTTCCTTTCTTGTGACAAGGTTCTTTGGTTTGCAAACTTTGTGAATTGCTGACAAATGATGTCTGTGAAAGTTTAGGTTCTCTATTTCAGTTAGGTTGTGAGTTTGTGCACTTCTTGAAAGTTCGACAAAGTTGAAGGAAGTGATTAAAAAGGTTTCGAAAGTTTAAAAGTTTGTATTTTCGCAAAGTTCATGAGTTTGCAAATCTTGCGAAAAGGCAACAAAGTTGCGAAAAGGCAACAAAGTTACTGAGTTTTTCAAAAAGTGCAACAAATGTGAGTTTGCTTTGAAATAATGGTATAAATAGGGTTTTCTGGGCTCATTCATTGTTGTCATATTTTCAAACTGTGAAGAATTGCTGCCATGACCTGTTGTTGTCATTGTCAACTCTGCACTTTGTTGTCATTGCTTCATTGCTGTACTGTGAGGTAAGCCTGTGATCTTCTTTGATTCCAAGGGTATTGGGGTGTTGATTCACAAGGTTTCTGGTGTTTCCTGTTGCGAATTGTTGTGTAGTCCTTGAATTTCCCCATTGTTTGGTTTGCTTCTTAATGAACTGCAATCATCAGCAATTTTCTGTTCACCCATAAATAGCATTACACTCTATTTTGTGTACTGACATTTGTTTGAAACCCTAGCTCATTTTCTCTAGTTGATTTCTAAACCTCACAAAATGAAGTATAAGTACTAGGATTATGAGTATTCCTCCATTATTCAAAATTTGTTGGCTGAAGTTGGAGACAGTCAATTGGTACACAAGGGGACCTATGGAAGCAATTTTTGCAAGTGGTTTGGTTCATGCTGGTGGATTTGTTGTTGCTTTTTAGTATGCAGATTTAGTATTGGCATGTGTTAAAAATTATAAGCCAGACACTAGGGAGATTGGACCATTTGATGATTAGGGTGATTGCAAGATTGGATGTGCAGAACATCAATTTTGTGCTTACACTGCCTCCAAGGGATAAATTTACTGAGGTAAATGTTGAAATTGGTAACCATTAATTCGAAGACAAGGACACATATTTGAATAATATTGCTAAACGTTGGCTAATGGTGCCCAAAAAGGGAAAATCTCAGATTTCTGAAGGACTGCAAAGATCACACTTTGTAGAAGGGGTCTCTAATACAATAACCTTGTAGAATAGAGTTGTAGGAAACAAAGATACCAATGTTTTTGAGTATTGGATGTGTCAATTCATCCTTACCATTGGTTATGAATCACAATACATTGATTGGGGAAAAATCATAAGTGATCATTTGCATGATTAGCTGGTTAATTTTCAAGAGAACCAATACTTCTATATATTTTCCTATTTGTTCTATGCTATTGCTTCTATGAAGGTCTGGCGTAGTCTGCAAACACAGGGGATATATGACAATACATGCAGATTTATGACTTTATCATCAGCTTCAACAAGAGATTGGAAATATGGATTATAGAAGAATCAATGATGCCTTCAGCATGTTGACTGTGAGAGAGCTTGAAGGAGATATTGAACTCACAATATCACTTGAAGCATCGAAGTTGGTCATCCAATTTGGCAGCTTCTTTTTCAATTTCTACAATTCACATACATTAGAATTGGAGGATTTGAAGGCGCTCCATACAAGTTGCCCAGGTATGTGAGTGATTATTTCATCTTGATTGAACTATGCAGACAAATGGTAATAGTTACCAAGAAATGCATAGATAGGAAGAAAGCAAAATAATCTTTTCCTATAACCCTAGGTTATTACACTTGTAAATCTTATTTGAATTCCCAGAATGTGGAGAGGTTGTTGACTAAAATAAGGATGCATTTTTATGTAGCTAGAATGTTATTTGATGATAAAACCTATGTCCAAAATAATTTAAATCTTTCATACAAACATACAAACATATTCCCCATGTGGAAGATAGGGGTTAACCCGAGACTAGAAGCTGAAGAAAAAGAAGAAGACCTTTATTTACACTCAAACTGTCTTATATAAGATTACAAATTTAACTGCTTCTTTGAGTGTAATTGTTTCTTGAACCAAATCTGAACCATCATCCTTACCAAATCTGAACCATCATCCCCTATACCCTCTATATCCCACTGCATATCATAGATCTCCTTTTGCTCCATGGTCATTCCCATTCACTCCTTTTTCTTGACTTCAAAATCATCTATACAGTCATTCTTTCTACTGAGAAATATTTTTTATTATGGAGGCTTTGTGCTTACCATTGATCTTTGGAGCAATAAGAATTATAGAATTAAGACTGCAGCAGCACAAGCCAAATTTCTAGATGAAGATGTCTCCAACAGTCCTAGTCAGAATAAGGATAAAGAAAATAAAATAAAATAATTAAAGTTTATATTTAATTTCCCCAACAGTCCTAGTCCTAGATGAACTTTATTCAAAATGAAAAAGAAAATAAATAAAGTTTATATTTCATTTCTCTTTTCAAGAAACAATTACACTAAAAGAAGCAGTTAAATTTGTAATGTTATATAAGACAGTTTGAGTATAAATAAAGGTCTTCTTTTTCTTCAGAATCTAGTCTGCTTCTTCTGGGTTATCCCCTTCTTACATTCTTTCTACCGAGAAATATTTTTTATTATGGAGGCTTTGTGCTTACTATTGATCTTTGGAGTAATAAGAATTCAGATGAACTTTGGGTCAGTGGTTCTTATATATTTTATATTATTCTTATGTTAAGTTGCAGCTACATTTATAAGGTTTCTTTATGATTGTATGAACTCTATTCTCTCTTTGCATGCTAGATTATAAGTGATGTAGGAGCATCCGAGCGAAAGAGCAATCTGCATCACCCAAAAAAATTTCAGTTTGGTTTTGGTTTTCATTTTTGGAGTGCAAATTGATTCAGATCTATGGTCGGTTGTGGTAGAGTAAGATGACATTGTTGTCATTCCATTGACAAAAAATGTCTTGTTTCGATTTATATTCCAAGCCTCGATTGTTCGGTGAAATGAATTTAAATTGGTTTCCAGTGGGTCGATTATCGCTGTGGAATGAATGTTGATTCTTCATTCTGCTTGAGTGTGACTTTTTCTTATTGTTTCATTGCCAAATTGACTTTATTGAAGTCAAGCAAGTTGTTGGTTTCACTATCAAGAAGAAATAAAAACAAATTCTTATTTTCCAAAATGTGAGAGGTCGTGCAAGTGAGGCATGAAGGGAGAAATCAAAGGCCATTTGCATAGGGAAGGAAGAGAGGCAGAAGCAAAAAGGAGAAACGGGAGTATGGCGCGTGGGGAAGTAGAGAGATAGTCAACATAGCCAAAAAAGAATAATAGAGAGGTCACCAAGGAAAAAGATACACAGCAGATTGGCATAGGGGTTGCACAATAGGGAGGAGTAAGGAAAACAAAAGGAAACAAGAAAGGTGCCACACAGTGAACAAAGAAAGATGTATATGTAGAAGAACATGAAGGGGGCTGCCCAATAAGAATGAGTAGAGGAGTATTAAGGCTGTGTGTGGGAAAGTAGCAGGGGGTGTGTGAAATAAAAGAAACTTCTGTGTAGATTAAAACCAATAATAATTGCAGATGACAGAGGGGCGTGGGAAATGAAGGATGGGATAAGAAGATTGAAGAGCAGAGACATAGACAAAGGTGCTTGAATAGAGGATTGATCATTGGAAAAAATTAAAAGTTGCAGATTATTTCATTGCCTGTAGCCAGTGGAATATGAAATAAATAAAAATCATTGAATTGCCTCTAAATTGTGGTGCCATTCAAATTTGTTTAATTTGATGAATGAGAAATTGAATTTGAATTTTGTTTGAGCTGCTTAATTCATTAGTCTGATAAGACCTTTGAATTTCAAATTGCATTAATTGATATCAGAGCCAAGTTTGTAGCGGTGCTGAAGAAAACCCTGAGAGTTAGTGTTGTGGGTGAGTGAAAAGGGAAGAAGACCCACAATTACAGAGGGTAATCAACATGGCACAAAGAGGATGTGGGCATAGAGGGCCACAAAATGGAGACATGGCAGTCTTGGAGATGCTGAAAGGCATCACAGCTAGGTTGGATGCAATGGAAATGGCACAACGATGGGGAATTCCGATGGTAGATATTAGTGATGATGATGAAGAAGTTGTAGCACCCAAAATTGATTTGGAAGATGATGGCGAAAATGTGGCAGAGAGCTGATTCTTGAAAGCAATGGTGAAAATCAGTAGCAAACCTTGATTGGACCCTCCAAATTAGCATGGAAATTTGAACCTAGAAGAAGTAATAGATTGGAAATTGGAGATGGAGAAGTATTTCAACTATGAGTCAATTGAAGACCCAAAGAGAGTGAAGTTTGCATGCATGAGATTGAAGGGGCATGCGTCTTTATGGTGGGATCATGTGCAAAATGAAAGGCAGAGTAAAAGACAAAATAAATCTTGGGAGAGGATGGTGACGAAGTTGAAGGCGAAATTCTTGCCTATAAATTACCAAGTCAGCTTGTTTAAAAAGTTGCAAAACTTGAAGCAAAGGGAGAAAAACGTGCAAGAATACATTGAATTCTACCAATTGAACATTCGGGTAGGACATGTGGAAGCTTACGTGGAGAATTGTCAAGATATGTGAATGGGCTACATAAGTCAATTCAAGATGACTTAAGCATGATACAAATGACTACCATGGAAGAAGCATATCAATATGCATTGAAGGCGGAAGAGAAGATTGAAAGGAGATAAAAAAGTAACTCTCGAGGTAGAGGCAAATTTTCACGTGGTAGAGGACAATCCAATAGTGGTAGAGGTTACCAAAACAAGCAAGAGGAAGCCAACACATCTCATGCAAGCACACAAGAAACAAAGGAAGAGGAGACTTCTCTAGAGGAAGAGGAGATCATTTTCGTGGTAGAGGATATTTTGGTAGAGGTAGAGGAAGAGGATTTAGCGGTACCTGTTTTCAATGTGGAGGAATTGGACATCGTGCATTTGAATGCTCACAAATTCTGTATGGTGGTGGAAAAGGAAAAGAGGCAAGAGTGCATGTGGCACAAGCTGAAAATGACATTGCGACTTCACTGAGGTGTGGAGAGGATCTCGAAGATGGAGAATCATTAATGTTGCAAAGAATTTTGTTGAATTAGGATAAGGAGAAACCAGAACCAATTCAAAGAAGGAATCTATTCCAACAAGGTGTAAGGTGAGTGGGAAATGTTGTAATGTCATTGTGGACAATAGTAGCACTGATAACGTAGTATCTGAATAAATGGTAGACAAGCTAAAATTGAAGAGAGTCAAACATCCCAATCTATATCGAGTTTCATGGTTGCAAAAGGAGCATCATTGTTGGTAAATGAACAATGTTCGATAAGTTTTAAGATTGTAAATTACAAGGATGAAATTATGTGTGATGTGATGCCAATGGATGCGTGCCATATGCTTTTGGGAAGATTGTGGAAATTTGATAGACGAGCTGTTCATGATGGTAAATTGAATACATATGCAATAAAAAAGGATGGCAAAGAGTACACTCTAAATCCATTGAAAGATAGGGAAGAGGAAGTGGAGAGCAGCTCCAAGATTTGTTTTGTTTCCGAAAAGCAATTTTTGAAGGACTTGAAAAGAGAGGGAATATGTTTTGCAATCATTCCAAAGCTTGCAGCAGTTGGGACAGCGAAGAAAGAGGAAGAGATACCAATTGAAGTTCAATTTTTTTTGAAAGAATATGTTGGCATATTTATGGAGTTGCCCAATGGATTGCCACCCATGAGGAGCATAAGCCATTACATGGATTTGATTTCTGGTGCAAGTTTTCCAAACAAGGCACCATATAGAATGACACCTATGGAGAATGAGGAGATAAATAGGCAAGTTCAAGAGTTGCTTGACAAGGGGGCTGATTAGAGAAAGTTTAGTTCGTGTGATGTTCCAAGAATGTTGGCACCCAAAAAAGATGGGGAATGGCAGATGTGTACGGATTCTAGAGCCATAAATAAGATAAATATCAAATACCAGTTTCCATTGCCACGGATGATATGATAGATTGCTTGAGTGGAGCTAAGTACTTCACAAAAAAATGATTTGAAGAGTGGTTATAATCAAATAAAAATAAGAGAGGGAGATGAATGAAAAACTGCTTTCAAAACCAAGGATGGGTTGTACGAATTGTTGCTGATGCCGTATGGATTGACAAACTCTTTGAGCACTTTCATGAGATCAATGAATGAAGTCTTGAAGCCATATCTTGGTAAGTTTGTAATAGTGTATTTGGATGATATTCTCATATTTAGCAAGACAAAAGATGAACATTTGGAGCATATTAGATTAGTTTTGCAAAGGTTGAAAGAATAGAAATTGCTAGTGAATTTGAAAAAGTGCAGCTTCATAAAAGAGGAGTTAGTATATTTGGGGTTTGTTGTTTCTAGAAATGGGTTAAAAATGGATCTAGAAAAGGTAAAAACAATTGTGGATTGGCCTTCACCAAGGAGTGTGTTTGAAGCAAGAAACTTCCATGGATTAGCGAGCTTCTATAGGAAGTTCATCCATAATTTGAGTGGGATTTGTGCTCCTATGACGAAAACTATGAAGGGTAATAGGAAAGAATTTGTTTGGACAGCTGCAGTAGAGAGGAGTTTTAATATATTGAAGGCAAAAGTGACAGAGCAGCCCGTGTTGGTATTTCCCGATTTTGAAAAAGTCTTCCAAGTTGATTGTGATGCAAGTGGGACAGTGATAGGGGGAGTTCTAAGTCAAGAGGGCAAACCAATAGCTTACTTTAGCGAGAAGTTAAATGAGGCAAAAAGAAAATACTCAATATATGATCAAGAATTCTATGAAATCGTGCAAGCACTCAAGAAGTGGAGACATTACTTGCAATTGAAGTAGTTCATGTTGTGCAACAATCACCATGCATTGCAATTCATAAACAACCAAGGTAAATTAAATCAAAAGAATGTGAAGTGGATTGAGTTTTTTCAAAGTTATTCATTTGTTTTGAAACATAGAAGTGGGAAATCAAATCTAGTTGCTGATGTGTTGAGTAGGAGATGTTTGTTGTTGAGTGAGATGAGAGTGTTGGTGGTTTTGATTCAATGGGGGAGTTATATGAGGAAGATGTAGATTTTAAAGAAGCTTGGACATCGTGTAAGAGCCCAATGGCAATGGATAGAACTCCATGGTTGGAGTATTTCATTCAAGAGAATTTGTTGTTCAAAGTGTGATGTCCCCGTTTTCGGTCATGTTAGCATTGTAATTAGATTTGACTTTCTTGGTGACCGCCAAAGGGGATGTTTGATGTCATCTCCAAACGATTTCGGTATTTTTTGCATTTTTAGTTGGTCATGCAGGAAATATTTAATAATTAAATAATTAATTGTAAGTTGTCGAAAAAACACAAATTAAAAGGCAACTTAAATTAATTATTTTTTTAATGTGAGTTTGAAGAGACTAAAGTGTCAAAAAAGCTAATTAACTTAATTAAGTCACTTTTCGGTGAAATAAGGATTACTTTGAAGAAAGGGATTAAATTAAAAGTGAAAATGGAGGATTTCAAAAATTTGTGTGGGGGGTTGCAAAAAGGTAACAAAAGCAAAATTTGGGCACATTTTTGGATATGCAGGAAATTTTGGGGAAGAATTTATTGTTGTTTACAGAACTTCATGAGGACGTTAACGTTCATGGAGAATATCACCTTTGAAGCTGAAAATGTTTCCTGGGTCATTGTTGACAGTCTTATTCAGAGGCTGTGCTGGAACTTCATTGTTGATGAGTTTTATTGTGTTTCCAAATTAAGTGAAAATTATACATCAAAGCAAGAGTTAGTGATACTATGAGATGTGATTGTTTAAATTTTAAGAAAAAATGTTGTTATTTCCAAGGATAGCTGTACCATTCCCTAGGAAAGGTCGTAACCCTAAGCTGCTCAACTAACTTGAAATAAACCTTAAATGCTTATGGGTATTTTTCTAACGTCGTTTCCTTGGTTGATAGTTTATTATTATGCATGGTAATTAGAGTTTTTGGCTAACTCAAAATTAGGGGAAAAGTCGTACACATTTTTGAAGGCTATACAAGTTGTAAGTGGTTTTTGGCAATAGCTGGGTGTTGAAATTCATTTATGAAAAATGGGGGAGTATTATATTCTCTGAACCCATACCATTCAAGCTCCAAAGTGGCCGAACTCACCAATATTAATTAATCTGTACGTATAGTTATGCAGAAGCCATACGATTCAAACTTTGAAGCTGCGAAATAAATCAAGACAATGGCTAGACTTTTCAACCACGCATCTTTTTGACTTGGAGATTTAATGTCAATTAAAAAGGGCAAAAATCATGGGTGACTAAGGGAAAGATTGGGAGCTGATCTCATATGTGAGATGCAATAACATTACCTCTTCCGCTGTACTCTTTATCTCTGCCATACTATTTCTTTGGAGGTTTTCATACTCATTTAAAGACTGTAATATCTTTGGTGGATGTTCCGTACCAAGTGGGGAAAGAATTATTTTGGTGGCAAAATGCATTTACAGGTTAGAAAAAATGTGTTCTCATATTGTGTGCAATTTGTTACTATTTGTTAAACAAAATTTTGTTGAATATGCTACCTGTAAATTTTATACTATTTGCTAATAAAAAGTTTGAAATTCAAATTAAAACTGGAAGTTATAATTGTTGGTGTTGTCGTGAGATTCCATATTCAAACTTCTAGTAACTAAACATATATACATTCAATTTAGACATCTACAACTGTTTGACAAAATGCATATTTGTAAACTTTGGGATAGTGCAAAAAATTTTTGGTCTGGAAATTGGGGTTGGATATTACACAAAGGAAAGAGGTTGTGTATACCTCAAGGATCAATGAGGGAGAACTTGATAAGAGAGAAACATAGTAGGGGTTTGAGTGGACATTTTAGGATGGACAAGAGATTGACATAGCTGAGTGAAAGTTATTATTGGCTAGGGATGAGTGCAGATGTAAAAAGAATGGTGCAAGGTTGTGGGATATGCGAGCATGCCAAAGGAGTTAGACAAAACACCGAATTGTACCAGCCATTACCAATACCAGAGAGATCATGGGAATGTATTAGTATGGATTTTGTTTTGGGGCTGCTACAAACACAAAGAGGTAATGATTCATTTTTTGTTGTGGTGGATAGATTTTCCAAGATGGCTCATTTTATACCATGTCAAAAATGTAGTTATGCTTCCCGCATAGCTACTTTGTTTTTCAAGGAGATAGTTCGGTTACATGGCTTGCCAAAGAGTATCATTTCAGATCGAGATACCAAATTTGTTGGTAATTTTTTGCGTACTTTGTGGAAGATGGGAACACAATTGGGATTTAGTTAAGCTTATCATCCTCAAACCGATGGTCAAACTGAAGTTGTGAATCGGAGTTTGGGTAATCTGTTGAGGTGTTTGGTAGGTGACGAACCTAATCAATGGGATTTGACATTGGTAAGATCTGAGTTTGCATATAACAATTCAATCAATCAAAGTGTAGGAAGAAGTCCATTTCAAGTTGTGTATGGATATAGTCCTTGAGGAGTTGATGTGTTGAGAGATAGTGCAGATTTGGGAAGAAAGAGTGTAGCTACAGAGGATTTTAGAGAGTATATCTGTGACTTGCAAAAAGAAGTGAAAAAGAATTTGGAAAAGAGCGCCATTCAGTACAAGGAACATGCTGATGTACATAGGAGAGTGCAGGAATTTCAGATTGGTCACTTGGTGATGGCATATTTGCGGAAGGAAAGGTTCCCACAGGGAACAGATAATAAGGTGAAGTGGAAAAAGATAGGGCCGTGCAAAATTTTGCGGAAGTTCTCATCAAATGCATATGAGAATGATCTTCCAACAAGTATAGATATCTCTCCAATATATAATGTTGCTGATTTGTATAAGTATTATGAAGGAGAAACTAGTGGAAAGTGGGATATGCAATTAGATTTGCTGGATGCACATGAGTGGGTACATGATTACACCAATTTCCAGAGAAGAGATTTGAGTAAATTGATCAAGTAATTGGTTCTCACGTAGCCAAAAGGACAAGAGGGAATGAATATTTGGAGTATTTGGTCCGTTGAAAGAACCATGCAGCCGATGAGGCTTCATGGGTCAGTGCTTCAGATTTGGCGAAGTATGGTATTACAGTTCTAACATTGGTGAAATGTTCATGAGTTGCATACTCATGAAACATTTTTCTATCTAGTATGTTTGATGTAAGAGCATTCGGGCGAATGGCCACTACACATCATCCAAATTTTTTTTAGTTTGGTTTCGTTGTTTTGGTTTTGGTCTTCATTTTTGGAGTGCAAATTGATTCAGATCTATGGTCAGTTGTGACAGAGTAAGATGACATTGTTGTCATTCCATTGACAAAAATGTCCTATTTCGATTTATATTCCAAGCCTCGATTGTTCGTTGAAATGAATTTAAATTGGTTTCCAGAGGGTTGATTATCGTTGTGGAATAAGTGTTGGTTCTTCATTCTATTGGGGCGTGACTTCTTATTGTTTCATTGCCAAATTGACTTCACTGAAGTCAAGCAGATTGTTGGTTTCGCTATCAAGAAGAAATAAAAACAAATTCTTATTTTCCAAAATGTGAGAGGTCACACAAGTGAGGCGCGAAGGGAGAAACCAAAGGGCATTTGCATGGGGAAGGTAGAGAGGTAGAAGCAAAATGGAGAAATGGGAGTATGGTGCACGGGGAAGTAGAGAGATAGTCAATGCAGCCAAAAAAAATAATAGAGAGGTCGCCAGGGAAAAAGATACAATAAATTGGTATAGGGGTCATGCAATAGGGAGGAGTAAGGAAAACAACAGGAAACAAGAAAGGTGCCATGCAATGAACAAAGAAAGATGTATATGTAGAAGAACATGAAGGGGGATGCGCAATAAGAATGAGTAGAGGAGTAGTAAGGCTGCAGGTAGGAAAGTAGCAGTGGCGTGTGAAATAAAAGATATTTCCAATAGGAGGCTTATAGTGCTTTTCATTGATGGGTTATCCGATCCTCTCAGGGGTTGGATTAAGGCTTTTAATCCATCTTCACTTCAGGAAGCAATCAAGAAGGCAAGAGACATGGAAACTTCCACCTCTAAGTGTAAATTTCAAACCAAAGGATTTATGCATAAGAAGGATAAGGACAAAAAACCTATCATAAGGGAATCCAAACAGCCTAAGAAACATGTTACTAGGATGATAGCGAGACACTAAATGACCTAAGCAAGAAAGGTTTATGTTTCCATTGTAGGGAGCCTTGGTCTCAAGGACATAAGTGTACTGCAAAGGGGAAGGTACACCAAATAGAGTACTATTCTGTCGAGAAAAGTAGATCAAAAAAATCAGACCAGCAATCTGATTCAGAAGATAGTGAAGAGGAAAAGACTCCAGAAGAGGTTGGAAAGGAAGAGGACAAGGATGTGAAGCTTGCTTAACTACACAACTTTCAGAAGAATGAGCCTCTTCACATTAGAGTACTTAAGGGACAGCGGATGGTTGCATCGATTGACATAGGAGCCACACACAATTTCATTGATGAGGGGCTGGTTGTTCGTAGAGGCCTTCAAACACAGGAGGTGAGTGGTTTTCGGGTGATGGTAGCAGATGGATTTACAATCAATTGTACTAAAATGGTCCCACAGTTGAGCTTGCAATTGGGGAACTATGAAGTCAAGGATGACTTCTATGTGGTTAGTATTGGTGACACTGATGCCATGATAGGAATACAGTTCCTTCATTCACTTGGTGAGATCACTCTCAATTTTTAGACCATGGAGCTGAAATTTAAATCAGAAGGGATGAATGTGGCCTTGAGGGGGATGCCAAATGGAGGACTTCGTGTGGTATCTTTCAAATGTATGGAGAGACTTTTTAGACATGATCAGGTTGAGTGGGCAGCGAAGTGTGTGATTATGCCTATTGTAATGTCCCCATCTTAGTAGCCACCCTGGAGATCATTTAGCCTTTATTATTTTCGAAGGCTAAAAGATAAATAAGAGAATAATAATTAAATTAATTATTTGTAAAGTTATCTCAATAAATTAAAATCATAAGATAGGTTTATATTTAATTAATTTAATAAAGTGACTAAAATAAAATAATATATCATAAAAGTCACTTTGGGAATAAAATAATAATATTTTCTAGAAGCTTCTTGGAGGTGATTGTAAAATCTTTATAAGGAGCTGTGGGCTTGGCATTTGAGCATGACTTGGATTTTACTTCTCATTTCAGTTTGGAAGAAGCTTGAAGGCTTTTTCAGGTCCGAGGGTTTGAAGACTCTAGGATACCAGGTTCGTTTGTGAAAGATCAACCTTAGTTGGAGATTGTTGAGGAGTCCATCTACGGTTTCTACAGGTGCTTCATCGCAGGTTGTACGAGGGTTTCTGAATCATTGCAATAGCTGGTTTATTATTGCAAGGATTCGAATAAGTGCAATAGCTGATGTATTATTGCATTTTTGAATAAGGAGTTGATTTAATGCAATAGCTGGTTTATTGTTGCACTTGAGAAAGGGGTCTTTTTCCTACAGGTTCAATGGTGGCAAAATTTAATGGCCTTCGACCAAATTTTGAAGAAGTAAAGAGTTCGATTTTGTGAAGGTGGGATTGAAGATTTTCTTGAGGATTATTTTCAGTCCTTGGAGGAACTCGATTTTGTGAAGGAGGCATTGGGATTTTTGGAGGATCATTTTCAGCACATTGGCACATCAATTTACATCATTGAGGGACGATTACACTTGCAGGAAAATCGTGGCTCTTCAAGTATATAAGCGCAGCAATTGGCATTCAATTTGGAGCTTGATATTTCCTTGGAGAAATCATGGATCTTCATGCACTAGGTGCTGGTCCCTTTGCACAGTTTGGAAGGTTGATTCTCATCAGCAATTGAAGGATATTCTACCTCTTGCGTCATCTTCCAGGTTGGGCTGAATTATCATTAACATCATTGTATGTTTGGGTCTGCTTATGTGAATAAATTAATTGCTGTCAATAGGGTTGACTTGAGCAGCCAAGTCAAGCATTTTGAGTTATTATTGTATCACTGCCATCTTGCATTAATACCAGGTCTGCAACTTTGAGTCATTATATCATTCTCATTTAGATTGCATTGTCATCATCATATATTGTAAATCGTCTCTTCTAGAGGGTGATCAACATATGTTATTCTTTTGCCAAATGTTGTAACCAGCTTTTCAGAATCAGTCATAATGGAGATTGGAGTTAGCATTACAAATGTTTGTTAAAATGTCTCTTGATTGCAGATGCTCATTTAGCTTAATTGCATGTCATTTCAGTCATCATATAGTCTTGAAAAATCAGAAAAATATTTGCATTGCACATCTCTTTTCATTTTCGGTCATTGGAATAATTTAGTTTGAGTCAATTCATGCATATATCATCATTATATGAGGAAAAACAAAACAAGAAAACATTTACCAGCTGAAAGAAGATTGCAAGGCAACTGTTTGACGAAATTCTCCAAGCCCTCGAAACTGAAAATTAAGGACAGAATTTGCAATGTCTCTACACCTATGGTTATAGAAGAGGTTAAGAAGTCTTATCCACCTGACATACAAGAGCTGATTTCCAAAAGAAGCAAGGTATTTAGTAGCATTCCTCCAGGTAGGCCTCCTGATAGAGGCATTGAGCATGTGATAGAGCTAGAGGAGGGAGCTAAACCTATGATCACTACCCCCTACAGGCATCCTAAGAGACTTAAGGATGAGATTGAGAAAACTATTCAGGAGCTTTTGGAGATGGGGCACATAAGGCCAAGTAAGAGTCCATTTGCTTCTTCGGTTGTGTTGGTGAAGAAGAAGGATGGAACCATGCGTATGTGTGTGGATTATAGAGCATTGAACAAGAAGACAATTAAGAATAGGTACCCCATTCCACGCATTGATGAGCTGCATGGAGTAGTCTATTTCTCCAAAATAGACTTGAGATCAAGATATCATCAAATTAGAGTCAAAGAGGAGGACGTTCAGATGCCATTTTGGCCACTTTGAGTTCCTGCTCATGCCTTTTGGTTTGACGAATGCACTGGCTACTTTCCAGTCATGCATGAATAGGGTGTTCAACAAAGAGTTACGTAAGTTTGTGTTGATCTTGTCTGATAACATCCTTATTTATAGTAGATCATGGGAAAAGCATTTGAGGCACTTGGATGAGGTGTTGGGTATTCTTGAGAGTGAGTCTCTTTTTGCAAAGGAGTCCAAGTGTGAGTTTGGGATGACTGAGTTGTTGTATTTGGGGCATATTACGAGTGCTAATGGTGTTCGTGTTGATCCTGATAAAATCAAAGCAATACTTGATTGGCCTGCACCCACTAATCTCACTCAGCTTAAGGGATTCTTTTGGCTTGGGTGGGTTCTATAGAAGGTTTGTTAAGGGCTTTTCACAAGTTGCTGCCCTACTTACTGATTTGACTAAGAAGGGGGCTTTCTCTTGGACTGAATCAACACAAAAATCTTTTGATCAGTTTAAGAACTTGATGAGCTCATGTCTTGTTTTGGCAATTCTTGACTTCACTAAACCCTTTGAACTCGAATGTGATGCTTCAGGAGAAGGTATTGGAGCTGTCCTCATGCAAAATAAGCACCCAATTGCATATGAGCGCAAAAAATTGAGAGGAAATGAGAAAGGTTATTCTATTTATGATAAAGAGATGTTATCCATAATGCATGGTTTGGCTAAGTACATGTAGTATGTTGTTGGGGGCAGATTTATTGTTAAACTGATCATAATAGCTTAAAATATTTCCTAAATCAGAAAGATTTAAGTGAAAGAAAGCAGAAGTGGGTTAGCAAACTCCAAGCATGCGATTTTGACATCGAATATGTCAAAAGAAAAAAGAACGTGGTGGCTGATGCACTGTCTAGGAGTGAAATATCCCCTTATAATTTTTTCCCAATTTTCACAAGCAAGTTCACCCATTAACATTAGAGAAATCATAAATCAACTGAAAGTAACCCTTCACTTTTTGATCACCCAGATCCCAATGAGGGCAAGGTGAGAGCATATGGTAGAAAGGGGATTGTTAGGCGAAAACCAAACTGAAGTACAAATGAGAGATAGCTCAGCCGATCAGAAAGTAATGCAGATGCAAACTCAACCACTTATTCAGCAGGAGTGTAACAGACGACTCAGCCAATCAGCATGATATGAGAATGCATACTCGATCATTTATTCAGCAGGAGTGTTATTACAAGAAAAGTAAATGTCTGGGCGGCTAGCCGACCCCTTCTGCTTTTCAGCGAGTAGTACAAGAAAGTAAAATGTTGAAAGTAAACGATGGCGAGGCCAGTCTCTTCCACTAAAAGTGGGAATACAAAATGTAAATTGCAAAAATATGAAGAGTTGATCAGTACTATTGATTCAGCGTTACAATATGAGATATAATCTGCAAATACAATGAGATATAGATAACCTATGATCACCAAAACGTTAGAGCATAATCTCCTAACAAGTTCTTGATATCCAGCATATGAAATATGACCAAAATGACTGAAATAAAATGTCTGATGTAAAATTGCAGCAAACTGAAACACCAAACCAGCAAGTACAGATTTCACTTTTATGCTTGTAACTTTGCCAATACTTCTCCGAATGATGTGAAACTGAATGCAAATGACTCCTAGGAGGTAGGCGAACAAGCTCAAGCCACCAAACAACAAGAAACCGCCTCAAATGTTTTATGCACGCATCCCAAGGCAAGGACAGGCAAAATACCTCCTCTAAGAAATGGTGACCGGCAAGATAAATTCAACTCTTCACAATAAAATCTGAAACTTAGCAAGAAGGGGCATCCAAGGTAGACTTAAACAATGGGCCAATACCCAAAACCATCAAAAAATCGTGCAAGAGCTATGATCGAAAATGTGCTTCAGCCAAGCACCACACCAGCATCACCAAAACCGATAAAAACTCTCCAAAATCAGAAAATATCAAATGAAGCCATCTCTGTGAAGCTCTATCTGCAACCTTTGAATGAAGTAGTCTCAAACTAGCTAGGTACTATCTCTCAAGTACGAAACTGATATAAGCTAGGAGGTATGCATTCCTCGAAGCAAGGGTTCTGAAATAAAATTTCAGCAGCATTTCGTTATGATAAGCAATGGATAATCACAAATGAAGGCCAACACTCTTATTTATAATTTTCTCCTCAAATTCAAATCTTTTCCCTCCAAGTAGGGCGCCCAAATGAGATTCGCATTTCACTTCAATTTGCATTTGAATTCCAACCTTTGACTCCTTGACGTTAGGCGTCCAAAACATATGAGGAATAATACTTTATCAAAATGCAAATAAATCATAACATAGGCGTACAAGTATATTTAAGTGAAATATTTTATAATTTTCAAATATTCCACAAGCTAGGCGTCCAAATATACCTTAGCCAATATTTCACTCAAAACATTATATTTCACCAAATAAGGCGTCCAAAATGACTTAAGTAATAAACTTAATTAAAATCACTTATCTCTCCAAAAGTGGCGTCCCATTTAGCCTTAGTAAAATATTTAACTTAAAACCTTATAATTTCCAACTAAGGCATCCATATTTGAAAATCACTTAAGCCATGACCTGCCAAAATAGGCTCCAAGAATGCTGGAGACCAAACTGCCAATATTGCCCTGCCATAATTAGACATTGCACTGAATTGTTGAACTGCTGCTAAAAATAGCAATACCAAAAATAACATTTACTAAAAATAGCATAATGCTAAAAATAGTAAGTGACTTCAAATGCATTTCAAGAACAAATTGGGCAACCGTCATAAGTTACTAAAAATAGTAAGTCTGAAAAAGTTACCTGATGCAGATGCATGTCATACCATTGCGAAGCTCTCTAAAAACCTAGAGAGAATCCAACAACCAATCAACAAAACTCCAACATGCAAACCCCTGAATCCACGAAAGAAACCTCCAAGCAGTTGGAAACCCTAATTCTGCCTTTGACTAGCCTACGGGCATCTGAGAATAGGCTAACAGTCACTGGAAAGCATAGTGCTAAAAAAGGGGACATTACAAAGAGACCTCATTTGTGTGTTTTTTCTAAGATAACAACAGATTGGAAGGAGAGTATACAAGTTGACTATGCCAAAAATGCCCTTACCAACAACATTTTAGATGGGACTTTGCATGATGACAAATACAGGTAAGGGATTGTTTTGATTTTCTACAAGGAGAGGATATTGTTGACCCTTGAATCAAAGAGGAAAGAGCAGATTTTGAAGACTTTTCATGACACTCCAATGGTTGGATATCCGGGGTTTTACAAGACTTACAGGTAGATCCGTGAGAGATTCTCATGGAAGGGGATGAAGGAGGATATTACCAAGTATGTTCGTGAGTGTCAAGTGTGCCAACAAAATAAAAACGAGCATACTTACCTTGCTGGTCTGCTACAACCTTGGCCCATTCCTACTTAGAAGTGGGAAAGTATTTCAATGGACTTTATTACGGGGCTTCCCAAGGTGCAAGGGAAGGATTGTATCTATGTTGTGGTAGACCGTTAGACCAAATTTGCTCATTTTTTTGCTATATCAGTCGGTTATATAACGTTACAAGTGGCAGATTTGTTCTTTAAGGAAGTGTTTAGACTTCATGGGACATGAAAGAACATCATTAGTGACAGGGACAAAAAGTTCATGAGCTTGCTTTTGCAAGAGTTGGTTAAATTATGTGGTACCAAGTTAACTCCTAGCACGAGTTACCACCCCCAAACAGATGGTTAGATTGAGATAGTCAACAAATGGGTGGAAGGTTACCTATGAAACTATGTTTTAGGACAGCAAAAAGTATGGGTAAAATGGTTGCATTTGGGGGAGTTTTGTTACAACTCCACATTTCACATGTCTACCGGGATGTCACCTTTCATGGCCTTGTATGGTTATGAAGCTCCTATCTTCATTGATTTGTTATTTGGTGATTGTAGGGTGCCTAGAGCTAAATATTTCTTGCAGGAGAGCTAGGACATTATGAGGTCATTGAGAGAAAACATTCAGCATGCACAAAATCAACAGAAGTTATACGCTGATCAACACCATATAGAGCGTGAGTTTGAGGTGGGTGACATGGTTTTTGTGAGATTGCAGCCATATAGACAGTCCACTCTCAAGAAGAGTGGGGAAGAGAAGCTAAAACCTCATTTGTATGGTCCGTTTAGAGTCACCAAGAGAGTTGGGGGGTGGCTTATGAGCCTGAGTTACTAGAGGGGAGTAAGGTGCACAATGTTTTTCACGTATCACGCCTCAAAAAGGTGCTTGGACATAATGTGAATCCTTCAACAGTTTTTCCCCCCATTGGATGAGGAGGGCAAATTGGCACTTGTTCGAGAGGCAATGATTGATTTCAGAGAGCGGACCGTTAGGAGGAGAGTTATTATAGAGTACTTGGTGAAATGGCGGGATTTACCAGTTGAGGATGCTACTTGGGAGAGTGAGTAGATTTTATACCATCCTGCATTGCAATTGCTTGAGGACAAGCAATCTTGGGGAGTGAGGATTGTAATGTCTCCTCCTTGGCTCTGAGTAGTGGAGTTGTCCATTACCTATTCCAGAGTCCCTGCAGGCTAAGTGGAGTTTTAAGGGGACTTAGAGCCAGTTTCTTTTTGTGGAGGTTTTCAGTGTTTTGGGCAGGACTTTTTATTTTTAGTAGGGGGCCTATTCCATCACTTACTGTTTATAGTAAGTTGCAGTTTTCTTTAGTCCCTATGCCAATTTGGTGTTTCGGAGTATTTACTTTTTTTAGCAGTGCTAAAAATAGTAAGTCTATTTCTGGTAACTGGGCCTGGCCAAGGCTACTTCAATAGTGTCCTTTTCAGTTTAGGCTTTTGGGTTTGCTAAGGTTTGATTATTCATTATTAATATTCCTCACTTGAGCCATTTTTATAAAGTTACTTTAACTTAAGTTGAGGGGTCGAAGGGTCATTAAAAAACACCTTGGCACCTTGTTCAATAACTTAAGTTGTTTTAAAGCAACAAAAACAATCTAGATGCTTGTTTAGTGAGACGCCCAAGGGAGACATTAGGAGAGTTAAAATATTTTATTTAATTAAAAAGCAAATGAGGAGAAGGGCGTAGCTTTTGGAGGGAAAGCAATTTGAACTTGAGTTGCCCAAATTTCTCCTTGGCATTCATTTTGGGCCTCATTTTTTAATCTCTCAATTGGCTACCTAATAGGATGCTGCTAGATTTTCTCTAGAGGTCTACTGCTGTGTATTGAGGACAAAAACCCTCCTCGTTTGGGAGTTGGTTTCGGTGGTGAGAGACCCACCCTAGCCGCGTTTGGTGTGATTCCACTCAGGGGTCACCTTGAGCTTCATACATTTCTGATTTCACAATGTTTTTGCAAGGAAGATGAAGATTTTTTGAATACTTTGAGGAGATGTTTTGGGGTTTTGGTGTGTTGAAGTGTGATTTCTTTTGGGTTTGATTTGGCATAGTTTTCAAGGCAGGTTTCAGAGGTTTTGTTGCCGTTTCCAGAGATTTTTGGACATCATCTTGCCAGGGACAGAATTTGGTAAAACAATCATAACTCCTTTTTGGCACATGATCATTCTAGGTATTGGTTCTTTGGAAGCTCCTCACCTAGGTGCCTCATTTCATTCACTTGCATTTCTTGAAAAGAATCTGATTTATTGGAGCAGATCGCCCCTTTCAAGGAGGCCGCCCTTTGTTGGTGGGTTTGGTGATCTTCTGAGCATTAACAACCTGCTGTTGTATAGGTCCGTTTCTGCTCAATCAGGGGTTGGCTGAGTGGCTATTTGTGTTGAGATTTCAAGAGGGACAATTGACTGCTGTTTGGAGACATTTTCCAGGTCTGATCTGAATAATGTTAAGTCTGATTTTCTGATATTGTAACGAATGAAATATATTCTTGAAGTTCAATCTAAGTGCAAGCAAGTTCTTTCTGTATTTCCGTACTTTATGTTATCTCTAAATCATGTCTGCATGAAAACAATGAATGGCATTTGAAAAATTCAAACAAACATCAGCAAACATTCCAATCAACAAAACAGAAAAAATAAAAAAAATTAAAAAATAAAATATAGGGGCAGTCATTATACAAACCACCTGGAATCTCACACAAATCAGAACTATGGTGGCCGAAATGCTTGTTCCTTTCAACAGAAACCTTCTACCAACATCATCTAGCAATGAAACTTGATTAAAATGTGCATACTTGCTGCTGTTCATGACTGATAGCAGCAGTTCCAGGCGTGATATTTCTAAGACCAGCAACATGACAATGGTACAATAGTTGCAAAACTGAAACTTCTTCACAAAAATAAAAAAAGGTGAGTAATGTAGAGGCTAAGAATAGACCTACAAGGACTGGAAATACTCCATTAACAGTCACAAATTGAAAAGTCCTTCCCATGACTTGAAACACTTGTAATAACATTTGTATGAGTGCAAATGAAGTGATGTGGTGGCAGATAATGGTGGTGACAATAGCATCAAGGCTCAAAATTAGACTTATAGCTGTCTCGAGTGTATTCCCTCTATCATTTGATAGTAGGATACAATCACCATTTCCTTCATATCTTGTTGATGATCTTTTGTACAAATACTCAAACTTAGTTTACTACATCATGCTCACTGTTAGCGAATGAATTGGCCCTTGGTAAATATGCCTGTGATAAATAACTCTCTTGCCCAATAAGCACTGATGCCAAGTCGCTAACAGCTCCGGAAAGGCCACAATTGCATTTGTGGCTTTCCTCTAAATTGAGAGGTACAGTTCCCTCGTATGATTTTATTGAGCAGTAAATGTGCTTTTAACCAGAAAGCAGTAAAGGCGACAAACATTAACCTATAAGAAAGCAGCAAATGCGAAAAGAATTCTAAAGGTCATTAATCAAATAGCTCACAGACTGTACTGACTAATGACGAATACAAATGTAAGCAAAAGGGAAAGATTTCATAATTGCAATAAATGAAATAAATGCAATCGAATAGATTTCACACAAGAAATATATTCTAAACTTTAATAAACCAAACTATTGAAACAACCTTGAGTCATCACTCAATTCAGTGGCCAAATATGTCTTCTTCATTACAATAATAAGTTGCATACAACATATAACTTACAACTTATTTAAACTAGATATATCTTATACTAAACTTTAACTTACAACCAAACATCACTGTGAATAGTGACTTGCTACAGTACCCGCCCCTAATAAAATGTTGATTGCTCTTGAAGGATGAACTTCTCCCACCAAAGTCTCAAATGGCAAGCTTCCTAAGACCAGGGCACCCCTTTTAGGAGTGATTGCAGCCACCATAGAGAGGCGTTTTATTTTCCTTTGCTGTTACAAACCCTCAAGAAAAAGCAGCTGGCTGTAGCTTTCAAAAAATAGTCCCAAAATGCTTCAAAACCGAACAGCTCCTATATAGACAATAATGGAGACCATGGCCGCCAAAGATTACTCTGAAAATAGCTCAAAAACCCTGCAAACCAACACTTGTGTCTCCAAAATGAAGCAACCAAAAACTGATCAGCTCCAAACGAAGAACTGAGCCCCACCAGGCTCACCCACTGCAAGAAATCAGGAAACCCTAGCCTCCTTCTTCCTCCAAAGCCACACTCCAAAGTTTCTTCAAGCAAAATGATCATCTCATGAGAAGGGTCGAACTTTCTCTCTTGACATTTATAATTTAACGTTGAAATCACTATTCATTAAAGTGAGCACTATTCACTTAAGTAATTTCTTTTTTCACTTTAGGCATGAATAATAATTGAAAAATATAAAGTGACCCCTTCCATTTGAAGACACATGTCCCTAGGCCAAGGATGGTGAAATTAAAGGTGAGTATCATAAATTTAAGCACAAGTATCGTGCCAAACGCCACAATTCACCCTGCCACCATACTCTGGAGATCCACACTGCAAATTGACAACCAAGTGCCCGTCCGAGAAACCCTCTATCCAGAACTATTAGCCTATGAGGGTCAGGAAAATAGGCTAATCCCCCAACTCTGATACTCGTGAAAAAGGGGACATTACAAAATCAGACCCTTGGTGAATGGCTCTTTACCTAGATATAGGGGTCATATTTCTCTCTTGACGGTTATTGATCGGTTGCAGTAATGTCTTCTTGCCGCCTAATTGTCCATCTTGAAAACCGATGACCGAGAGATAATAAATAGCCAGAATGATTACACTGCTAATGATAAGACTTGAAGAGATTTCCGAGCATTTCTTGATTGAACTCTTGCCCCGTGGCCATCAATTCTTGAGTGGTTTGCATGCTTCACAAATCAAACATTAAATAATTGTCAGAGAGGTGCAATGGAAATACACGTGCAAGCTATCTAGCAAGACGATCAATTGGGAATATAGTTTAAATTCCTGTCATATCAACAATTAATCCCAACCACATTGCCATCCTATCACCTTGATCATTCTCAGCTCATATGTCTCGCCAACCTTCTATAAATTCAACAGGAACTACCTCACTTCGCCAACCTGAAGTGTCAAACATGGCGAGTGCTCAAAGTGATGGAGTGTCCATGAATGACTTCATTGTCATTGAAGAAATCGAATGCAGTCCCCTCTTCAGGCGTTTATTCGACTAGTTGAAGGAGGTCTTCGTTGTTTAGAGTGAAGTTGAAGAGGAGGTGCTGCGAGGCATATTGGGAGAGGCTTTCCTGAACCAAGTGCATGTACACAACGCAACACTCTTAGAGCATTTTGTGTATACTGTAAGCTGCACCTCTGGGCGTTGTGACTGGGGAATGAGAGCAGCAGAGCGACTGGTTCGACCGGAGTTTCTCCATCGAGTGAATGTAGCCATTGTTGGCTTTAGCAACTACCGACAAAGCGGGCTAGTGGGCGACGCTATTTGCATTGCTACTGTAGCCTAGAATGAAGCCACCAAAGAGGCAGTGACCCTCCTTCGCGCAGGGTTGGTGAGGAACAACATGGGGCTGTTTGCCCAATTTCTGCAGTCTCATGAGAACCTGTTGTCTCCTGCCCAGATAGAGTGCCTTCAGGTGTTAGTTGAAGCGATCTGAGTGCTGATGTTCGCCCTCTGTGAATGAGGATATCATTGTTCTCATACCATCTAGCCCCCTTTTTGTAATAAAAAAAATTGTATTTCCACCAGTACATATATATAATAAAATATATTGTTTATATCTTCGGTGTTCTCTCTCTTTTTATGAACATTTTTGTTTTAATTCGTTGTATCTGAATGGCATCTTTGTATTCATTTTTGCACAAGTAGCTTGTTTTTTATCTGAAATGCACCTTAATAAAATAAACTGCATTGCGACTTCTTTGATTCCTTTAAAAATCTACTTCGGTGGTAATGTGGGGAATTTGCAAAACTGAACAAATCACCGCTGTAGTTGTAGAAACCACTTCAATTCCCACTTGGATTGAAAGACTTTGAAAAATATAATCGGCGGTCTTTTCAACAAGTTCATGAACCTTAAGTACAGACCGTTGGCCTTTCAAAAGAATGACTTAGAATATGCGGGAAGTTATAACGATACCCTAAAACACCGCCCGACTTAAGAAAATAGAGAAGTAAAGGACAAGGGCGGTAAAATGGGAAGTTAGGCGAACTAATGAAAACATCGCCTAGGTTAGGAACACTTGATAAAACACTGCCCAGCTTAAGACTTAACTGAGATTTTGACATGGGGGTGCCAATTTTACGAGAGGGACCCAAAATTTAAGTAACAAAGACTCTGACTGGGGACAAGGACTGAAAAGGACTCAACCGGGAATCGAGAAGCATTATGACTAGTCCTATCCATTCGGCAACAAAGTCGAGCAACAAGGAAGGACAACAACCCAAAACCAAACAAACACACCCGAAAACGATACACCAAAAACGACTATATACAAGGTAGGTTGGCGCCTACCAAAGAGGAAAGGAAAGGAAAACTCACATGAAATCATTGACAGGTTGTGAGAAGCATAGTTGGCAGACTCGCAGAAAACTTGTGAGTTTTTTTTCCCGACGAGTCTTTATGACTTTAACTCGTCGAGTCTTTTCAAAAAATTCGCGAAAGACTCAGCAAATACATATAAAATACGAAAAATGCAAAAAAAATCGAAAAAGTTGCCGAGTTTCTTTTCGAGTTTTCGTCAAGTTTTTGTTGACTCACCAATTTTTGGCTTGGCGAGTTTTTTTTTGGGGCGAGTCTTCCAACTATGGTGAGAAGAATGACTCAGACCTGAAAAAGTCTTGTCAATGCATGTAGCTTCTGAAGCGAGGCAAGAATTTGAATAACCTAAACATGGGTGTTGTAGCTAAACAAAATGCTATTTTCTATGCTCCCGAATAACCATCTTTTGTCATAAATGACCTCATGATGCAAAATGTTTGAAATTATTTTAATTACCTCCGGAGACTCGATTATTGAAAACATCTCCTGCCCTTGGGTCAAATTTGAATTCTCCACACCCTTGGTAACATCGTAACTTACTGTCTCACGAGTAACCTTTTGATCATCGTGGCTACATCGCGACCTTATGAAGCCTTGATCCCTTGCCATAGCAGTTTCCTCTTCCTGACCATTAACAAAAAAAGGAACAACCTCCATTGCTAACGGTCCTGACAGACCAATCCCTAGTTCTCCGAACATAGGATTGTCATGAATTTCAAATTCTTCGAATGTGGAAAGAAGGTTCGAGCTGATTAACCACTTTACCCCACCCTCACTTGGAGGATCTTTACTATTTTCCCCGTTAGTACACGCAATTTTATCACCAATATCCTTAAATGCGAAGGTCTCATTTACAGGGGTGAAAAGATAACCTAACCCCTGATCTCCACTGGTGGAATTATAAGAGGGCAAATCATTTGCAGGAACAGATGAAGGAATTAATTGAAAAGTAGGGGGATACCTTTCTTGTGGTGATGAGTCTTCATCATCATTAGAGAGCTGAGATCATCTTCTGACTCAATTGTAGTGTCTAGACTATAAGCCTGGGCATACTAACACTGATCCTCTTCCTTCACATCTTTGCCCTTCTTAGGTAAGGATTGCACATCATTCAATATTGTCAAATTCATTCTCTCAGCAGTAGGACGGTGAATATTGGTAACCGTCAGGAAACTAGAGAGGCTATGGGCGGGTGGTGGGCAATTAACAATAGGCTGAGTAATATAGTTGAACCTCCATTTTCCCACCGCAATTAGGTCGTTCTCAATGTTCACTGCTTCAATCTGGGCTTGTTCGATCACAAAGACTTTATCTCTTTTTCGCATAAGTTGGACATCAGGATCAAGAGTGGAGGTGAATACATGGAATTGGATTATTTTGCTTGGTTGCTCTAGTGTAGGAATCCGCCGAAGAGATTGATTGAATCGATAAACAAACTCCCTCATAGGCTCATGTCTTTCCTTCACAATTTTGAAAAACTTCCTAAGTAGGGTAGCGACATCTACAGGACTTTGGAAACATTGTAATTTTTTTTTGGTAAAACATCCCAGCCAATTATACAACCCTTCTCTAAACCCCTGAACCATTCAACTGCCTTTTCAATTAGACTGTCAACAAATATCTTGACAAAAACGTCTTCCTCTTGAATCCCTAAAATTTCGCTTACTACAGTCATAGCCAGGACATGCTCTTCTGGATCTTGAGTGCCACTACCAGAGAATTTTGGGAATCTTTTCCTTGACCCACGTGGTAGGTCATTGCATTGTGATAGGGCGAAAGGTCCAATATGATTACCCCAAGGGACATAAGCCATGATATTTAGAGTTGCCAACTCCTGTCAGAGTAAAGGAGGGGGGACATCAGGCTATTGCCTAGGTGGCGTTTGAGCTGGAGGGTGATACAGTGATTGGTTAGGGTGTTTATTCAAATGTTGATTGGGAGGTTGATTTAGACGTGGATTAGGTTGATGGGGTGGGTCTTCGTAGTACTCAAAGATCGATCTTGGGGGACATTCTACCACTAGTACAGGTGGGCGTAGAGCTTGCTCTTCTTCCTCTTCCAAGACAAAATTAACTCGCATGTAATCTATCGCACTTGTCCTATACCTCCAAGTGAGCATATTTAGTTGCGATATGATATCTTGTTGCTCCGCCTGCATCCAATCCAAGTTAGGTTGAAGTACTAGAAATATGTCATTATGGGGAAGTACCATATTGTTGCATGAGATGAAAGCGACTTGTCAAAAATTTCAAACTTTCCCCAACGGAGTCGCCAAAAATTTGTTAGCGAATGAATTGGCCCTTGGTAAATATGCTTGTGATAAATAACTCTCTTGCCCAATAAGCACCGATGCCAAGTCGCTAACAGCTGTGGAAAGGCCACATTTGCATTTGTGGCTTTCCTCTAAATTGAGAGGTATAACTCCCTCGTATGATTTCATTTAGTAAATGTGCTTTTAATTGGAAAGCAGTAAAGGCAACAAACATTAACCCATAAGAAAGCAGCTAATGCGAAAAGAATTCTAAAGGTCATTAATCAAATAGCTCACAAATTGTATTGACTAATGACAAATGCAAATGTAAGCAGAAGGGAAAGATTTCATAATTGCAATAAATGAAATAAATGCAGTCGAATAGATTTCACATAGGAAATATATTCTATTTACTCACATGACTCATAGATCAGTACAATTAACATTACATTCGACTCACAACTCACAGATTGAGAGTTATTGCAATAAAAACGCAAATGAACTCTAAGTAAATCAAAATGTTCCTCCTTCGACTACAACACAGTGTATTCTCCAGGAATCAGACCCTTGGTGAATGGCTCTTTACCTAGATATAGGGGTCATATTTCTCTCTTGACGGTTATTGATCGGTTGCAGTAATGTCTTCTTGCCGCCTAATTGTCCATCTTGAAAACCGATGACCGAGAGATAATAAATAGCCAGAATGATTACACTGCTAATGATAAGACTTGAAGAGATTTCCGAGCATTTCTTGATTGAACTCTTGCCCCGTGGCCATCAATTCTTGAGTGGTTTGCATGCTTCACAAATCAAACATTAAATAATTGTCAGAGAGGTGCAATGGAAATACACGTGCAAGCTATCTAGCAAGACGATCAATTGGGAATATAGTTTAAATTCCTGTCATATCAACAATTAATCCCAACCACATTGCCATCCTATCACCTTGATCATTCTCAGCTCATATGTCTCGCCAACCTTCTATAAATTCAACAGGAACTACCTCACTTCGCCAACCTGAAGTGTCAAACATGGCGAGTGCTCAAAGTGATGGAGTGTCCATGAATGACTTCATTGTCATCGAAGAAATCGAATGTAGTCCCCTCTTCTAGTGTTTATCCGACCAATTGAAGGAGGTCTTCATTTTTTAGAGTGAAGTTGAAGAGGAGGTGCTATGAGGCATATTGGGAGAGGCTTTTCTGAACCAGGTGCATGTACACAATGCAACACTCCTGGAGCGTTTTGTGTATACTGTAATCCGCACCTCTGGGCGTCGTGACTGGGGAATGAGGGCAATGGAGCAACTGGTTCGACCGGAGTTTCTCCATCGAGTGAATGTAGCCATTGCTGGCCTTAGCAATTGCCCATGAAAACAGCTGGTGGGCGATGCTATCTGCATTGCGATGGCAGCCTAGAACGAAGCCATCGAAGAGGCAGTGACCCTCCTTCGTGTAGGGCTAGTGAGGAGCAACTTGGGGCTGTTTGCCCAATATCTACAGTCTCATGAGAACCTGCTATCTCCTGCCCAGATAGAGTGCCTTTAGGTGGTAGTTGAAGCGATTTGTGTGCTGATGTTCGCCCTCTGTGCATGAGAATATCATCATTTTAATACTATCTAGCCCCCTTTTTGTAATCGACATAAAATGTTGTATTTCCACTATATATATATAATAAAATATATTGTTTTATATCTTTGGTGTCGCCTCTCTCTTTTCATGAACAATTCTGTTTTTGATTTTGTTTTAATTTATTGTATTTGAATGGCATCTCCGTATTCATTTTTGCACAAGTAGCTTGTTGTTTATCTGAAATGCACCTTAATAAAATAAACTGCACTGCGAGTTCTTTGATTCCTTTAAAAATGTACTTCAGCGGCAAGGTGGGGAATTCACAAAATTGAACAAATCGCCGCTGTTGTTGTAGAAACCACTTCAATTCCCACCCAAATTGAAATACTATGAAAAATATCATCGGCAATCTTTTCAACAAGTTCATGAACCTTAAGTACGGACCGCTGGCCTTTCGAAAGAATGACTTAGAATATGCGGTTAGTTATAATGATACCCTAAAACACCGCCCGACTTAAGAAAACAAAGAAGTAAAGGACAAGGGCAATAAAATGGGAAGTGAGGCGAACTAATGAAAACATTGCCCAAGTTAGGAACACTTGATAAAACACCTCCCGACTTAAGACTTAACCGAGATTTTGACATGGGGGTGCCGATTTTACGAGAGGGACCCAAAATCTAAGTAACACTCACGCTGCGCTACTTTGCTATTCATGCGAGCCTACTCTTGAGATCTTCTCTTAGTCTTCCCAAATTCCTCAATGGGAAGGATACCTCCAACAACCTTTTCCCTAAGCTCTTGATGAGGATCGTTGCTTTATGGCAATCTTGGAAGTGCAAGATCAAACTCTATGCAAAATTGATGAAAAGTAGGGAAAATATCATCATGTGAAATCTCACCTATAGATTTAGTCATGATTTGACTCTCCATCCTCTTAGCCATGGCAACATTTGGATCCCCTTCTTCTATGCCATGAAGTACTACCTCTTTCCCGTTCAATTTGAATTTTAGCTCCATAGTTTGATAGTTGAGGGTGAACTCTCAAGTGAAAACAACCATTACACACCCAAAACCATTGCTGTTTCTTCTAATCCCACAAGATAGAAGTCATCATGCATCTCATACCTCCCCAAGGTGATGTTGAGCTGCAAATAAAATGATTCAAAGCACCAAGGAACCCTGAAAAAGGGCTGGTGCAGCAGAAAAAGGTTTCCAAAATCCTCAAATCGGCAAAAAAGAACTTAGCAACCTCTCCTAAATGATGGCATCCAAGATTTAATAAGCCTTGGTGATGAACAAACCCTCAAAACTCTGAAATATGGAATAAAACCCTTCAAATCTGAAAAGGACCCAATCAGCACACATGCAACTCCTGGATGGAATTGCCAATGTTGGAAATGAAGGTTTTCATTCCCACATTCAATAATGAAAATCCTTGAGGGTTTTTTGTCCTTCAAGATCCTCAAATCAGCCAAGGGTTTTCGTCCTTGGATGCCAACTTGAACACGAGGCTCTCAAATTCTAAAACTTGGATAGCAAAATGTTCTCAAAAACATGACGATCCAAATGAAGCTAGGTGCCCTACTTTTGGAGTGCCCCAATTGGGCTCTTGGGACCAATTTCTTTAGGAAATACTTTATTTTATGAGTGTTAAAAACATGTTTTATTTTAATAATAATATTATTTAAGTTGCCTCTTAAGTTAAAAATTATTGGGCTCAAATTAAAATAATCCCTTGCTTTGGCCTTTAGCCTACAGGAAATCAGGATAGGCTAGATGTTCTCCTTGGTGTTATTTCTAAAAAGGGGACATGACAATTAAGGTGATTAAGGTGGTTAGAGCAATGCATTCCTTTGTTTAAAAATAGTTTGTAATTAGTGATTAAGGTGATCACAAGCTTCTATCTTTTCTTGATTTTGATTCCTTACAGTCACTAACTTGATCTCTTAGTGGATGGAGTTTCTGAAAAGGATATTTCAGGGAGAGTTGAGTTTTAACTTTTGAAGTATTCACTGTAAGGTTAAACATACTTTTGCTTTAATTGTATACTATCATTTCTTAAATGTCAGAGGTGCACCTGACATCGTGCAAGGAGATACTGGCTATTTGTATTGTATAGGAGATATCTGTAGATTCTACACTGCATATGGATCTGCTATTCCACTTTTTTCTGTCGTCTATCCACAATAGAAGCCAATGCATACTATACATACATTTTATTGAATTAATGATCAGACTGATTTGGTTACACAGATCTTCAATTATCTCTCGTTTATACTATAGCATGTGAGTCATAGGCTCAAAATATATTGCATGCATGAATTGAGTTCAGTGAATGCTGGCTTGCATATTTGAAGTGATTGGTAAAACTTTACAAGAAAACTGATTTCCTCATATTCACAGGCTCAACATGTATTTTTTTGCATGAATTGAGTTAAGTGAATGCTGGTTTGCATACTTGAAGTGAGTGGTAAAATTTTACAAGAAAACTGATTTCCTTATGTTTGCTGTATCATTCATATTTGAGGCTGTAGAGCATCAACTATTGGAAAACAAATGAACACTTTTTAGTTAGACTTGGTTGCATGTATATTGCTACTCTTTCAATCACCAAAGAACCTAGTTAAGTGTTTGCTATAGTATGTTTGTATGCTAATGTCCATATTCAAGAATTTAGCTTCTTCTAACAAGGAAACTACAGAAATGTAAAAAAAATGTGGTCTTGTGTTGAGATCTGATAATTTAATGGCTCACACATCTCTCCTTAAAACCTTTGAGACTTGAGGAATGAGTTAACACCATTAACTTCTGACATTCTTAGAAGGTTTTAAGCAGCTACATGCTTTAAAGTCCTGATAGTTCACTTTTCTTGCTTTTGTCTGATTTGTTTTTTGTTTTTTCTTTCCTAAAGTCTATCAAAAAATGAACAGAAAATGGGAATTATTTTGTTTCAGATTACTCATATAAGTTTGTAACGTAATAATTAAATAAAAGGTACTTAATTCATTTTATTCTAGAATTTAGAATTTGAGCTAGTTATTATATATGGTTTTTATTTCTTCTCTAAACATTTTCTACTGGCTCGCATTTCCACTGTAATTAGATTTTTAATTTTTGTTGTGTGTGGAGCTATTGATTTTTACCTTGTTAACAGTGCAAATTATAGATGCTTTCTACTTTTATTTCACTTTAGTCTCCCAGAATTCTTGACAGGGAAATGTTGGCTGCTTCACACTCTCTGTTGCAGCATTCAAGTGTTGCCCTTGCATGATGCCATTGTGCTAAACTTTACAACCCCATTTATGGCAGCCATTTTTGGAAGGATCATATTGCACGAGAAATGGGGATTTATAGAATTTGGAGGTATGGTATACATTTGAACCATTGCAGCAACTATTCTTAAGTTGTCTAATTTCCACTTTCCTTGTGCAATACTGTAATGAATTGATGCCAACCTTCCAGAAATGTACTTGACTATAGCTTTGCATTCTGAGAAATTTTGATTGAGATGAGGCTCTAGTTAATATAAAGAGTTAGAATCCAGGGTTAAGCAACTAGATCTCCCACTAGTTAGTTTGGATAGAGTTTGGATTTTACAAGGTTAAGATGGTCAAAACACCCAAGAATCAATACAGAAGGTTGTGCAGACAGAATCTTGGGGGCACTTGACCATTTAAATGATGGTGTTCTCAGGTCTTAGTAAGAGAAAGTGGGAATGTCTATTGCATATTGGAACTGTAATGTTGCAATGTGGTCTACTCCAGGGATCTTTTAGGATGTCATTACATCAGAGGACCTTATCTTTCTTATTGAGAGCCATGAGAGTTCTGTGTGGGCAGTCCCTCCAGTCACAAGATACTTTTGGTTCTTGGCCTTCAAATGTGAGATGGTTAGGTCAAGTGGTATTCATCATAGCAGTAGAAATTGTCAAAAAATTGCTGTTAATTGCCAACCAGGATAGTCACCTTGCTAATTCAGATTGCGATACGGATTTTTGAAGGAACTGGGATTTTTAGTGGACAAATTACAACTTATTGAAAAAATCACCAATTTACTGCCATGTATTAGTGTTTTATTGATGATTTTCTCAATTCAATGTTTTTTCCTTTGATGGTTTAATTGTTATTTTTATTTATTTATTGAATAACCTGTTTTAATGAATAATTTAGTGTTTTTCAGTTTGTTAATTTTTTCCTATTTTAATCTTGAGTGATTGAATTCCCTTTATACTTCCTGTTTGTCGGGGGAACACTGATTAAATGAAATGCTACTATATTATTCATGGCTTTGGAGGTGTATGCCTTTTTGCATGCTAGGACTGTAATTGTGCAATTTGATCTTCCTCAACTACCTTTTAGGATGTCATTGCATCAGAGGAGCTTATCGTTCTTGCCACGATCTATGAGAGCTTTGAGCGGTCACTCCCTCCAGTCACACCTCCAGTCACAAGATACTTATGGGTTATAGCCTTCGAATGTGAGGCTTGTAGATCGAGAGATGTTTGTGACTTTGGAGATGCGGCCTTTCTCATTCATGACTATTTTTGGTCCATAGTATCACTATTAGCAATGGATATGCATTCTAGATTTATGTGGCTTCAAGTCAAATGGCCCCCATAGGACGTCTTCTTAGCAGTTTGTTATATCTCCTTAGCTTTATTTCCTTTTGTCATGCACATTGATAGTGTTTGTATTGTGATCTCTATTGAAACGTTGCATGCTATTCTTCATTGGTTGGTGTCATTCTTCTAGGCAACTATAATGCCTGTATTGGTGCCCACCGAACTTTCAGCCTTTCGAAGATCAAGCTTAAAGAGTTTGGTTTACAAATGACCCTAGATGATGGGGATAATCTTGTCATGGCTAGGTGAGTCATATGGTCTTCACATTCTTTATGGGTTACTTTCTTTCCATGATTTTGACAGATTTGCTTATTTCCCACATAGTGGGGTTGCGAGTGTGATTAATAATCATCTTTTAAATAGGCATCTGATTTATCTTGTTTATGGTTTTCTCATCTCTCAATAGCTCCTTGTGAATCATGTTGTTTTGGTTTTCATTCTACATGTGTCTTCTAAGTATGCTCCTTCCCCTTCTGCCTACACTCATCCAATAGCCACCCACACCACAATCAATGATCCATGATCCCTTGATTATGCTGGCTGTCTTTCCTAGCTTATGACTGACCAGATGTCATGTCCCCCGAAATTGTAACATCAAATATGGAATATTAGAATACAAATAACAAAGTCAATTGATATTAAATTATAAAAATGAGAAATCACAATTTAAATATTATAATTATAAATTATCATAGATAACAATTTAATTATAATGTAAATATCATCCATTTAAATATTATAAATATAATTGCCGATTTAAATATCATTAACCATTGTAATATATAAATACATTACAATTATATACCGGCAGTTTAAAAGAGACTAATATAAAAATAATAGTAATATAGATTACATTATCAGCACCATGGCATAAAACATAGGAAAGAGACGGGTATATTAAAGCAACATTTCCTAACATAACTAAATAAAAGTAAAGTGATTCATATAGCAATAACTGCAGGCAGCGATTATAATTTATAACTAATGGTTGCTTTGTGAAAGGAATCGATCCATAAAGGTATGTCTCCTTAAAGGCAACGTCTCTCCCTTAAGAGACATAATCCCCCAATCAGCACAAAGGGTATAAAGAGATAAACAACAAGTCTGAAAAAGGCATCGAATAGGGGAGAATAAAATAAATAGAAAAATCTGTAGTATATTTCTGAATACAGAAATAAAGGCATTGGAGAGTTGGGAAAATAACAAGAAGATCAGCAAATGGGGAAATGGGAAGGAGAGAGAGAGAGGAGTTAAATAAGACAAAATTTGTCTTATTCAAAAAGAGGAGATAAGGGAATAAATCGTGATATCTACTGTAAATAAATATTGTTGCTGGGGAACATTATGGGAGGTAAGTGTAGAACCTAAAGAAGAATATATATAGGTGTAGGTATGAATTCTAATAAATATAAGTAAAAACAAATTATATAAAGGCATATAAGTATGAGTACCAATTAATGTAAAGAAATGATAATTACATATGGATATATTCAATATTAATAAAGGAAGGAAAAGATAACAAATGTATATATGAATATATGTATGTATAGGTAGATGTGGGAATTACTTGTGAATACACAATAATGATGCTTGCAGCAATTATTAAGCCTTACAAGTAATAATGACTCTTTAATATAAACATAAGTAGATTGTGTATATTTATGAATTGTCCTCATCCTATGATCAATCCAGTATAAGGTTGAAGGAAGATGATTAAGGAATAAAGAGTCATGGGAAGACATAGCTGATCAGGTGAGACTACTCACTTAGCTTTAATATTTAGTTGTCCTCAATCTGACATGACAATGTTGCATGAACCTTGTATGCCCAACCGATCTATGTATTATTAAAAATAATCGATATGCTTTATTCATTGGAATGCGCACAACTCCCCTTGATGTGTTGGAACCATGCCTTCTTGATATCGAATCTGGAAATAGACTCATTATACTGGAAATTGGCATTGAACTTAGGTGGACTATGTAGTCCTTGACTGATCAGAGGCCAAAGGGTTTATCCTTTATAGATATGGCTTTAATGATGATTAATTTGCATTTGTATTTGATTTCTGCTAATATTGAACTTACAGGCTATGATGAATTGCAAACGAACATAATGAACATGTAAACATGAATATTGCTTAGTTTAGTTTTGTATTATGATATACCTTCATATTAGGATTCAAGGAACTGTTTGATCATATTAAATACTCTGATTGCATAATCTGTGTAGATACAAATGAAGTACTAATGATTGCATATCGATTGTCTGAATTGTGTTTGTAATCCCGCTATGAGAGCTGAGTCATAACTTAAGTGGTTCGTCTAAAAACCTCACCTAGGTTCCGCCCCATAGGCCCAAAGCAAGGGTTGGGCAGTCTGCCCCACAGGCCCATGGGTTGGGCAGTTTTGCCCCACAAGCCCATAACAAGGGTTGGGTAGTATGCCCCACAGGCCCATTGCAAGGGTTGGGTCATGGAGGGGTGAGGGTCCCACCTTGGCATTCTGCCCCACAGGCCCGAGATACGGGTTGGGCATTGGAAGGTGGTAGACTGTAGGCCCTTAGGAATTCTCCTCTCCTGATGGGCTAAGTGACTCTTCTTATGTTTATCAATCTGTATTTATGATTATGTTTGATTTTGGATGTCTATATATTAATGCTAACAAGTATGTTGTTAATGTGATGAATACAGATTCCAATCTAGGGTTATTGTATTAAAAGGACATTCTTTTGGAAAGAAGAAACCCTAAACCTAATCAAGAAGCAAATTCTATGGCAAACAAACGGATTTTAGGGCAAGTCCGGGTAAGGGACATTACACCAGAACTCTTCCCCAATCACTGAGCAATTACCAATTTTTATCCCGTTTCCTCTAGGAAGTTGCCCTTGACTTTTTTACTATATGGTTCCCCATACATTTTCTTCTCCAATAGATTCCTATCCTATGAATCGTTGGTACAATTAAGTATGCAAATCTATGCATTATAGGGTTTGTTTTCCCATAGCCCACAATCTTTTGTCCATGTGCTCCATACATGGAGGTTATTGTCATCTCCATCGATTCAAGAAATATGCATTTCTTGTCTCAAGGCAGCTTGATCTTGTTAATGCTCTCCATCATTCCCCAAAATGCTTTTGTTGTATCTTTCACCCTAGGTAAACTACTGACATTGACCTGAAGGCTTGGGTCTCTTATGCAACTTCTCTTTATGATGTTCCATTTCAGCCCATGACTAGAGTTGTCTTTCTCCTCTCTCCTATCATTTATTTTCTATAGGTGATGTCAATTGAGCTAACTAGAAGTTATCTACGAGTAGAGAGACTAATTATTAGGGGTTTTAGGTTGAATTCCTCAAATATGGAATTATTTCACTTGTCTCTACATTGTAGAGCTATTTGATAATGTTGTTTGCTTAGGGATTCCCCTCTCCCAGTCATGACATATTATTCACCCCATTGACAAATTTGGGGATAGCTTAGACTTGAATAACTACAAGACTATTATGATTGTGCACCCATTTGCCAAACTTTATGCTACTATGTTGGACATGAAACTTTTTGAGTAGTTGCATTGTAATCACAGAGTGAAGGGGCAAGCAAGCAGGTTTTAAGAGGGATTTCTAGACTATTGACCATGTTTTCATACTTTGGGTTGTTATTGAGGAGGCTTGACAACAGTCTGCAGAAGTCTTCTTTCTACTTTATATACTCTAGGAAGGCCTTGACTTTGCCTCAAGAAATCTTTCTTAGAAATTGTGTGATATTAGCATCTCCAATTATTAAATAGTTGTTGTCATGAGGTTCTATGGGATGATGGTTGGTCAGTTTTGAACTTCGTATGGGTCCTACCATTTTGTCAAGAGTAGCCTTGGAGTTAAGAAGGGGTGGTCTATTTCATTGATTATTTTTGGTCTTTACAAAAATCATCAATAAGAGGTTCTTTGAGAGAAGATGCGTCCACAAATAGGAGACAATCGATATTCTACAAAAAGGTTGAAAAATTATAAATTTCTTAGACAAGAAGTGCTTTTCATCTGTCTAACTTACCCTAAATATGGGATTATATAACTCACAGGCTTGTTACTTGGTTGACTTCCCATAGGCACATTGCATATGCAGCATGGCATTAGATTGCACATACGTTTTCTTCTTTGTGTTGCCACTATCGTTTAATAGGCAGGTGATGAAGTCTTATCTCAAACAGGTTTTCAGTATGGAACATGTCTAGGGCTGAGGGGACATAATTCACTTAATTTTTATGACCACAAAAAAGATGGAAGAGAGAATTATTGGGGGATGCTAGTTTAGAAAAATGAAAATACAACAAATATTTCATTTTTAAAGGATGAATCAGTAGATGGAGCATGGGTCAAACTTTTTTCAAGGGTAGTCTATATGATGATCAATAGGAATGAACATGAATGACTAACATTTATATTATTTTTCAAATTTAGGGAGGGAGGATCATTTATTGGGGCATAGCATATAAATAGTCAATCATAAGGGAATATCTAAAGTTGAAGGCTATTATGTGTAGGCATTACAATATAGAATTCTTGACGTAGACCAATATAAACTTCATTGTACATGACTAGTAGGACCACTGTTTAGATTTATTATCTGTGTTTAATCATATTTCATACTAAAATGCTTTTCACTCAACCATGTGAATAGGGCATAAGGACTTGTACACTCTATAGCTAAGAATGTCATGACAGATTTTATGTCTATTTTCACTATGAGGAGAACTGCATATGACAATCTTTCATGAGTTCTTTCTTATGTTAGCTATATATATTGTTTGTACCAACTGTCAAGTTCACATTCACTTGGGGTAGCACTAAGGAAACACAGTTTGTTGTCTGATAATAGTTGCCTTGCAACAAAAGTATACTTTTTGTAATGTTGAAAAATGTGCAGAAAAAGCACAAGACTCGTGGTTACGTGTGTGTCCGAAGGGCATATGAGTTAATTGTAGGAAAAAGTGCCGACGCTTTATTGGTAAAAATTGCAGTGATTTAAACCCTAGAATGTGCAAAAACCATGAAAAATTGCAATTAAAACCCTACAACGTGTCTCCAAAATAGGTATAAACATTTAAAAGGTCAAGCTCATGTTTTAGAGGACGATTTAGTGATTTGAGCAATGCGAAATAGGGTTTTGTGGAGATGTAGCAGCGACTATTCTTTCTGGCACGCGACTGGAATTTCATTTGACTTGCAAATTTTCCGCGGGACCACGAAATTCATGACCTGGGTTTTGTTTGCAACGAACCTTAGAAATAGATCTGATTCGTTATTGCAATAATATTTAAATTAAAATTTTAAATATATTTATATTTTAATATTTTATTATTTAGTATTTATAATATTTAAATTAAATTTTTAAATATATTATATTTGAATATTTTATTATTTAGTATTTATAATGAACCAGATCTATTTAGCATTTATAATATTTAAATTAAAATTTTAAATATATTTATATTTTAATATTTTTAAAATTATGTGAGGCAAATTTCGATTTTTTTTATCCTTGTTCGAAGATGAAAACAAAAAATCTGCAGAAAAAAGTAAGAGGAAAACTTTATAAGAAACACCATCTACAAATTCAGCATATTTATGTGTTTTTGAAGAATATTTAAAAAAATTATGTATTTTCAAATGTTCGATAAATTTGCCAAGTTTTTGCCGAGTCCGAGTTTTTCAACTATGCTTTCTGTCTTATCATAGAAACCCCAAAACAATTGGTTGGCAATGGACATGTGAAGTCTAGCTTGAGTAGAAGTAAGTTCGTAGATAAAAATGGGTTACTTACTTGAAGGATATTCCACATTCCTTCTCACAAGTTTTTAGAAGTTGATTGTAAGATTTTGAAGGTCCATGTCTTGCTATTAAGATATGAAGGTGTCATACCAAATAAATGCAACTAGCACGAATTTCCACAGAGCAATTACACACTCAAGATGTCCAAGAAGCTAGAATAAAAAATTATGCTTTACACAACCATATTATCTCATATGCATCAAAACAGCTAAGAGCCAATCGTAGGGTACAAGACCTTAAAACATAAATGAGAAATGTCAAACCAATTATCTTCTTGCATTCTGGTTGCATCTTAAGTTAGCATAATACATATTTATTCAGTTATACTCTTTGGTATAATTGAGAGAATGCATTACTTATTGAACATTCTTATTTTTATGTATTCACTATTCACTTTTTCATTTTTCAAGTGGATATGATGTGTATTTTTGTGTAGCATATAAATTAATTCTGTTATATTTGGGATATTTTTCCTATTTCCATTGTGCAGGCACAGTTTGCAGCTTTCTAGGAATTTTCCTTATTTTCTATCCTGTTCCTCTTTTACAAGGTAAGACTTTTGTTCTGCAAAAACATGTATTTGTAAGGATATTTTATATGTCAAGTCTGCATGATATGTTAATACTCATGAAATGACCAGCAAAGATTTTCAGGATTTTCAAGGTTACCATGCATGTTCATTTTTTTCTTTTGCTTTAAGCTCATGCAGCTAAAACACATTAGTGTATAATGGTTAAAATATTTCTATTGGAAGGACAGACTTTTTTTAAATGGGTTCCGTTCTTTCCTTTTTTAATCACATTCCGTAGTCAGTAGGGTGGTGTAATGTCCCCTTTTTGGGATATACCTGACTTTTGCCCAAAAATAACAATTCCAACAAATGCAATTCATTTACCAATAGAATTCTATAAAATTACATAATTGTGATACCATTTAGAGAAAATCTTAATTAATTAATATCAAGGATCTATGATCATATACAATTAATTTCTCTTAAAATCAAAATATCCTAAATTCATTCGTATTTATTTTATAGCTCATTTCCAATAGCCAACCACATTGGGAATCTGATGGAAAAGCTTGATAGGACATCGGGAGACTGTCCTCAACGAAGCCCAAGGGCACAAAATGAGCCTCCGAGTCATTCGGCCCCTTGGCCCATAAGTATGGCAGGACCTCCAGTCCATCCATCTTGGGGTTGGCATACTTGATGAGGGAATCAGTACTGGTGCATCTTCCTTTCAAGCATTTCACATTGATTCCAAATATGATTGCTGTTGGAATCTTATTATATTAATGGTAAATCAAATATTATTTCATTATGCAATTATATATATATATATATATACAGTTATACCTAATAATATTTAAAACTTACTTCCCAATAATATTCTTGCTAAAAATAATATTTATTCCAATAGATCTCTTTTTATCTCAAATTCTTAGTTCTCTCTTATCCAATCTGCTTGATCCCTTCGTCCTCCCCCAAATGATTTGTTCTCTCCTTTTATATATCCTCAAATGAGAGGGAGTCACACCTCTTCATTGATGCTTTTACATTGCAAGGGATGCATCCCTTCATAACTTGAGCGCTGCCTTTTATCGTTATTTATCTACCTACTGTTTGGTAATTGCTGCCCCTAATAATCTTTAATTTATTCTTAGTCGGCCCCACCTTTTATATAAATTGCTTCTGTTTAATTTATATCTTTTTTTCTTTCCTAGGTTGGAAACCTTCATTCCATTACTGATTGTCTTAACTGGGCCGGCCTTCATAAGGAGAAGCTATTAATAACTGTCGCCTAGGGTTTAATATTTAGTGCTGCGATTTAGGGAATAGAACAGATCATTACAGGTGGTGTCAAATCTTTGTGTAAGTGCCCTTCCAAGTGCATGTAAGGTACATTTAATGATTTATTTACACGTCTGAGCTAGTTGTTTGGTCTTAATTCAAACTATTTTCCTTCATATATGTTCACATGGTTTTGGTTCTAGTTATAAGTATTGTTTGTGGATTATTATGAAGCATAGGCTCACAAGGCACAAATGTGCTGGATGGCGAAAAGCTTTTCATGTCAAAATGTTGAGTGTATGAAATCATGATAAGAAGATTTAGATAAACATTATTTTATGTTTTTCTATAATTTACATTCTTGTGATATGCCATGTTTTTCTAAAATTGAGAAATTCCCAATTATCTTTAAAATTAAAAAAGTCGATATTACAAGTTGGGTTGCAGGTTCCAATACCAACAAACCATAAATGTAAAGAGCAAATATATAATTCTGGAAATCCTGTAGAGACAGTATGAGAAAATCCAACTACAGCTGATGCAGTGGTAGAATTCAATGCACGAATATGATAACACCAATTCCAGAGGCCAATAACTTGTGTCCAGTTCCAAGTTCATATAGAGAATGGGAGATTAGAGTGACAATGAAAACATGTCACTTTTTCACCTTGTTTTATTCTTTAGGTCATCCAATTTCTTCTCTTTTGTGTTTCTTTGCCTCAGGTCCTTGTACCTTAGTGCTACTTTATTGTAACTGGTTGTGCTTTTGATTCCCACTGACTACTTTAGTCATTTGTAGACCTTAATAAATTTTATTTGGCTCTTTCTTCTATCATCAAGTATGGATTCTCCAGCCTATTTTGTTCTGCATAAGTAAAATTTAAAATATCATAGTTGTTACAAAACAGGTTCATAAGTGTACTCCACTGGTCAATGGACCTATTTTGTATTGAATTTGAAGTTCTTGAAGAAGAAGCCTTGGTGTTACTACCTCTTGGATGAAATGGCCATAGACAATACTTTGTAGATTCTTCCTGAGAAGGGTAATTTCTTTAGCTTCTACCCTCTATTTAGAGAAGCATAATGCATTATCGCAACCAAACTAACAGGTCTTAATTCTTCCTCAACTCCATCCCCACAAAATAGATGTTGAAATTGAAAAAACCTAGAAAGAAATCTGATTGGCTCTTAAATCAATATCTGCAATATGTGAGGTGCTTAATGGAGGAGACTGTGGAGCTCCAACTAGTTCCACTTTAGCACATTAAGCAATTGCATCTAATGCTTCTGTTGTGATGATAAGCAAATAACTTTCATTAGAAAGTTTGCTTCTGCTCTAGACTTGGTCATTTGGCTCTGAGACAAACAGTAAACATGGTTTCATCCCTTAGGAGTGCTGCAAATGCAACATGTTAAATATAATTAAATCTTATCAGATTATGAACAGAATATATAACTCAGTATTCTGAAGTTGATGTCAATCCATATCTTGATTGAATGTCTTAAGAAATTTGTAAGTCAGATTTCTCTTTCTGGATGTCGATCCTCAAAGGTAAACTTTTATTAATTTCGATATCTCCCAAATGAAGATGGAGCCGATATAAGTATCAATTGGGAGACACGTCCGCTCAAGAGACGTGTCCCTTTATTTGATATTTTATCTTAACTAACAGTCCGATTCCCAATTGGTGTTAGTTTCCTTAACCATCAATCATCCTTTAGAAGTTCAATCAGAACTTGTAATATATAAACAAATCGTAAATGTAAAGCACGATCTGGAAGTGATCAATGATATTTGATTTGAGATGAGATGAAGAAAAGGTAGTCGATAATCTGCAAGTAATAAACACTCTAAATGCAGATCGAATTCTCATACTTGGATGTAGCGATTTCAAGATAAATGATGATGATGAATAAATTCAATCATCATTTATCTCTGACCAAAGCTACTTAATTCAACACTCCCTCTTAGCTAGGGAAGATAACTCCAACCAAGTATGTAGTGATATCACCTGACACGTGATATTTGAAGATATGGTAAGATTCTAAAAATGTCAAGTCACATGACATTCTTATGGTATGTGCACTGACATCAAGTCTCATGATGTCTACCATAATAGATCATGGCATATCCACGGATATATATACATGCCCACCATGAATAAGGGTCATAATGATCTTCAAATTGATATCAAGTCTCATGATATCTATCAAAATGTCCACAAGATACTATCATGACATATCCACAGATATCAAGTCACATGATATCTATCATGATAGTCCAACTAATCATTGTAGAGTCGTCACTTTACAATGTCAAATACAAGTGTTCATTATCAAAAAGATCGTCACCTTTCAATAATGTACACAGGGGGGGAGAGGGCCCATAAAGTCATGGAGTCACACACATGACAAAAGAGTTTAGACATTAAACATCTTTTAAATACATTAGTACAAAATAAACGATTTGAAATAACAAATTACATTTCAACCATACCAAGTTTCTTCCCAAAGTGTTCAACTTTAACTCTAGAGAGAGGCTTGGTGAGAATGTCTACTGTTTGATCATTTGTACTAATATACTCCAACTGGATCACATTCCTTTCTACCATGTCTCTTACATAGTGGTAAGGAATCTTATGCTTAGATCTATCATGGAATATTGGATTTACAGAAAGCTTAATGCAACTCTGATTATCACAATGGATAATAGTAGGATTCAAGGGCTCACCAAATAATCCCACAAGCAATTTCCGGAGCCATGCTGCTTCTCTTGCCCCCATAGAGGTTGCAATATATATTCAACTTCTATTGAGCTTTGTGCCACTGAAGACTGTTTCCTGCTGATCCAAGAGATCATAGCCAATCCTAAACTGAAGTAATATCCTGATGTGCTATTCCGATCAATTACACTTTCAGCCCAATCTGAATCAGAGTATCCATGTAAGTCTAGTTGGACATTTCCGTATTTGAGACCATATCCAATAATACCTTGAAGGTATCTCAATATGTGTTTCATAGCAACAAGGTGAATTTCCTTTGGTTCACACATGTACTGGCTTAGGGCATTCACTGCATAGCAAATATCAGGTCTGGTGTTAACCAAGTACATTAATGATCCAATTATCTGTCTATAGATTGTAGGATCTGCAAATTTAGATTCTGCTGCTGCTTCTTTCAATTTGTGTAAGTTGGTTTCCATAGGTGTAGACATGGGTCTACAGTCCAACATCCCAAATCTCTTCAGAATATCAATAGTGTACTTTCCTTGATTTAGGATGATGCCATCTGACTTCTGCCAGACTTCTAACCCCAAAAAGTAATGTAAAATGCCCAAGTCTTTCATGTCAAATTCAAAAGTCAGGTCCTTCTTACCTTGAGCAATAAGGTGATTTTCTCCTATTATCAGCAAGTCGTCAACATATACAATTATTATTAGCATATCACCTTTAATTACCTTAAAGTAGAGATTTGGATCTGCATCATTCTTGGAAAAATCCTAGTCCCAAGAGATAGCTGTCAATTCTTTCATACTAGGCCTTGGGAGCCTGTTTAAGTCCATATAGAGCTTTCTTCAATCTGCATACATGTGAGTCAGTATGGTGTATCACAAAACCTTCAGGTTGCTCTAGATAGAATTCTTCTTCAATGGTCCCATTCAGGAAGGCAGTTTTCACATCCATTTGATGGATCTTCCAGCCTTTAGCTGCTGCACTAGCTATTACTGCTCTCAGAGAGGTGTACCGAGCAACAAGTGCAAATGTCTCTTCATAATCAATACCTTCCTTTTGTGAGAAACCTCTGGCCACAAAACGTGCCTTGTGTTTTTCTATATTGCCATCAGTAGCATGTTTGATCTTGAAGAGCCATTTGGAAGAGACAACAAATTTCTCTTTTGGTCTAGGTACTATATCCCATACATCATTTTTTCAAGATGGATTGATACTCTTCCGTCATTGCATCCTTCCACACTTGATGTTTGAAAGCTTCCGTACCACTAGTAGGTTCTGAACTAATGATCTCATTCATTTCTTCAGGATACTCCCTTTGAATCTCAGGAGCAGGATCCTCCTCCAATACTATAGGAGAATCTTGAATTTCTATCTCATTTGAACTCTTTGCCCTTTTGAAAGCAATGTCTTCCTCAAATATGGCATCTCTACTTAGTTCAATTAGTTTATGTCTGGATATGTATATTCTGTTGGCTTTTGAGGTTTCACTATAGCCCACAAATATCCCTTTCTTTCCAGTAGGTTCCAATTTAGCTCCCTTTTCTTTAGGTACAGTAGACTCCCTCTGAATCTTCAAGCACTCGCATCAACCTCCTGACGTCATCGTCTAAGGTTGCCAATGGTAAATTTAGGTTGATTGACTTGAGCAATTCTGATCTCAACTGCTGAAGAGGTACTTCAAGGGTTTAGCATCAACACTGCAACCCTTACTTGTTCTCAGTGAATCATAGAACTCCCTCTGAAGGTTAATTCTTTCCTTTCGAAGAGATGTCTTCAGCCATTCATTTAGTCTCATGGTTGCAAGCAGTGTCTCCATTCTCTTCTTCTTTTGAAAGCAATGTGTTGATCCATCCTAATGCACATTAAGAAGAGATTCCTTAATAGTTCATATGGCTTAACTATTCTGAAGAGAAATACAAGTGCTGGAAGCATACAAGATTCACTTGTCCAATGTTATATTATGAATTAATGACTACATAATTTTTTTTGAGTATTATTAAGGATATAAAATACTTATCTTTTTATGTCGGTTAATTTTCCAGATGTAATTTGGGCTTTTGTCTTGCAGTCTCTTCCAAGAAAGCTCACAACTCTACCTTAAGTTTGCTCCAACCTCTAGGTCGTTTTCCTTTGACATAGAGATTCTAGACATGATACACCAAATCCTGCAACTTTGACATACATGCCATCCCCTAAAAGAAGATTCTTTGACTTCAGATCCCTATGGATAATGCCTTGAGAGTGAAGGTATTGCATTCCTTGAGCAATATCAAGGGCCATCCTCAAACTTTGTTTCAGTGGAAGTGAGTGTGGCTTCTGCTTATGCTCTCAATGAACCTCCAGGCAAATATTCAGAGATGATGCAGAACACAGGAGCCCTTTTTTTTTTGCATGTTGCACCAAGCTCTATGATGTTTGGATGGTGTAATTGAAACAAACAAGACCTCAGCTGTGTATTGTTTCTCGAGAGAACTTGTAACAACATCATCCTCATCGGATTGATACATCATCTTAACAGCCATAGACCTCTGCTCATGAATTCCATGATACAACTGGTTGTGAGTCCCCGAAGCAAACTTATTACCTATGAACAACTGAGACATATTAATACTTCATTCCGAAAACACCTTACAATTCCATCTATTAGTATAGAAAACTCAAATGCAATTGTAGACTTCCTGTTTCATACACAACTGTAGGTTTTAATTTATCGTTGCAGGGAAGTATGACTTCGGGACCCTTCAGTGATGCATTCAAACATAATCGTGGTCGACAAATAATCCCATACCTAGCAATGTCCAACCACCCATGATTATGGCGGCATTACTATTGTACCCAAAATGAAATTTTTGGCATTCTGCTTAAATTGAGCTAAACAATGAAAAATGCCATCGAAGGTATGCTTTAGGTCAAACCAAACATGAAATCTTTGTGGGTTTCTGTCCAGGAACCTATGGTTAAAATTCTGAAAAAATGAAAATTAGGGTTTTACGCCCCTATTTTTAAGGAAACCCTAAAAAATAGGACCTTCCTGGAAATGATTGAAAATAATTTTGATAGGATTAATTGCCTTCACGATCACACTGATCAAGTCATAATTATCAAAAAACATGTTTTACTCTAGTGGGTCTATTTCTGTTTTTCAGGAAAAAAGTTAGGAGCTCCGCAGCCATTAATGGCAGATTGGCCAGTACCAGGTGCTGAAAGCTAAACCTCAAAAGCTTCGACGAAGAAGCTATGGCAGAAAAGGATGAAAATATGCTGTTTTAACGAAGGAGATTCTCGAAACGGAAAAGGCCAAAATTTGGCTAAGTTTGGAAGATGCACGTTTTGTCTACCAAGGCAAAACATAGCCTAAAGGTGAAAAAGGCACCCCTCTTGAAGAAAGGCGCCCTTGGATCTCAGAGGGCAAATGTAATCATTTGGCATCTTCAACTCAGTCATCCTCTTCACTTTCATGCTGGCTCGACAATGAAACAATCGGCAAAATCATCTGATTCAGGGATCATTGACCAACCGTCAGCAAAGTATGGAGGATCCATCAACGATGAAGATGCCAAAACAAAGAGCTTCAAGATAAAAGCGCCTCTGCTGGCCAGGGGCGCCCTTCAATTGCAGGCACCAGATGAATCCATAAGCAACAACTCTATACATGATATCTTTCCAGCTTCCTCCCAGCTACGTGATCAGTCTGACAGCAAGTCCATAAGACACACCAAACGATCACGAGTTGAGATCAAGCAGAAAAAGCCAAAATTGAAGAACTGGAAAGATAAAGCCAGAAAATGGCTAAGGCATAGCTAAAAGCGCCCCTCTTGAAGAAAGGCGCCCTTTCTTGAAGGCATCCAGATTCAACCAGAATCTTCACTGCCTCCCAGGATGACCTTTTCAGCTATGACCTATCTCGTCAGTAGGACTATCAGCAATAACTTCTGACAAATCAAACATCTGATGAAGGAGGTCAAAGTCAGGTAGTTCACAACATGAAGAAATTCAATCAAAAGCTAAAAGCGCCCTTGTGGGCCAGGGGCGCCCTTTAGTTTGAAAGACCTAAACCTGCCAGCTTCAACTGAGAAGTCAGTCATCCTAAGAAAGACCAAGCTGGCTACCCGATGCATCGTCAAGTAGAGTCATCTGATTCATCTAAAATCGGAAATGTCAGATCAAAGCAAAGAGGGTTTGAAAAGATCAAAACGAAGAACAGTCAATGAAAATTGACTAAGGCATTGTCAAAAGCGCCCCTCTCAAGGAAAGGCGCCCTTCCTTTTGAAGGCCTAAACTTAGTTTTCTGAGTTAATCCCTCTCAGGCATATGTCATCGTGTTGATCCCACCGCAACAACAGAACTGCCAGCCACTGCCAGAGATCAACTGAGTAACCTGAACCAAAGATCAAACGGGAGCACTTCAGCTTGCAAATGAACAAAAAATGATCAACTTCAAGGATGGACGCCTAAAAGAAGTCAAAGCAAAAATGTTGACTTGAGTTAGCAAATTTGGAGCCCAAAAGAGACCAAACACTCCACAATCAGTGGAAATCATCTTTTGGAATTCTAGATCAGGCTTGAATCATGAGTTATCTTCCATACTTTGTGGATCTTAACCCTAATCACCATATATTCATGCTAGGCATCCCATTCTTCATTATTCTTTTTGTAGGTTGAAGGATAAAACATCAAATAGCTCCCAAGAACACATTTTCAAGATCTGGCAGAGGTTTTGGACGGATCTTCAATATTTTTGAAGATTATTGGCAGTAAAAGTATTCTTCCCCAGAGATTGCTTCCAGGGACAGATTATTGCAAAGTGGCAATTTATAACTTCCAATCCATCTTCTGTCTACTTCCTCTATTTCTGTCTATATTTCTTTGCATGTCACAAGAAACGACAGATAATCACAGATCTGGCCAACTGGGTATGATCAACACAACTTTTTCAGCAAAACCCACATGTTAGATTTTTCTAGAAAAAGTAGCCCTGCTGCCCCTATTTTTTAGGGTTTCCGGAAAAAGTCATAATATTGAAAAACAGACAAACTGGGTTTGTTTAGCTCTGAAGCACGAACAAAACCCATGTGTTAGATTTTTCCGAGAAAAAACACTTTCTGGTGCCCCTGTTGCCTCTGCCACCAAAGGGCTCTTGCATGTCAAAGAAAAACTCGTTTTTCCGAATTTCTAACGATCTGTGTTTGTTTAGAAAATCATTCTCAACAAAACCCATGTCTCAGAATTTTTTGTAAAAACTACCCCCAACAAGGTTATTTTTAGCAGTTTCAGAAAAGTTGTCAGAACAGGGTCAAGTGCCCAGTCAATATTCAAGGTTTTCAGAATGCAATACTCTCAGGTACAATACAAGACCAAAACGGTCTTATACCATGATTACCTGAAAACGACTAACACAGACTTATGGCAGAAAAATCCAGAGGTCAGTTCTAAAGACTTGGAGGGCATGAACCAAATTACGTTGCAAAACATTGAAGAATCCAGTTTATTCCAAGCTGCATCTATTCCGATCACCTTACAGAGCATTGAGCTTGTAACTGCTTGCACAAAGCATTACAACCTGACTACAAGAGAGATCCTGTCAGTGGACGGGAGGGTGATTTGCAGCTTGAAGCCGGTGGACATAGAGACTTGTTTTGCAATTCCACCATGCCCTACCAAGAAGGTCATATCAGTGACAGAATGCGAAAAGGCGTTCGAGGCTTCGAAGGATGAGTGTTCGCTTATAATGGCTGAACATTGGCTGAAAACAAAGAGAACCAACTTGCCCAGATTGGTTGGTAGAGGAGAATTCAAAGATGAGTACGGAGTGTTAATCACCCTACTCAGCAGAGTCACTGGGCAAGAGGAGGGGAAATCCTTCCAGCCATGGATGTTCTACATTCTTGGCAAAATAATCAGCAGGAAAGAACATTACGACTGGGCCTCTCTGATCAGTGACACACTCCACCAACAATTCATCGGATTTCTAGAAGAGCACCGTTTCCACATGTGTTCCTACCTGGTCTACCTGATAGCCTTCCAAGGCGATTTCAGAACACTAAACACTGTGGGAACCCTAGGTGTGCAAAAGGTACAAGAATACTTTCCTCGCCTAGAGTTCACTCTAGCGGAAAGACACTTCAAAAAGATAAATGACCTTTTTACTATGCACACCGTGCATGAGCTAGACCATGAGATGCACGTGCGTATTTCACCAGCAGCTAAGGCAGCAATGGTGGACTGGGCGGATTGGTTCATCCAATTCCCCACTTTCACCTACATACGCGTGTATGGCTACAATGGCCACCCCGCCATGATGCCACGCTGCCCCTCAGATAGGGTAGTGTTCATGGAATTCTTGAGGCAGTTGGCCGAGGTTCACTCTTACCTTCGCATAAAGAAAAAGACTGCTGCAAACTTTCCTTTTCAGATGGGATTCTACAGATGCAGGACTGCAGCCGATGCAAGGTTGATAAGCCAGGAAATAGTGAGATTTAATCTCAAGTACCTCATTGACAGGAGGCCATCCTATGACCCCAGAGGCATCTTCGCAGCTCACCTTGAGCAAAGATCATTAAATGAACCTTTCATGGAGGATTTTTGGGTCAACTGCGAGGATGAGTACGAGGTGAGAAGAAGGAACCACAACAGATTCAAGCTCTCGCAGATTGTAGAATTCATGTTAGAGGACATTGAGGGCTTATCTGAGGACGAAGAAGAAGTCATTATTTCTTCCTTCTTCACGGGTCTAGTGGATTCACAACCACTCGGCAAAGTAGACTGGTACACGAAAGAGAGTACGTCTATTGAGGAAAGAACGGGTAGAGTAGTTCGACACAGTCAACTCTACCTTGACAATAAAAAGACAAGGTAGTATTTCCCCGATCAGAGCCGCCAGCGGTTCAGTTTACACTACCTTCCTCGTCTAGGAAGAAACCCAGACAGAAGAAGATGAGCATTCTTCCAGAAGGAATGCGGATGTCAGGGAGCACATGGGAAGAAGAGGGATTGCCAGCACAAGCCGACAAGAGGTACAGGTGGAGACAACCACCAATTTACCTGAAATAGTTGAGACCACTGCAACTACACCAGAGCTAGTGATTGAAATAATCGCTGCAGAGATGGAATCCATTGTAGAAAAAATTGCAGTAGAAGCGGTGCCTGTGATAGAAACAGAGCCACCAGCTTCACCACCATCACAGAGGTCGCAAAGTCTTACTGATTTGGACTCGCCACCACGAGGCATTACCACGGCATAGTCTCGTTCTTCCAGCATTCAGGGGGCCTATGTTCCTCCTCCCAGCGATGCTAGCCGAGATTCTATCTAGCTGGAAAGCTCGCTTGGGAGGAAGAGGGAGAGACCTTCTTATCAACTTGACTTCTCTGAATTCCACCATGTCCCACAAGACATGCCGGCAAAGAAGTTGAAGAAGCAGACACATGTAGAGAAGAATGCAGAGAATGAGGTTATCATAGAGACTGCTGCCCCGCCTGAAGACAAAGATATACATAATGTGAGGGTTGAGGATTTCACACTTTCAAAGGTGAACCTTGGAAAGACCACTCGATAGGTGGAGGCAGACCTTCTTGGAATTGCCTCAGCGAGTGTCAAAGAAAGGATGACAAAGGATGGACAAGACAAAGCAGCCTTGAAGGCTGAAATCCGTCAGCTAAAATTGTACATTTCTAGTTTGATACATGGCACTCCAAACTCCTCGGCCTTGCCTCAAGGAGTATTGGATCTCCCAGCTGAGAGAAACCATCATCAGTTGATTACATACGGCAAACACTTGAGACATCAAGTGGATGAGTTTGTCGTAAAAGGACGGTGTGTGTTGGCAGAAGCATATCAGCTGAGAGATAGGGCACATGGACTTAGATCAGAAATCCAGCAGTCGGATGTGAAAGCAGCTCAAGAGAGGCCGAGAGAGGAGGCGACATTTGCTGATCTACAACAAGCATATGAATCAGTTACAACCACTGAGAATAAACACCATCTCTTTGAGTGGAAAGAACAGGTGGCATACAAGGTGAGAGCCTACGATGCCAATTCAGTGGAGCTGATTGATTATAGACGCTTTGTCGCCAATATTATCAACTTCGCAAGAACGTTGGTAATATCCTTCCATGAGTTAGAATATCAACAAGGAGGAGGAGAATATGTTGCAAATTAGCCAAAATTGCAGCCATATCTATCCAGTTAGATGAAGCAGTTGCCCTATGCATAATCTATCAGTTGCAGCTTACGACGGGTGAAGAAATGCTTAGACGCCACATAGTCACCTTGAAAAGCATTAATTGCCCGGGGGCCGAAGAGGTCAATGACTGGATAGAGACTTTGTTGACCAGTGGTGAAGAGGTGTAAAGCACCAAGGAAGGACGTCCTACCCTCCAAATAGCATTAAATATGACTGAAGTCAACTTGATGCCCCTTTCCAAGTTGACTCCAGATCCCCATAGATTATGCATGTCAGATCCCACTAATCTAGGATGTCAAATTGACTCCCACGATTTGTGGATCTCAGAACTCCTTTAAAGGTGGATATCTATTTGGAAACATTTGTAATTGTAAGTTCACTTTTAGTTAGGGGTCAGTCAACTGAGGTAGACTTCCAGTTTGACTTTTGTTTAGTTTCAATTAACTGAAGTAGATTTCCAGTTAACTGTTTGCTCACTTACTTTTAGACATAGAAATAAATCTTGCTGATTGGCAAGAACTGTTTGATAACTCAAGGAGATTTTAGGGTTGCCTACTCCTTTGAGTTTCTATAAATAAGAGCCTTAGGTTCTTTATTTGTTTTTTAACCTTTATTTGCTAAGCAAAATTGCTGCCCCATTGTTGCCAGAGTTAGCTTGTTTATATCTGTTCACTCTTGGATGAGAGTTTCGTTGGTTGATCGCAATTGTGCATGATTTCGTGCCTTTGCTGTCCCGACCTTTGTAATTCTTTGGAGAAGCTTGAAGAAATAAATCAGATGGCGCATGCTTGCTTGTTCTAAATAATTGAGTGTTTTCAAAGTCTTGTTTTCAAATAGTGCGTTGTTTCAATCTCCTCCTTGGACAGGTGTCGTCACCTCCTTGGATATTTTGTCATCGATCATTATTGTTTGATGTTGTTTAATGTTTTGTCTTGCAGCCTACACTTTGGATAGGTGTCGTCACCTCCTCCAGAATCCTGTTAGACAGGCCATCGTTCCTTGTTGTTTCCAGTGAGCTGTTTCCAAGCCTACACCTCGGATAGGGGTTCCTCCTCCTTGGCAAGTCTCAGATCCAGTTTACTGTAACGAGTGTTTACTTGTATCAAGCCCTATCTTGGTATATATCCGAAGGTTCAGAGCCTCGGCCATATTCCATTGAGACGGAGGATTCAAGTGATCCAACCAATCCATTTCGCTCCTATGCCCTCATGCTCTATTTATCTTGGGGAGGTAGGATAGTTTAGAAGCTTAGTTAGTCGTAGTTAAGATCTGCGGAAACCAGAGAAAAGGCTTAGCTACGGCGCATTGGTTTATGCACCCTTGTGTCCTGCCGCTGAGTAAAAAAGATAGGAATCTTAGTACACCCCTTTTTTACAGTAGAAAATCAGCAAAGAGAGATCTTCCTCTCTATAATCCGAAGAGCATGTACTAGCACACTTGCAATAGCTGTCCGTTTCCAATAAGCACTCTAGAGGTGCTAATTGAAACGCCAACAATTACATACGCACGATATTACATGATGCCAGAGATACGATTGTAGAGATTGTGAATAATGTAAGGCCATTGTTGGTTGTCTTGCAAATGCTGATGACAAATGTTCTTGATCACCTAACGGTGCCAGAGTGAATGAAGTGAGAAGATGAATATTTGTGCGGTAGTGTCATTCACGATTCCTTGAAACAAAAATACGACACCTCCGTGAACTCTCGCATAATACTCACACCACAGAGCCTTTGAAGGATTGAAACAACTCGACACATCTCAATTTCTTCCAACAGTGGTAAGATACACCAATGATATTACATTCATTCTGTCCAAGTAATCACTAGTGCAAATATAAAGAGTTCTAGGTAATGTATAATTAAACCCGATAATTCAAACCACACTTCTTTCCCAAACGGCATATGAGAATCATTCCGCATAGACAAGGAGAAGTAAGTAACCAAATAAGAGTTCGATAATAATATCAACATATAAATATGTCCGCTTACAACCTGGCGCCTGGAAATAAGCGACGGCCAGAGCCTGGGCTTGGCTGGATCGCTGTGTGATCGCTCACCAGTTCTTCGTGTAATGGCTCCTGAGTATCCGGCTAGATAGACTACGTCCTTTGCACAACGTGGTAAGACTAAGTCTAAAAACGTTATGAAGAATGTCATGTGTTGGTGATTTCAAGAGCGAATATGTTTTTAAAATAATCTGATATCTTGAATTTAATCAGATCTTCCTTAACCTTGCTCTAATACCATGTTAATCTTATCAGATTATGAACAAAATATATAACTCAGTATTCTGAAGTTGATGTCAATCCATATCTTGATTGAATGTCTTAAGAAATTTGTAAGTCAGATTTCTCTTTTTGGATGTCGATCCTCAAAGGTAAACATTTATTAATTTCGATATCTCCCAAATGAGGATGGAGCTGATATAAGTATCAATTGGGAGACACATCCGCTCAAGGGACGTGTCCCTTTATTTGATATTTTATCTTAACTAACAGTTCGATTCCCAATCGGTGTTAGTCTCCTTAACCATCGATCATCCTTTAGAAGTTCGATCAGAACTTGTAATATATAAACAAATCGTAAATGTAAAGCACAATCTGGAAGTGATCAATGATATTCGATTTGAGATGAGATGAAGAACAAGTAGTCGATAATCTGCAAGTAATAAACACTCTAAATGCAGATCGAATTCTCATACTTGGATGTAGCGATTTCAAGATAGATGATGATGATGAATAAATTCAATCATCATTTATCTCTGACCGAAGCTACTTAATTCAACACAACAAAAATGTTTCTTCCCATGATCAACGATTCCTGTGTTTACTCACTGGGGTATGTTCACTGTACTACGGGAGTAAACGGAAATTCACAGAATATAGACAAGTACAGCATAATCATGAACGCATATTGCACAGCATAATACTACATTTATTGATTCACTGTAACCATGTACAATTACCCGTACTAGAATGTAACATTGGAATGTAATAACATGTAACACAATGTCATAGATATCAACATCATGTCTCCCGACTATACTGACTCAAGTACAAATAGCCTTTGGCGGTGGTTGAGGAACCAACCGTCACGATGCTTCGTGACAACAACTAATTACTTTCATCAAGAACTTAATTCCCGAGACAACAAATAACACAAATACATGAAATATTTAACATTAACTAAAGTTTTATTCACTTATGACTTTCGGCCGACTAAGTACACTTTCATTCGGCTACATCTTGATCTAAATGCAATGGTTGAACTTCTTTATTCTTTTCCATGTAAATATGACATTGAAAGTTGGATGCTGCTACACAAAATTCCCTCCAAACATGTATTTGGAGGCTGCTCATAGCCTTTTCCTCTTTCTTTGCTGGACCCATGTTTTCAACAGCAACTGTAAAAGAATGATTGCCACAACTATTGAGCTAGCTTTGAGCGACATCTTAATTGATAGCTTCATGTTCATATAGATAATAGATCGTCAATAGTATTCAGATCTTCATCAACAACTTTATTGACTGAACAACCAAGTCCTTTGATGTTCATAAAGCCCAAGATATTCTAAGAAGCAGAGGTCTTCAAGTGAATATCCAGTATGAGCTTCCCCATAAGCTCAAATATTGATTGAGTCTATTAGATTCTCTATTTGTTGATATAGATCATCAACTACTTTATTGACTGAACTGACCTTTCATACTTGCTCATGGCTTAAACATACTTCAAGTTCCAACAACCAATTCCTTTGATGTTCACAAAGCCTGAAATATTCTAAGAAAGAGAGGTCTTCAAATGAATGTCCAGTATGAGGTTCTCCATAAGCTCAAATATTGGTTGAGGCTTGTAGATTCTCTATTTGGCTAAAAGCATTTGCTATTATTAGGGCTTTTTTCACAAGGCAAAAAGGTGGATTTTGTATCAGCATTATGAATCCAACAAAAATGTTGCTGCAAACCCTACCAAGTTTTAGGGATGGGGTATGGGGTTACATGTTTTCAGGGACAGCAAAAATTTTTTGGGTTTTGGGGATGGCAAGGGGGGATGGCCATTAAAAAGTTATATCAGATTTAATATATGAACTAAAAGAAGCTGAAATTTATCTTAATTAGTACTAATAACTTGATTCAGATTCCATAATTAATTTATTTAACATTGAGAATCCATGATTAATAATTAATTAATGATTAAAATGTGTAAACTGAAACTTTGTATTTTGAACTGTAAATTACTAAATAGCGAACTGTAAAATACGAAAATACATTATCAAATACAAAGAGCTGAAGTAAATACACGTTGAGAAATTAAAATCCATTGATCCATTGATCAATCTGATATAGTGATACTTATGCTTATATTATCTCATAAAGTTCAAGATAGAAAGTACAAAATGTAAATTGAAAATCAGAGCCAAGTGACAAATTGAAGTAAAAACTGCTTTACCTACATTGAACAGAAAGCCCAGTAATCAGAATATAGCATCATGAACTGCTCTTTATCACTAGAATACTATACTGATTTATTTACTGCAACAGGGTCCCAAACAATCCTGGCTGCACATCATGCTCCTCATCAACTTGTGCTGTCTACTTATGCTCTACATCAATTAAGCCTTCAGTTAGCTTTTATTAGTTTCACTTTATTAGCTCTTTGTATTTCTATATAAGAATGTGTTATTAGCTCTTTGTATTTCTATATAAGAATGCGTTTGCTTGTTATTTTAATCAATCAATTATCTTGGCAATAATTCTGCATGTTCATAATTATTTTATGGTATTAGAGCTTAGACTCAATTTTTTTGGCGATTTTTTTAGCAATAAAAAATTCGTGTTTTCCTAAGAGATTTTTTTAATTTCTTAGATGTTTTTGCTCGATTTAAAAAAAAACAATCAAAGGTTAATGGTTTTATTGGAAAAATTTTGAAAAGATTTTTGGAAGTGTTTTTTTGTCCGATTTTTTTTTAAAAGGGTTTCTTGCTTCAAAAGTTCATTGGGATTTTTTTAAAGCAGAAGTTTGAGGGTCTCTGTCATCTGGAGCTTTTTGTGAGGGTTTTTTAGTAATAAAATCGCGGATTTTTTTTCTAATAAAATCACACCTGTTCAGTGTTGAAATCGCGAGATTTTTTTAGATTTGTGGCCGTGCGCGTGGGTTTTTTGTAGGGGTTCTTGGGCAATATGTCTGTACCTGGACGGTTTTTTTTAGGGTTTATGCACGCGACATGGACATTGTTTTTCCATGTGATTCTCTTGCTTTTTTCTCCGTTTTTTGGGTGTTTGAAGGGAAAGATCGAGCACGGGTTCTGAAAATCATGAGCTGAAGTTCTTTTCTTGATAAGGGTTTTCTGATCCGCGACCTTTGGTTTTGGGAGTCTCCTGCCTGTGCACGCGTTTTTATGTGGCAGGTCTGATTTTGGGCAATTATTCAAAAATTGCAAGTCTGTTCAGGTTTTTTTTGTGATTTTCTTATTTGGCGTGAGGGCTCTCTCTATTTTCCTACTCATTTCCACGACCTGCAATATTTCTTGGAGATTTGTAGAAGTTTTGATGGATTTTCTACAAATTTGTGAAGTTCTTGCCAGGGTTTTGTGCCTTTTTCTGCCAAGGTTTCAGCATTTTTTGATGGATTTTTTCTAAAAAAAAAATTCATTAACCTACTAGGGTTTCTTAGAGCTTTTGAAATTTTCTTTAAAATTTTTTTTTCTAAATTTTTTTCTGTTTCTGCTCACAGCTAGGGCAGTTTTTTGAAGATTTTTTTTTGAAAAAAATCTTAACTTTTTTGCCACTTAGGGCTTTTGGGCGAAGTCTAAGTTTTTTGATGGATTTTTTGAAATTTGTGTAACAGTTTTTGACAGACGTTTTCCTGAAAAAATTTGTGCCTTTTTTGCTGCCTAGGGCAAATCTAAGTTGGCGATTTTTTGACAAAATCGTGGGATTTTGAGCCTCTATTTTGATGATTTTTAAAAAATCGTGGGAGTTGTGCCACCTAATTACAAAATTTTACTTTGTTTTTCATGGTTTTGGAAAAGGGAGGGATGGTGTCTTTGATCAACATCATGTTGGAAGGTAGCCAGAGGTTCAATGGTAAAAACTACAACACGTGGAAGCAGAGGATGCTCGCTATCTTCGAGTATTGGTGTCTAGATGCACTTGTTGTGGGTATAAAAGCTGGTCCTACCACTGTGGGAAAAGACTAGGACAAGTATGATGGAAGTAATCGGGAGGTGGTTATGCTTCTCAAGTTGTCTGTCATCGATGAGATGTTACCAAAAATACCTTCTGATAAGTTTGTTGTGGAGATTTGTAAACATTTTGAAAGATCTTCATGAAACCTCAAACAAGGGTTAGGCCTTCTTCCCGAAGAATATGTTATTCTTGATCATGATGGACGAGAAGATGTCTTTGTAGGATCACTTGATGAAGATCAAAGACATTCGCAATCAACTAGAAGCAATAGGTCACAAGGTGGAAGAAGAAGACATTGTGGTTATCACACTGAAGAGTTTACCACACTCATATGAGCACTTTATTGAGACTCTCAATATTACTTATACAACAGTTGACCTGAAGTTTGATGACTTGTGCAACAAGCTCTTGCAGTTGGATAGGTGAAAGAAACAGTTTGGGAGCAGCAGTGACACTCCCAATGTTGAACAAGCATTTATTGCCAACAATGGCAAAGGCAAGTCCACTCAGTAGACAGGACAAAGCAAATTGCCAAGAAGTTTTTCACTTTCCATTATTGTGGTAAGATTGGTCATATGCAAAAGCACTACTGAAAGAGGTTGGCTGATTAGAAGTCCAACCAGGAAGGGTCTCAGTAGGGTGCACATGTTGCAAAGCATACTGAGCAGAAGGAGTCTGCCTATTATGCATTCATGGCCAAAAGACCATCAGATTATGGGTAGACTTAGTTTAAGTTAGTAGAATGACTATTAAGGGAGGGTATTAAAATAATATTGTTATATTTAGTTTAATGGTCAAATAAGATATTAGAATATACTTTAAGTATATTCTTTTATTCTTTTAGTTAGCTTTTAGTTAGGACCAGTTAAAGCTTTCAGTTGCTTTCAGTCAAGCCTTCAGTTAGCTTTTATTAGTTTCACTATTATTAGCTCTTTGTAGTTCTATATAAGAATGTGTTTGCTTCTTATTTTAATCAATCAATTTTCTTGGCAATAATTCTGTGTGTGTTCATAATTATTTTACTGTTTACCAATTCACATTTGACAATGCTTGAAAAGTTGAAAACAAAATAATATCTGATCTGCTATTGAAGTCTAGGGAAACCCCTAGGTAAGAAATCTGAAACCATCAAAAGCGAAATAATACATACACTTCTAAAAATGAAACAAAACTGAATTTTGTATCTGTTGGAAAATAGATATGAACAGTACAGAGAAGAAAAGAGAGCTTTCTTGAGAACCCATGGATGCTGACTTAGGCTATATCTAGTACCATAAGGATGCTGTCTTGTTCAAACCAGTGTTACAAGATTCGGACTCGCCTCGGACTCGGCAAGCCAATTTTTTACTCGGACTTGGACTCGGAGCCTAGACTCGCCCAAGACTCGGCAAATAGAAAAACCCTTGAAATTTAGAGATTTTTAAGGATTTAAAGCTTGTTTCATGCACCCTTTAGTGAATAAACCTCAAATACACAATAACATCATGAAATAGAAACTACTATGATCCTATACACAAACATATATTGATCACATAAGTATAAACGCAAATTTTAGCTGAAGGAAATAAGTAATTATTTAATACAAATAATTGTAGTAAGAGTCAAAGTAGTTAGATATATAAATGTTTTGAAATGTATTCAATACTCATTGAATATGAAATCCATGGCATCAAAGATTCAAAAGTAAAACAAAAGCTATAAGTCTATGGCTCAAAGGAGCCTGCATCACTAAGCATTAGTCCTCCTGCGTAGACGTCTAAAATAGGTCCTGGATGATGTTGTAGCCATCATCTCTGCCTGTGTCTCAGTGTCAGACTCAGTGGCACCCAAACCAGAATCCAAGGTGTCTCCTCGTGCTCTATCCTCCTCTGCCATGGCTACTGCCTCTGCCTCTCGATCCGCCTGGTCGACCCAATCAAGGTCCTAATTGGTAAAAACAGGATCCTTGGTCTCAGTGATCCAATTTGACTGTGGATCAACCTCCTCCAACGTGATGGGTGACAAGTCAATGCCCAATATCTGTCTATGGTGAAGGCGCAGGTTGTAATGAACATAAACAAGATCATTCAACCTCTGCACTGACAACCTGTTGCGCTTCTTGGAGTGTATGTGCTCAAACATACTCCAATTGCGCTCACAACCCGAGGCACTGCATGGTTGGCTCAACACTCGAATTGCAATCCTTCGAAGATTTGGTACTTTAGCACCAAATCTCTCCCACCATGCATCTGAGATGAGAAAAAGAAAAAAGAAAAATCTCATTGTGAAATGTGAATATTATGAACATTGAATATAAAAGATTGAAAAGTGGTAATTTTTAAACTACTATTATGCCGTTAATAAATTTTTACCTGGCTGCAATGTCGATCGAGTATCTTTGCATATATCTCTTGCAAAGAGATCTCCTTGTGCAAGTCTGAAAATCTCTATCTCGATGACAATTTGGGCATTCACATGAGAATCAGACATCTGCTCAATGACTGTGTAGAGCCCACTCAAAACGTCCTCATCCGCCTTGAATTCTTTGCGGAATTGGAATGCCAGATTGAGAAAATATGCTGCTGCATGTAGGGGCTTGTGAAGCTGGAGGTGCCATCGTCTATCAATGATCTCCCAAATGGGGCAATACTTACTATCAATTCCCCCATAAATGGATCTAATGGCCTCTTTGGCCCTATCCATGCCCTTGTATATGTAGCCCATTGCGGGCTTCTCCCCATCGGCAACTCGTAATAGAACCACTAAAGGTTCTGTGACCTACAATTATTATGAAACATTGACATAATAAGAGTCAACAAAAATAAGCAAATAAAATAAAAATAAGAATGAAAATATAATGTTACTAAACTAATTACTTATTAGTATTACTGTTTACATTTACCTTGACAATCTCGGTAGTAGGCACCCAAAAGCCCTGCTCATCAAAAATCCAACTTGACACATCCACCCCTGCATTTGTTTTAGAATATGTTGAGGAAGACCACTCCTCACTAACAAACATCCGCCTCAAAGCTCCTTTTGACTGCAGTAAGGATTGTAGAGTGATGAAGTTGGTAGCAAAGTGTGTTATCCCAGGGCGAGCCAACTCTTTTTGTCCTGTGTATTGCCTCATAAGGTTGAGGACCCATGTGTGATTATATATGAACTTACAAATATTCCTTGCGGTCTCCACACATGCTTTGATCCAATCAAGCTTGCCAAGATCCTCCAATATGAGGTCAAGGCAATGAGCAGCACAAGGTGTCCAAAACAATGATGGGTGCCTATCCATCAATAGTCTACCTGCAGCAACATAATTTGCTGCATTATCTGTGACTATTTGCACCGCATTCTCCTCTCCTACCTCAGCCAAGACACCCTCCAAAGCCTCACAAAGGAATTCAACATTTTTGGTGTGGCCAGATGCATCAATAGATTTAATGAACACGGTACCACCTGAAAAAAAATAAAAATAAATGATTCAATAAAATATAAATTTAAAATCTTGATTGTTAATCACTAAAGCAATGCATTTTAGGAAGTAAAACTGTAAAATATTTACCTGAGGAAGAAACAAGAAAGTTGAGCAATGTCCTATTTCTTCTATCGGTCCAACCATCGGTCATGATGGTGCAACCCTTCATCCTCCAAACTTCTCATTGCTCCTCTATTCTGGCTTTCACATCAACCACTTTTTGGGTCAAAATGGGGCTTTTTATCTCTTCATCATTAGGGGCTTTGAACCCCGCCCCACAAACAGTAACTGCATCAATCATATTTTGCCAATATGGAGACCTAACACAAAAAAATCAAATTAAGTTAGTAATTACTAATTAGTATTGAAAAATGCATAATTTCAATTTGAATTCAACATAGCTCTAAAAAATTAAAAATAAACTTCAAGAGATAAAGAATCAACTATCAAGCAACAAGCTATATATTTTAAAACAAAACAAAAGAAGAATTACCTGGCTGCATGAAATGGAATGTCGCAATAAAACCAGAAGTCTCCAATTGTAGCTTTGGCTGCATCATGTTTATCCTTGTTCCAACCCATGCTCTCAAGAGACGGTTGGGAACCCTGAGTAGTCCGTGGCAAAATATATGAATCTAACTTAGATCCACGAACTCTAGGCCCAATACTAATGCTACCACTGCCACTGCCACCACTACCAACAACTGAAGGTGAAGATCGTGGAGGAATTGGAGGCATGGAAGAACTCGAATCTCCAACTCCACACACGGCTGCCATCTCCTCTCTTTGCTTCTTTTTTAACTCTTTTTGTTGTTCAAAGGTTTCCAATTGCACTTGCACTTTGCGCACTACCTCAGCAGGGACTTTTGTGCAAGGATTAGCATCTCGGCCCGGTATACATGCAAGGTGGTATTTCAATCTATTAATGCCACCCCCAAGAAAAAGTGTTTTGCAATGAAAACATTGTACTTATTTTTTTTGCTGAGGGGAAATAATGGCATGTTTCCAACAAGGATCTCTTTTACTTTGAGACATGGTGAATATGATGGAGAAAATTTATAGATATAAAAAAAGCTGCAATAACACATAAATTTCAAATAAATTAGCATTCAAAGTATAATTTTTAAGTAAACTAAAAAACCTAGGGTTTGCAAGTTTGCAACTATAAAACTCTTTTTTTTTGCAAGAATGCCTAGGGTTTGTTCAACAAAAAACTTAAACACACACACCTAGGGTTTGTATTTATTTGTAACTTGTTCTTTGTTTCATTAAAACAAAATAGAAAAAAACAAAGAAGAAAAAAAGAAGAGAAATGAAGTTTTGGTTTAAAAAAAACAAAAAAAACCTTCAAAACTCAAACATACCTCTTCAATCTTCTTTGAAATCAATGCAAATTTCTTTCCAATCCCTTGTAGACTCCTCTAGATGCAGAAAAATCACCTACGAACCTGCACAAATGTGATTCAATAAGCATTTGGTGCTCAATCTCTTTGCTGATTTTCCTTCAATGCAAATGTGTTTTGGCTCTCTTCTCTCTTTTTTCTCTCTTACTTGGCTTGAAAATGAAATGAAGTGCCTTTTGGAGGAATAGAGGCAAGTATAAAAGCAAAAAGAAAAAAAAAAGAAACTTTAAAATATGTTTTTTTGCCAACTCAAGCCCACAAAGTGACGGCCGAGTCTTTGGCACGGGACTCGGTGAGTCCGGCGAGTCCGGCGAGTCTCGGCGAGTACCCGGCATCCGAGTCATTTTGACTCACCCAGCCTCACCCGCCTCGGGACTCGCGAGTACTCGCCGAGTTTAAGCGAGTCTTGTAACACTGGTTCAAACACAGTTATCAAACTGTGCACAAGAGCTTTCTCGCCAACAATCTAATACCTACAGCGAATTAATAACTAATTCTGCACACCAGGCCTTCTTTTAACTTTGGCACATGGATAATAGGCTTCCTTACAAAAAATACAATAAACCAATATCCAAATAGATAGGCCCAAGATTGGCCCTAATGGACATACAAAATTGGGTTGGGGGTAAGATACACTTACAAAAGCAAATCCTAACAAATTGCACTGGTTACTGTTAAAGTGCAGAACATAGTTACAAAATTTACAAATTTCGTGCAAGAAATCATGATTCAGTTGTCTGGTCGATTAGTCTTTTTGAAATTGTGTTTTTTTGATAAACCAGTCAAATGATTCCTGACTAAAAGACTGCACTAAAATTGCGATTATTGTGATTTTTTGGTCATAAAAATCTAGGGTATCTGATTTATTTTTTTCTGATTTCTTCAGCATTTGTTTTCTATTTTTCCTTAACCCTAACTGTAACTTGATTTTTTTTTGATTGAATCTTGATGAATTTAATTTTGTTTTGGTTTGCAAATTTATTCCCGAGATAGATTTTTTCTACTGTGCTGGAGAATTTTAAATATCATGTTTTTTAACAAAAAAGGTTCACAATGAACTCAACTGGGCAGGCTTGACTACCTATCTTTCAATGTTGCAAGTCATTGATCTAAATCCTCTTCATATCCTCTTAGGGCTCCTTGGAGATTACGATTCTCTGTTGAAGTTTTCTACGAGGACTAATGAGGCATAGGAATTCATGACAGAGAGCATATATAGAAGCCATGTGCAGGACACAGTGGCCATTGTAGAGAAGGCATAAGCAGACTTCTATAGTGAAACTTGAAAAATAACAAGAATCTATTCACATAACCATGGTTGGAAAACTTGGACTCCACATAGACTTGGCAGGCCAAAATTTTGACTCCAACTCAAGACTTGGCAAAATCTTGGGAAAAGAAAGAAACACAATAACACAAACTAACAGAAATTAATGCATTTAGAGAACACATAAGTCTATTCTAATCACCAGTTTGTCATCATTCAAAGATTACATGTCATATGACCCTCAAATGCTCAAAATTTGAAATTTCAAAATCTCAAATTGAAATGATACATTGTTGATTGTACTACTCCTCCCATCTCGATTTGATTCCAGTCACTCCTCACAGATCAATTAAAAATTTACACTTCTCAAAGACCAAATGAGCACAAAAAATGAATTGTTTGACTATTTTAACATCTTTTTATCATGCTTGGAACTCATGAGTGTCTCTAGAACTTGGCTAGATTTTTGGACATAGTAGATACTTGGCAGTTGCCCAATGTGGCATAACTGCTGAGTCTGGTTAGTGCAGTGTCTTGTGAATTTTGATTTTCTAGCTCCTGCAAGTTTTACTACTATGCAGATAACTATGAAGTAGTGCTCGTGAATAAGTGCAGTCCTTTGATAGGGTGCGACAGACAATTTCCCTTTTACGTATCGTAACAGATTCTCTACGAAGTGACATGCGTTCTAGTTACTCAGTAAATGCAAAACTATTTATACTAAAATGCTAAAAGAAAGTACTATTCTAATGCTGATGTGCTTATCCTGTCTTAGTTTTTTCATAGGTTTGATAAAATGCTCTTGGGTAGCTCCTTATTTTGAGAGTTTTGGGGATGGATCTATTCTGAGCACTAGCTGAAACCCTAGAAAAACTCCAAATGTGAAAATGCAGTGTCTGATTGTGGCTATATGCATAAGCTACTATGTATGCATGCTTGTGTGGTGGATATATATCTTGGTGAAAATCTAATGCTATTTGCTTCTTGCTCCTGTGGTTTTCCAAAAATTTCTTTTGAAGAACTTATGATTAATTAGTTTTCAGCAATTCCCAATTTCAAGAGATTACACTACATTTGACTATGGATGTCCTTATATGGAAACAAATGAGTAAAGTTGCAAGGTCAATCTATGATTCTAGTAGCTCTTTTATCCCAAGAAACCCAGACTTATCATATAGTCTAATGTTATTCGTTTATGTATCTACTTTTGATATTGTTTGGATCACCTTCTAATGCACCATGAGAAATATACCATTTTTTAGTGATTTGGATTTTATAATACAGAAATAAAATAGATATCGAATCTCTTTCTCAATCAAAGAGTTTCGAATTTAATTTGATAAAAAATTGAATATAGAAATTAACTTCTTATCCATTGAAATTGCATCTGTGCTTGAATATTAAGTATTTCATGAAATGATTTGCAGGACAGACACCAGAAAGTAATGCTTCAACTAGCCTATACAAACCTGGAGAACAAAACTATATACATGCAATTCTAATAACACTATTATCTGCTGCAAGTGGAGGAGCCAATTACTGTTTTATACGGGCAGCAGCAAAGGCTTCTGAACAACCTATGTAAGGTCTTCTTTCTATATCCAAGGGCATTTCCTGAATCAAAGAAACAGGCGAATTTATATTTTCCCTACGGAACTTTTTACATTGGAGTTATAATTGCACTATGAAGTTTGTAATATAGCTCCAACCTAGGTGATGTACTTAGCAGCAGATTATCGTTTATACCAAAATAGATAAATACATATGCTGGAATACATGTACTTGAATTGCAGGACCATGCTGTGAGCCATATTGGGCACAAAGCTATTGAAACCAATGATATCAAATAGTTCAAATCATGGACTCAGCAATAACTTGGCTGACCCAATTTTTTTCAAAAACTTAAGACTCAGCAAAAACTCGATAGATTTTTTGAACATTAAAAAACACATAAATTTGTGAAAAATTCTTCAAAAACATGCATACTATTGAATTTAGGGAACATATAGTACTGATTTCCTTTATATATAGATGAAAAATAGAGTTCAATTAGTCAAATTCAACACAAAAGATAGTTTGAACTTTCAATGTTTGTAATCTATAAATTTCATCTACAACTAAAGCTCCAAAAAGGTTGCTGCTGTGTAGCTGTCTGGAATTGGGTGGTCCTGCTTTAGCTTCTCAACAAGAGCATGTTGTGAATGTGATGAATCCCTGCCTCATGGCACACCACCTTCCTCCTCATATGCTGCCATTTCTGGTTGCTTCCTCCAACTCAGCTATATTTGAGGTGATTTACGCCTCCTCTCATATCTGTCCAACAATAGTTGTAGATTACCCTTCCATACGTTGTACCTACTGTCCTATGTTTCCGAGCAAGGTCCCTAGGCTTGTGACCATCTATCTTCAGTCTGCAAATACCATTTTCTTTTTGGAAAAATAGAAATTAACCCTAGCAAAATGGAAAAAAACAGAAAAAAATTGAACATAACCCTATCAGTTTAGTAATAAATACAAAATAAAACTAGTTACTAAATCCTATAACCCTAGCCGCCTAGCACAAAACATTTAGAGTGATCCAATGAGGGCACAAAAGAAAAAAGAAAAGAGAATGTGTTACAGTCACATAGTTTTGAAATACTGCTAAATAAGAGCTGAATCAATGTTGATATGAGATGATTTGCTGTTCCCACATACTTGTAGTCGGTCGAGAGTGTACTTGGTCGGCCGTGAGTCATAAGTAAATAAGACTTTAGTTAGTGAGTCATAAATACATAAGACTTTAGTTAATGTTAATATTTTCTATGTACTTGTCATGTTAGTTAGTTGTCTCGGGAATTAAGTTCCTGACGAAGTAATTAGTTATAATGAAGGGGACGCGATGGTCGATCTTTCAACCACCGCCAACGTACTATATGTACTTGAGTCATGTAGTTAGGAGTTATTGTTGCTATGGTTATTCATGTTATGATTTTATTGGCATACATTCTATCAATAAAGACAAGTGTGATGATTCTGTGCATTATCTTCTAGTACGTAAGCTATGTAAGTTATTTCACTTTATGCTCGTAATACTTGGAAATCCACCCAATGAGTAAACATTTGGCATCGTTGCCTAAGCGTAATTAGGGAAATCACCCGACGGTAAGGTGGCGTCGTGATGGCTCGACTGGCGGAAGAGCCCATACAAACAAATGAGGAAAGAGAAGATGATTTGACACAGGATTTGGTGAACTTGTGGGACATATCGTTAAGAAATCACGTATGGAGGGAAGCTCTCAGGCGAGAGATCCCTCAGGCAATCATTTGGGACAAATTGCAAGTTAACGACGAGGTCAATCATCTCCTCAACCGACTGCCAAGGCTGCTGGCCCGCCATTTCATCATCTTGTAGGATCTTCGGGCGAAGAGCGACCAAGAACGCCGAAGGCAACACATATTCCAGCGGTACGAGGAGAGAACCAAGCAGGAAGAGGAAGAACATGATACTAGCTGGAGATGTACTCCCGAAAACCAATGATTGTACAACCAATGATCGAATGACCAACCTTTAATGCTCGTACAACCTAATAAAGATAAGAACCGAGTACCAATCAGGCAAGAAACACAGGAAGAAAAGGTTCGGCGATCACTCAAGTTACAGGAGTGATAAAATCGATGGCGAAGGCTAAAGCAAATTGATAAAGAAATCAATGAAGATATAACTAAAATAAATCAATCCATTACAAGAGCACACAAAAACCTTGATGAAATAGACAAATCTATCATAAAAGCACACCAAAATCTTGCCAAGGAAATGGACGAAGGACCTTTCAGGACATTGTGCGTAGAAAGATACAAAATTAATGAAAATGAAAATGAACTAATTGAAGAGCTTGAGAGCAACATCCGACGCATTCAGGAGTTGTCCATATCGAACTATGACGAAGGGCTGAGGACTAGAAGATCTGAGCCTAAGACCCTAGGGCAGAAGGAGTACTAGAATGAACCCGAGGAGACTCGAGGTGTAGAGGACGTTGATAGAGGATGCGGGAGAGACTCGTACGTGGCTGAGAGTGCAAGTGACGCATCGAGACATAGCGGGAGAACCAGTCCAGTTAGGTCCAACACACAAGGAGGGCATCGGGGAAGGATGGTGACTCCGCTAGCTGAGAGGTAGAAGCTACCAAAATTTACGGGGAATGGGTCACAAGATCTAGTACGACACTACAAGATGTGCGAGACTATTTGGATAGCTAACAGACAAGATGATGTGGACTATTGGCTGAAAGCATTCCCAACGACACTGAGAGACAGTGCCATCGACTGGTACACATAATTGGACCAAGTACACAAGGCATTATGGAGATTACTCAAGAAGGCATTCCAAGATGAGTTCAAACTCCTTAGGGATGACAGTGAAATTGTAGTGGAAATCTACAATACGAAGCAAGGGAAGCACGAGAACGTGCGAACCTACAATCGAAGACTCAAAGAATTGTTGGGAAAACTAGAGACTTAGCCGATTGACGGGTTGAAGAAGCGACGGCTCATCGATGGGTTGCTCTCGTCGTTGAGAAAGAAAATGGAAGTCGTGCCTCCGTTGTCGTACGTTGAAGCCTACAATCGGGTGATGGATATAGAGAGTGAAAATACAACATCCTCCCAAGGGAAGAGGAAGATGAACGACAAGGAGAGTATGTATGACAACATCGATAGTCCGTAAATGGTGCAAGCACTCTGGAAGGATATGATAAGAATAATGAAAGAATTAAAGGCTGATAAGGAGAGCATGAAAGAAGCCAACAAACTGTGATGTATGGATTGCAATGGGGAATGTCACACAAAAGCCAACTGCCCGAAGAAGCTATTCTGCAATATTTGCCAAGTGATGGGACATTCCGTTAAGGAATGCCCATACAACTTAAAAGCAAGAAGTGCACAACTACTCTTCACTCAGGGAGAACCGTCAACATCGCCGAAGACACCATCAAAACCCCAGAACAACTCCAACGTGTCCCTTGGAGGGTACCGAAATAACTAGAGGAGCAATAATAGTACCCCATGAAGATACAATATGATGGTAAAGGAAGGGCCATGATACAATGCCAGAAATGCAACGAATGGGGCCACTTCGCCAGGGAATGCCAAAACGATCAAGGTTCGGGGGGAAGATTGTGCAAGTGGTGTGGACAAGGTGACCATGAAGACAACGAATTCCCCAAGAAAAAAGGCATCCATATGCTAGAGGTGGAGGAGCAAGAGGTATTGGCTATCACTAGAGCGCAAGCGAAGAAGGCCACCTACATAGATCCACGTATGGAAAAGAAAAGAATGAGGGAAGCAAAAGCAGAAGTGGAATTGGTGATGATGAAAGAAAACAAAACACCTCTGGAGAACCCAGGCACCTCTCGGCGGTTGGAGGCGGAAACCAACATTGTACAGTAGGTACTTCAGACCACTGTACCAATAAAGGTGACCAACCTTCTCTAGAATTTACCGCAATTACAATTGGTTATCATGAATGTCATCGGGGAAGGCAAGCGATCAAAGGGCCGAAGGAAAGAATTGGTACTGAAACCACCACCTTACGGTGAACAAACCATTGACCCAATACTATTGATGGCAAACATCGAGAAGATGCTAGCAATCGTCCAAATGGAGATCAGAGGGAAAATTCTGACAAACACTATTGTCGATGGGGGATTGGGAGTAAACGTACTACCCGAAGACACATGGAAGAGTCTCGGGAAGCCAACACTCTGGCCACCGACATTCCAACTCGTGGGTGTCGATCAACACATCAAGCTGTTGGGAACATTGATGGCGCAAAAGGTGATGATCGAGACACAACCATTCCTACTAAACTTCCTAGTCATCTCACTGTAGAAGAAGGCATGTCTAGTCAAACTTGCTAAATCCACAGGAGCAAAAGATCTGCATAGGGTTTTGAGCCCATTGGAGTACGAAGGAAATTCGCCCTATGTTGCTTAACTCCAAAAAATAATATGAAGTGCACAGTAATTGTATGAAATTTAGAAGACGAGTTGGTTAGTACGGAGGATGAAAAAGAAAGCAAAGTCGTACACCAAGTAAAGGTACAAGTACGGACAGTGAATAAGAATAGTGCAAAATCTGTATTTTTCGGCTTTGTTAGCATTATTGTTTGCTAGCTAAAAAATCATGAAATTGAGGTGTGCCATGGAGTTTTGTATGGTTTCAGAAGTCTTAAATTGGTCCTAGCGGCGGGGGTGTTGCCCCTCGACCCCACCCTATACCGCGATAGGGAGCACACTAGGGGTGCTGCCATCGAACCTCGCGAGGGGTGCTACGCCTCGACCCTTCTGGGGGTGCTGCCCCTTGACCCCATTGGGGGAGCTACCCCAAACCCCTGCGAGGGATGTTGCCCTTAACCTCATTGGGGGCATTTCCCTTAGACCCCCATCAGATTCAATTGAACTGCCAAATCCTAGTGCAGCCAGCCACCACAGTACAACCAAAGTTGCTAACCTCACGCCCAAAGTCACTAGTATCACAGTCAGTTCACCTCGTGCCATGATCATGCACAACACCATCACAGTTCAACATGGGACATGATTCCTTAGTGGTACATAAGGCCGAGAGGATCTTGGCGTTCACGAAGCCAACCGAGACTACCAAGCAAGAGTTGGTAGAGAAGGATTGAGTGTTGGCTGAGAGGAATAGAGTGTTGGCTTAGTTGGCTCAGGAGATGGTTGTCGAGCGGATAAGAGTTGCCACTCTCGAGGGGCAATTGGCAAAGAAGGATCGAATGTTGGCTGAGAAGGATGCAGTCCTAAGCAAGAAGGATAGGCACCTGGCGGAGAGGGACACACAGTGGGAGGATGCACAACGTATGGCAGTGGACGAAAAAGACAGATTTGGCTAGCCTTTTTTTGGTTTTCAATCATCTGGAAGACGACTACTTTGTGGGGGGGATGATGTAGTCGGTCAAGAGTGTACTTGGTCTGCCATGAGTCATAAGTAAATAAGACTTTAGTTAGTGAGTCATAAATAAATAAGATTCAGGAATTAAGTTCCTGATGAAGTAATTAGTTGTAATGAAGGGACGTGACGGTCAGTCTCTCAACCACTGCCAATGTACTAAATGTGCTTGAGTCATGTAGTTAGGAGTTACTGTTGCTATGGTTATTCATGTTATGATTGTATTGGCATACATTCTATCAATAAAGACAAGTGTGATGATTTTGTGCATTATCTTCTAGTACATAAGTTATGTAAGTTATTTCAGTTTACTCTTGTAGTACTTGAAATCCACCCAGTGAGTAAACAATACTTGCAAACTAAAATGCCACTATTGAAAAAACACAATTGAAAATGATGAAATTTGATAACTTTTTTGGGCTGTATAGTATTATCCAAGTGCTGGTGAGTTTTCATTTTGAAATTGCAAGTTTTTGCTGAGTCATAGGTGAGTTTTTGAGAAAAACTTGGGGTTGAGTTATTGTGTGAGTAACTTGCAAGGTGTTTTTACTTGTGAGTTATTCTAAATTTTGTCATAGTTCAAACTAGTGTTATGGGACATCCTAGAAACTTGCTAGAATCAATGAGTCACGAGGTGAGGTGTTTGAAACAATACCTAGAGACTCCAGAGATTTAGGAACCAGATACTTGGCATGTCTAGTCAAACTTGCTATACTCACCAAGACTCATTCTAGAAAACCTAAAAAAAGCATTAGACACTTCAAATGATATTTGTTTCATTTGCAAGCACAAGTAAGGAGAAAAGAAGAGCTGTGAAGCTAAAAATATACTTTATTGAAGCAAAAACTAGCAAACATATATAGAGCCTCATTATTGTTTTGTGACTTCAACTCTCGCATTTTTGAAGGGTTTGGAGTCTAGACTCTTGGAGCTTGGTTAAAAGTGATAGAATTATGAAAAAATGGTATGGACCATGAAGGTCTGTGTGGTATCAAAGGCCTTAATTTGGGCTTTGTGGTGGGGGCTTTGCGCCTTGGCCTTGCCATATATCACGTTAGGGATCGTATGAAGGGTGTTACCCATGAAGGTCTATGTAGTTTCAAAGGCCTGAAGTTGGGCTTGTTGGTGGGGACTCCACCCTTTGACCCAACTGCCCTTGGACCTTACTAGGGGCGCTAGTGTTAGACCCCCACTCTAGTTTTCAAAAACAAAAACTAAAAATCATTTTGGGTAATGCCAAATGGAAAAGAAATGCTTTTTTATTTTCTTGATTTTTTCACAATTAAATCCCAAGTAAAATTGAATTACATTTATACTTTTGGTTTGTTGAGCCAATTCTAATCCTAAGTAATGGACCTACAGTTGTAGCAACATTGTAGAATTCTTTGAGATATGAGCACAAGACCCCACATAGAGCTAGTGATGTTGGGCTGAGTGATACAAGTGCCTCTCTACCATAGTTTATGGCTCCATCATGTATTTTTTTGTTTTTGATGTGTGGATATCATAATCCATGAGTTTTGTACACCTAAAACACTTGAAAATATTTATGTACTTAAATTTTTTGTTTCTTTCAACATAAAGCCACTCTTATACTCATTTGATCGGTGTATTCTTGTGTATATGATCAAAGTAGCTTTTAATTGATAAATTTAACGTGCCTTTAAAGATGATGTTTGAAGGGTACATGGTAAAAGCTTTAAATCTTTAAAAAATCTCTTTATTTTATGGTTTTTCAATTTGTTGAGTCTTTGTTGAGTCAGTCTCCCAAATCTGAGTCTAAGTTGAAAATGAGCTTGTTGAGTCAGAGTCTTGTAAATATAGTTCAGACAATTACTTATCTTGAAAACCTATCAATTGTTGGGAAGGTGGTTATGGTTTTCTAAAGGAATCCTTTATAGAGCTGCTATGGCTTGTATGTGATTGAATAAGGATGCTCATAGTTGGTGGTACTTCCATGGCCAATTCTTCCAACACCTACAACCCCTCACAATCGAAGTTTTATCACGAGTAAGTTTAATAAATTTTTATTTTTTAGTCCTTAAAGTTTTAATAAATATAATTTATAACTTTAATTGTTTACTTTGTCTTCATAGGTTGCTAGTTCATTTGCATTTGAGAGGAATTGGAGCACATATTCTTTCATCCACTCAGTAAAACGCAATACATTGCACTCGAAAAGAGCAAAGAACTTAGTATACATGCATTCCAACTTGCATCTCCTTTCGCACAAACAACATGAGTACAAGGAAGGAGACACAAAGTTGTGGGATATAGAGCCAAAGCATACGGATTTGGATGCTTCCACTTCCTAGCATATTGCATGTGAGGATTCCGAAAGCCAACACATTTTAGTGCAAGTGGCATTGGCAGTGCCATTGGCGTTGCCTGTGGTTCATCCAATGTGCCTACATCATGTAAAATCAATGACGATGATAATGATGATGATTTAGAAAATCCATTTGATGATTAAAACTAAAAGTGTTGAACTTGATATTATTATTTTAATATTGAACTTGAAGTTTGAACGATGAATATTTATCATGCATGTTTTAAATGACATTCAAGTTTATGGTAGTGTAAACACTAAAAAAATGTCCTAAGCCTACAAAAACCATTTTCCACATCGATTCCCCTTCTTCCATGCATAATTAAATAATTTTAATTATTTAAAGTCATATTCTGCTATTAATTAAATAATTTTAATTATTTAATTAATTCATTTCTCCTTTTATTCTTCCTTGATTAATTAAATAAATTAATATTTATTTAATTACATCACTAATTAATCCTTTCTATCAATAATAAAATAAATTCTTATTTAATTATTCATTGGCTTCTTCTTCTATAATTAAATAAATCTTATTTATTTAATTATTTTCCACTTTTCCCTCCACTATTAAATAATTATTTTAATTATTTACTAATTTGTCCTTTTCCTCTACTTTTAATTAAATAGTTATTTTAATTAAAAGTCAATTTTCCCTCTTCTTCTATAATTAAATAATTGCTTTAGTTATTTAATTATTCACTTTTCCTCCTAAATTAAATTATTTTATAATTATTTAATTTACTCCAGCCACCTCTTTTTCTATGCCATTCTCCTCTTTTATTCTTAATTAATTTCCACCCTTGATAAGGTTTTATTGCCTTTTAATCTCCACCGTCCATCCTTAACTAAACCCTATTTTTTCCCTAACCCTATTTCCTTGCTTCTCAAAGCAATCTCATCCATTGATCTTCATCATTTAATCTCGGCCCTTCATTCAAATTTGGTTTTCTATAAAAGAGACCTATCCCTTTCATTTCAAGGCTAACTACAACCACTATCTTTGATATTTTGTTTTCACTATCACTAGGCTTATTCTTGCATACTACAAATCTGAGGGCAAGCAAGCATTTAAAGAAAAATGGAGAAGAGTAATGAAGGTGATTCAACCACATAGGAATTTATGGTATTATTGCTTTGTTATTTATATTTCTATGTTCATTTGTACTTCATTGTTGGATTAGGGTCCTTAGGGCTTGAGTTTTATGTATTTGGCAGTTGATACTATTGACTCATGCCTTTTACCTTAATTTTACCATATTCTACAGGTAGTTTTGTTTTTTATAAAGTCTTTATATGATATGTGATATTCTAATCTTAATTATATATATATGATTTTTACATGTTTTTTGTGTGGACGGACCCAAAATGAACCCAACACCAAATTTTTTTTAGCCGGATCCGTGAACCCGAACCAGGACTAGGACTAGAACCAACAACATAGGTTATCTATATAAGGAGCACTAGTTTGCAATCCTTACATTTTCATTTTGATGATGGATTATGTGGTGTGATATGAAATGTTGATTTGACAAATTCTACATGGGCTTTATCCCAAAAGTTTGTTTTCTAACAAATACTCTCTCTCTCATAGTTTTAGCAAAATTATGCTCCATAATTGTCTATTCACAAAAATCATTAACTATTTAATTGAATTTAATAGGATTTTGTAATGTCCCCTTCTTCCGACTGATCATCTAGTAGAGTCCACTAGCTTATTTCATTCCCATAAGCTAAGGTGGGAAAAATTAAGGGAATAAATTAATTAATTAAGTATTGAATTGTCCTAAGTCACTTTTGGGACATTTATATTTAATTAATTGGTTTACTTTATTAAAGTGACTTATAATGGTTTATTGATAAATTATTAAATAAGTCACTCTCAGAAAGGAAAAACATAATTAAAAATAAAAGGTGGTGAAGGAAGGTTATTATTATCTTTTGAAAATAATTTTATCGGGAGAATTTAGAGAGCTTGTTTTACAGGTTCAGCAAGCTTGAGGATGGAAACCCTTGGGTTTTCTAGGTGGATTGGGTGGAAACTCGATACCATCTATTGGTGGATTCATTTCAGAATTCACATTGTGCTTCATTGATCTGTTTGGAAGATTTTTTGAAATTTGTGAAGTCTTATTTTACGACAAATTTCAAAATATCAATGGCCTGAGGAATTTATGGGAGTCTCTGAATATTTATATTATTTTAATACTACACTTGTTTCCTAGCCATACATGTTTGTGAATATGCTGAATCTTGAAGAGGGCTGTACTAATGAAGGAGAAAGGAGAGGTCGATAATTATTTTGTTGACTTGTTACTTTACCAAGCCAAGCACTATCATTAAAAGAGCCGCCACCATTCTTCATATATGCCGTACCACTAAAACTCAGGCGCCATACAAATATTAAGGTGCCGTACTTGGAATCTGGGTGATAGTAAATTAAAATATACTTGTTGAGAGTTGGAGGTCATGAAAGTAATAAGGAGAGAGCACTGCCACATAAGCTATTCGTTGCTATAAGGAAAGAGACACTTGAATTAAATTTTCTATTCCTTTCACCTTCCTCAAAGTCCTGGTCAGTGCAGCTGGAAGAGAAGTAGGGAAGATGTCTTCATTCACCGTTTTATTAGTCATTGTCATTGCAGCCATACTGCTAATTTGAGTGCTGTACCAACTAAGGAAGACAGCCGAAGGAGTTTGGGAATGAGCAGCTGACAATATAAGGTTAGAAACCACTAAGTTATGAATTCTCTGTACTCCTGAAATGATTTTTTATTCTGTTGATTTTCAGCAGATGTATTGTTTTCTTTCATCTATGAAAAGTGAATGAATTTATATTGCAACATGTTATGTATGTTAAATTAAATATTATCTGTGAAATTACAATTAGGAAATGAACAAATTCCCCAAGTGATACCAAGCACAAATTAAGAATATTTGGATACTTCAAACTGTTTGACGAAATACCTGTGCATGGAATCATATTAAAACTTGCAAAAATTTAGCATAAATTTGGGTGGGGATCTTACAGCTTTTAAAAATATGTCTTGGAAAGCAGAGAAACTGACGACAAAATTGGAAATGGAGCCTAGGTCCCTAAAACACTTTGTAGGAGCTGTTATGTTTATGAGTATGTATGGATATGGAAGCACTAAATAATTGAACTATGTTGTGTTGCTAGAAGTGGTGGCCACACCTTTCCCTACATATGCATTTTGTAAATCATATTTTCAAAATTGGGAAGCAGCATAACTTTATGTAGTGTAGAGTAATATTAAATTAATGTCCATGTTAAACTCCTAAATTGAAATATGCAGGTTATGATGCTTCCATCCTGCCAAGCATAGGAGCTGAGGTAGCTTATAATTCTTAAACAGAAGCTCAGGAACTCAACCTTATTACTTTTACTTTGTGTTCATTTAGATCTTTGAAAGTTTTTAGATTTCCCCATTTGTCTTCTGTAAAAGGTGGTGATTATTAAAGCTGTTAGGGAGGACATATATTAGTTATAAATTCAGATTACTTGGATTTCTAACACACAACATCTCAACCCTAGGATGGTATTCTATGCCAAATATTTCGTGTCAATTGTCAACGAATTGGTCATACCTCTCAACCATATAAGGTCATTGGAATATATGCTATCGCTTCATAAATCTTATGGTGAGTTGACACACTCACTATTGATGGTCAATATTGACCATCATATTCTTTGTGGTGATAGGATTGCTCAAGGAGATATAGACAGAGGAGTACTTTATTGGTAGGTGTTCTATCTATTATACGATATGATGAAGATATTATTGCTTGCACAAAGATTCATGAGTGCCACTTGCTACCATTTTCTTCTACCTTCATCACAGGCATTTGTCTGTTTAAATATGAGAAGTGGATTTCAAACGTCAGGCTTTGCAAGGAACTTACATAAATAGATTAAACTGCTCTTTCCAACCTATTCTAACGGTTGGAATTGTTAAGTGCCCTCTGGGTGCTATAGTTACCAATAACAATGGCGATATATTGGTGAGATTGTGTTCCCTGTGCAAGTACTTACTAGGATACCTCCATCCTCCTCTATCCATTGTTCTTCAGCATAGAGGATCAACTACTACTCTTCCAAATTCTAGGTGTTCCTAACAGACATGCCTTACCAGCTTCTTCTTAACTGTCAGATGATCATTAGGTGTGGTTGTTGGGAGTAGTTTTTCGGCTGATGAGTGTGGATCTAGTCATGGTATGCCAATGGATTAATTTTTTGCTTTGGGTCTAAACCTGTTATGATCATTTAACAAGGTTGGAATTCTCAGGTCTGCTTGCTATTGGATGAAAATAATTGCAGAGATGTTTTCAAAAGGACAACATTTAGCTAGAAACTCCTTGAGTAGTTGAAGGATAGTGTTGGGATGTCACACAGTGGTATCATCTATACCCTCCAAGGCTCACTTAGCCTTAGCCAGTCCATTCTCATATGAATGTTAACAGAATCTATGTTTGTAAAATGCCAAGCACAGATAGATTCCCCAATAGAGATAATTTGCATCCAGACAGATAACTGTTTCAATTTCAACTTGGATTTGTTTTGCAGAGTATACTAAACCGATTTCAATAGCATGACATAGAATGAATTCACACTGTTGGATCGAGTGGGACTGTAAGAACCCTAGTTCTCTCCCAACTGAAATTCTGTACTTCCGGTGATAGTTTTCTGACTTTGTCTTTTTGTTTGTTTTCTTGTTTTATGATTTTTTTGTGTTTTTGATATAATAATGCAATAATGACAAATGCATAATAAAATTCAGAATGCGGGAAAAATGCTCAACAAGAAGATAAATAGCAGCTACTGAATGAACAACTGCAGCAAGATATTTTATTGGATTTTATTAAAGCCTTTACAAACAAAGCATACCCGGAAAGATGAGAGATTATTATATCAGAAATCTGGGTTGCTGCCAGCAATAAATATGATTGGTAAAATGCTCGATCTGCTGCAAACAATAGCTTCTCCACCTTAAAAATGACTGAAAACGCCTTCCACAGCTTGAACACCAAAGATGATGTAGGTACATGCACAAAAGGAAAGGCGACTTGGCCTCAACTTCACATGCCTAGGGTAGGAGATAGTACGACTGCCATGAAAGAGGACTGTATGGCCCTTGGGAAGTGTGCCAGTGATTATTAAATGCAGCTCTTGATATGTGTGCCTTTCACAATGAACAATCTGCCAGAAAACCCTTGATAAACTTCTCCAATCTGCTCAGTATTGGCTTCTGAATGAAACCAAATCTCATAGGCTAACTTCAGCTAATGTTGCCCAACCTCAGGAAGCATGAACAATGAAGAATGAACGTTCTCCAATGTCTGGAAGTTCTGGAAATGTAGAAACCCTTGGTTTCTCTCCTCCAATGCCAAAGAAGTTCATAAAAGACAATTATCAAATGCTCAATGGATGAATTGAACTTTTCCTTGGCTCCCTTGTATATTCTTCTCAAAAGGTTGATCCCTAATTTTGCCTTTTTGATCATTTAAATAATATAAAGTTTGAACTTTGACAATATTAAAATATGACCTTGGATTTGGCGCCCAAGTAATCAATTAAAATGGCCCCCTTTTTAATGACTCATGGCCGCTTAAGACGTAAAGTGCAATTATAACTTTATAATATTAATTATTATTAAAGTCACTTTTAATAATAATAAACGTTATAACTTAGGCAATACCCCTTATTTCATCAAACCAACTGAATCCGGAATCGACATTGCCAATATATCACCTTCAGGTGCCTTGCTATAAATAGTAACCCTGGACTCCCATGCCCTGATGACTTACTATAAACAGTAAGTGTGTGAAACTGAGTCTTGAAATACCAAACGAAGGCCAATCCTAAACCCACTAAACACTGGAGAAGAGAAATGCCATCAACTGACCAAGTATTTGCCTCAAAAGACCCTCTGTCCAAACCCATTAGCCTACGAGGGTTAGAATGATAGGCTAATCCCACTGACAATTGGTGTCTAGCTAGAAGGGGAGATTACAATCTGCCCTCCCTGAAATTTCTTGTCCCCAAGCAATCTCAACTCCGGATGCTGCAAAATATCCTCGCTTTCCCATGTAGCATCCTCTACCGACAAGTCTTTCCACTTAATTTGTAATGTCCCCTTTTTCACGAGCATCAGAATTGGGGATTAGCCTATTTTTCCTGACCCTCGTAGGCTAATAGTTCTAGATAGAGGGTTTCTTGGATGAGCACTTGGTCGTCAATTTGCAGTGTGGATCTCCGAAGTATGGTGACAGGGTGAATTGTGGCGTTTGGCACGATACTTGTGCTTAAATTTATGATACTCACCTTTAATTTCACCATCCTTGGCCTAGGGACCATGTGTCTTTAAAATGAAGGGGTCACTTTATATTTTGCAGTTACTATTCATTGCTAAAGTGGAAAATGTTATAACTTAAGTGAATAGTGCTCACTTTAATGAATAGTGTTTTCTTTGTAAAATTATAAATATCAAGAGAGAAAGTTTGACCCTCTTCATGCATGGATGATTTTAGCTTGATGAACTTGGGAGTATGGTTTTGGAAGGAGGAGGAGGCTAGGGTTTCCTGATTTCTTGCAGTGGGTAAGCCTGATGGAGCTTTGTTCTTCGTATTTGAGTTGCTTGAGGATGTGAAATACCACCTTAAGGTTGCTGGTCAGTTTTTGGTGGCTTCATTCTGTAGACAAAAGTTGCTGTTTGCAGTTTATTCGAGCCATTTTCAAAGGGGTTTGGATTGCCATAGACTCCATTCACATTTGCACGTGAGTTGTTTGCTTTTGGAGCATTTTGGGGCTGTTTTTGAAGAGCTACAGCCAACCGCTTTTTCATGAGGGTTTATATCAGCAAAAGAAAATTAAACGCCTCTCTTATGTGGCTGCTATCTTTCCTGAAGGGGGCGCCCTTATCCTAGAAGTCATCCCATGCTAGTTTTTGGTGGGAGAAGTTCGTTATTCGAGAGTTGTGTGCACTTCTTTGGGGGTGGGTACTGTAGCAAGTCACTATTCATAGTGTTGTATGGCTGTAAGTCAAAATATGATATAAGATATAATTAACTCTAAATATGATGTAAGCCATCTATCTTATGTGATCTATTATGTAATGAAGAAAGCATCTTTGGCTCTTAAATTGAGTAATTACTTGAGTTATTTTCAGTAGATTAGTTTATTAGAAGATTCCAACTTTATGCATATGCTCTTTAGTGCCATTTTAGTGTTATTGGCAAACAAACTCAAAGACAAGAAAGGGAAATATCAAACTAAAACAAAAATCAGACCTACAAACACAGTGAAAACGAATCAGCAGAGTGGTGGAACACTATAGTGGTATCAGAGCGGTTTCCTACCAACCTGTTGGATGAGTTTCAGCTGCAAAAGTTTTAGTTGTGCTTCATGGCTACTCACAGAAAGCAATCGAATGCCATATTAAAGCAGTTGGATACCATAGCGAAGGAGTCAAGTCAGATTTCAAAAAGGATGAATAAAATGCTTTCAGACCCAAATTCAGAGCAGTACCAATTATCCTTCTTCAGGTCTATATCACAAAACAAAAAGGAGAGAGAAGAGGCATCTATAAGAGAAATTTCTAGAAATCTCTACAATGAATTTGCAGCAGTTAGTGATCAGCCTACTAATGTCCTAAGGAGAGTATTAAACATATTTGCCAAGAGGAGGATTTGGATCACATGACACTTCATGATGATGTCAAGGTTGAAGAAAAACAAAAGTTGGTTGAAGTTAAATCAGTTACATTAGAGCAGCAACATGAAGGTAAGGCTTCTTGTGATACCTCAGTATATGAGTCTAGCATTACTTCAGCCTATCATGACAAGGAATCGGATTGTGGTTCGGTGGATGTTATTCACACCTATGAAAGTCCATTGAAGGCCCAAGATATTGAGGAGAATGTGAAAATTGATCTTCTACTTAGTGGAGCAGCCACTAGTGTTTTGACTACTCCATTTGGTAGACATGAAGATATCAAACATATGAGGGCTGGTTTTGTATATTTTGGTAGCGAAGAGGTAAAGAGGTCCGAAAGTTGAACGAAGGATGGTTGCAAAAAGCCAAGGAGGCTAGATTAGTGGCTGCCAATGCGAGACAACACCTTCAAAAGGTAAAAGATAAAGTCAATCTCATCAACATAGCAAGACAAAAGGGAATAGATAACCTTAGAGGACTCCTTACGCACAAAAGGGTTGCACTTGGTTCTAATGACAGTGATGAGGTTGGTAAACCTGGGCAATCGAAGAACTTGGTGAAGATTCCAGACATGGGTAAGCAAGAACAGTTAGAGGCTTCATCATATGGTGTAGGAGTTGTTCGTAGCCTGGAGACTAAGTTGAAAGTGAAGGAGGATGAGATTATTGCGACATTATCTCATCTTGACAGGATGCACAAATTAATTGAGGATCATCTTTGGGCAGTCCAGTTAGAGAGAAGACAAGAAAGGACTGGAGCTGGATCTTCTCATGATGCTTTGCAGATTGTCAAAGAAGGTTTGAAAACAATGAAGACAAATTATTTGAACCTTCTTTCAGACAGAGACACCCTACTTAGCCTTGTTGGGATCTATTCAGATTCCTTGATGAGGGAAGAAGGGGAAGCTGATAAGCTCTCTCTAGAGCTTGAGGACGTTAAGGGTTCTTTGGTGAGCACTCAATTAGCACAGTTAGGAGAGTTTCACCTCGATTGCAGCATGAGGTATGCTCATCAACTCATTTTCATCCCACATACACCAGATTTGACGATGACTTTGATGGCACAAAGAGGTGGGTGGAATAAGGAGTGCTCTAGTCAGCTCTGGTATGACTTGTCTCCGACTTCAGATGACGATTCCCGGTTTCGCAAGTCCTCTACTTTATTCTCCCATGCTGATTATCATTTGATTCAAGACTTGGAGATTTACTGCAATTTGGAGAAAGGGTATATCCGAGTGGCGCCGTTGAAGTCAGATGGTGTTGAGGTTGATAGATTTTCAGTTTATCTGTGCAACCCAAGTATGATACTTGAGGTGTATCAGCATAGTGTTTGGAATTGGCATGGTTTACTCAGTTGGGATCCAGGTGGAGGTAGAGTTAGAACTGTCGTTTGGAGGGGTCCTAGTGTATTGCTTCACCACTTCTAGTATGGTGGAGTTAGGATCAAGGTTGAGAGCATTATGAATAATACCTAGTGAAAACTCACGCTTTCACAACGAAGATTAGCTCGTAGCCTGCAACAGCATGAAACAACGGTGGCTGCACATGTGCAAGATGCTACTATTGAGTTGTTACATGAAAGTACTCAGGAATTGGGTACTAATGGTGCAGTATTTGGCGTGGATTTATGTCATGGTGAGTCTGATTTTCCAGATCAGGCCTTAGAGAACAAGTTTGATGATTCATGTGTTGACATAGAACCACAGGATCGTGAGTTGGATGGTGATATAGTTACATTGGAAGAGGAAGTGTGTGTAGATATTGTCATATTAGCAGTTTCTACCTTACCCGATGAGCCATCCGTTGAGGTACATAGCAGCAGTACCTTAGTTGTTGATGTGTGCATTGAGGATAGCACACATGATGTTGCTGATCATGAGGTGAGTGATGAGGACTCAACCTCTTACTATAGTGCAGATTTGGGTGGAAATTGTTGATGAATCATAGCTTCGGTCAGATCTAGGCTATTCTTCAGAATAATCAAATTAGGAAAATAAGTGAAATCGAATTTATAAGCATTGATAAAATTCGATATATATTAAATGATGTTAAAATTCTGTATTTGAATAAATTCGGAATTCTATACATATCCGCCACCTTGGTTTGTGTGTGTTTAGACACTAACTAATTGTCATTGAGAGTGAAGGGACCCGCGTGCTCAAAGAGACACGTCCTCTCTTGAGACGTGCCTCTTAGAGGCGGGTCTCCATCATACTTATGGTGGCTTCCCATTGATATGCAAAACATCAAAATCTATTAATGTTCTGCAACCAGCACATTCGACATCAAGAGAAGAAATCTAGAAAATATCTTTGACAAAGATAATCAGACCTGTTTAAATATGTTCGATCCTTAATATGGTATCAGAGTTGAGTTAAGGAAGATCCGATTAAATTCAAATCAGATAAAACAATAGAATTGTTTAAATAGTTTATTTCGTGGCTGCGTAACTTTCAGTTCTCGCCTGTCACAATCAAAATCTTTCTCTACCATCGGATATGAGCTTTGGCGACATCATTCAGAATCGGAAGGTGTTCATACTATTGAGACTGCATCAATGATTAAAGCTCGAGGGATGAACTCTCTTAAATGATGTATTCGTTTTTGAATGCTCGCCTTACCTGCTAAGGGACTGTTCCTTGTATACACCCGTATATCACTCAAGGAGCACTGGTTGGTGTCTTCTACTTCACGTGGAGTCTAGGAGATCGGCGGAATATGTATATCTTCTTTCGTAGGAGATCGGCGGAATATAACATTAATAAATTTGCTATTCCCGTGAAATATCGATATCTATCAATTGACAGGCATAGGAAATTCCGAAATGGCCTTCCCACTCTCTGTGCAAGAAACCTTCAGCTCCTCGTGCCTCACTCCTCGTGGATCTCTGGTCACACAGCCTTGATAGGGCTTCCTGTTCACGACATGGTGAATTGCGTGTCGTCCATGGCTCTTGTTCCTCGCAATGGCACTGCAGCAGATGCTGACCATGGGTTCTCTGGCGACAACATTGGATTTAGGATTAATGATGCTTGTTTGCCTACTACGAGACTGCCTCCCTTGGTCGCTATGATTCCACTATTGTGTGACAATGTTAATGCAAGGGCATTGCTTGATATGGGGACTGCTGCTCCTAGTTGCCTTGAGGCTCCTGGTGCTCAGCCCGCTACTTTGGGGTCGAGCCACCAATCTTATGCGATTATTGTTGAGAAGTTGGAGCTCCAACAGGATAGGCTTATTGAAGTGGAGATCTGGAAGCTGGTCTGATGGGCCCTATTCAATGGAGTGACGCAAACAGGAACTGTATATATGCGGGGGGAGGGGCCTGCAAAACATCCAGATTCCTTATTTTTGGTCAGTTGTAGTGCAAACTCCTCATCCTGAATGCAGCACGTGATCTCAACAACTTTCACATAAAGGGGGGGCCTTAAGTGCATCTTCAAAATTATCTGTCATTTCATGAGTGAATTCAGGAGTGTCTACAAGATGTAATTCTATCTAGATGAGAATGATTTCCTGTAGCCTGGGTGTGTCTTCTTCACTCCTGTATCATCATGCTTGATGACTCCCGGATCCTTGATGAGTATTCTGCGACTGGTATTTTCTTGTGGTACTTTCTAAACCAATGAGAGAGATATTGTGCCTCCTTCAATTGAGCAAGATTTCATGAAAACCATGTACAAACCTGAAAAGTGTTAAGTTTAGCACTCTCTAAGAGTAAAAGATGGAAGAAAGAGATAAGTATTTTGCTTGCTTTGGTTGTATTTCACTTGCTTGCTTTAGATTAAGAAATATTCATTGCAAGTTGTTCATACTAATTTCTGAGTGTGACTCTTATGACTAATTTTCTATATGCATCATCTGTGATAGAGCCTCAAGAGAAGTTTGGTTCTATATGTTGACTACGTAATGAAATCTGTGTAGATTGTCTTTTGTTATACTGAGATTAGCTCTTCCGAGAAAATGGAAGAAAGACATGTCTAAAAATCAACAAAGATGAATGATTAAATATCTGAGGTTACTCAGGAGATTTTGATATCATTAAGATAAGTATTGCATGATTGATATGTAGTTATTGATTCATGCTATAACTTTGAGATGGGCAATCATGTATGATTCTAGCATGGTATTTTTTGAGATAGTTGAGTTTCATAAACTATTAACAATCTCTTCTTAATGTTTTTAGGACGAATAAAGAAGTGTAAGAGATTACTTCCATGAAAAGCTTGATGCATCCTATAGGTTGAAAATTGGAGACACTGCTTGCAGCCTTGAGACTGTGTGAATGGTTGAGGACATCTCTTCGAAGAGGAAGCATTAACCTTCAAAAGGAAGTTCTATGATTCAATGATGCAAGTACTTAGAGCTTCAGGGGGAGTCACATCTTCACTTGTTGTAATGCATAATTCTCTAAGATAGAGAGATATGAGGTGAAAGCCCTTGTTCATCTCTGAGACTGAGATGAGGCGTCATGTTGAGAGACTCCATGATGACAGGTCCTAGGATCTAATTTCAGAAGAGCCCCCAGCACCCGCAGTGTGGCTTAAAAGAGGGGTGTTGGATATAAGCCACACCCGGACTGATAATGGGCTAGCCACAAGGGGCCTGTAGCTCTGTTGATAGAGCACTCCTGCAACAAATGGAAGGTCCTAGTGAATGCTCTAAGCCAGTTCAGGTGTGAGCCAAAGGAAATTCACCTTATGGTTGTAAAACACAAATTGAGATATCTTCACGACACTATTGGATATGGTCTTCTTTACAAAAAAGACCAACTAGATCAACCTGGAAACTTTGATTCAGTTTGGGCTATTATGATCTCTTGGATCTGTAGAAAAAAAAACACAAATTGAGATACTTCATGACACTATTGGATATGGTCTTCTTTACAGAAAAGACCAACTAGATCAACCTGGAAACTTTGATTCAGTTTGGGCTATGATCTCTTGGATCTGCAGAAAATAGTTTTTTGTAGCACAAAGCTCGACAAAAGCTGATTACAATGCAACCTCTATGGGGGCAAGAGAAGCAGTTTTGGCTTCGTAAATTGCTTGTGGGACTCCTTGATCTAAGCACATTGAGATCTCCTATCTTTATGTAAGAGATATGGTGGAAAGGAAAGTGATCTAGTTGGAGTATATTAGTTCAAATGTTTAAACAACGGACATACTCAACAACTTCTCTCTAGAGTTAAGGTTGAACTCTTCGGGAAGAAAACTTGGTATGTAATTTGATATTATGTTTGAAATTCAAATTTGTTTATAAGTTGTACTAATATATAAAAATGTTTAATGTGTAAACTCTTTTGTCATGTGTGTGACTCCATGACCTTATGGGCCTACTACCCTGTGTACATTATTGAAAGGTGACGATCTTTCTAATAATGAACACTTGTATTTGACATTGTAAAGTGACGACTTTACAATGATAAACTATCATGATAGATATCATGTGACTTGATATCTGTGGACATGTCATGATAGTATCTCTTGGACACCTTGATGGATATCATGGGACTTGATGTCATCTGAAGATCATTGCGATCCTTAAGAGATAATCATGGTGGATATTTATATATCCGTGGATATGCCATGAATTATGGTAGACATCATGTGACTTGATGTCAGTGCACATACCATAATGAAGATATGTTAATGAAGAATGTCATGTGACTTGACACTTTCAGAAGCATACCATATCTTCTGATATCACGAGTTAGGTGATATCAATTTTACCTAATAGAAGTTATCTTCTCCAGTTGAAGAGGGAGTGTTGAATAAAGAAGATGTGTTATGAAAAATGCCATGTGACTTGACACTTTCAGAAGCATACCATATCTTCTGATATCACGAGTTAGGTGATATTACTTTTACTTGGTGGAAGTTTATCCTCCCTAGCTAAGAGGGAGTGTTATTAGAGTTTATCTACCCTAGATAAAAGGGAGTGTTGAATAATGAAGATGTGTTATGGAGAATGTCATGTGACTTGACACTTTCAGAAGCATACCATATCTTCTGATATCACGAGTTAGGTGATATCACTTTTGGAAGTTATCCTTCCTAGTTAAAAAGCGAGTGTTGAATAATGAAGATGTGTTATGAAGAATGTCATGTGACTTGACAATATTGAGAAATCATACCATGTCTTAGATATCACGTGTTAAGGTAATATCTCCACTTATTTGATTTGAATTATCTTCCCTAGCTAAGAGGGAGTGTTGATGAATGATAGCTTCGTTCAGATCTAGGCTATTCTTCAGAATAATCAAATTAAGAAAATAAGTGAAATCGAATTTATAAGCATTGATAAAATTCAATATATATTAAATGATGTTAAAATTTTGTATTTGAATAAATTCGGAATTCTATACATATCCGCCACCTTGGTTTGTGTGTGTTTAGACACTAACTAATTGTCATTGAGAGTGAAGGGACCTGCGTGCTCAAAGAGACACGTCCTCCCTTGAGACGTGCCTCTTAGAGGTGGGTTTCCATCATACTTATGGTGGCTTCCCATTGATATGCAAAACATTGAAATCTATTAATGTTCTGCAATCAACACATTCGACATCAAGAGAAGAAATCTAGAAAATATCTTTGACAAAGATAATTAGACTTGTTTAAATATGTTCGATCCTTAATAGAAATGATGAGTCATGGGGGCATCACCATTTGACGGGGCAGTTGAAGGTTAGTGGTAATATGATTGTTACAACCTTGGAGCATTTTGATGTTGCTCGACAGATGTTGGCAACCTATGGTTGGAGTACTCTTATGTCAAATGAGCATAGTGATAGCAGTCTTTCCCTTAGAGAGTTCCATACACTACAAGAAGCTATTGGATTAATGAAACATAATTATTTGAAGTTACTTGCTGATAGGAACTATCTTCTCGAGTGGGATGGTATTTGCTATGATGCATTGAAGGGAAAAGAAGAGGAGGTTGACAAGCTCACTCATGAGCTTGAGGTGACTATGGACTCATTGCACAGCGCCCAGTTGACCCTTCGAGAGTCAACGTCATGGTTGGAGGAGCTTATCGTGGAGTTTAGTTTGGCACAATCTCCACCAGCTGCAGTTACAGTACAGTTTCCTATAGTGGCAATTGGTCCTGATTTGACATCTACGGGTTGTAGTGAGGATGTTGTAACATCCATCCTGGATACAGGGGCAATTGACTCAGTTGAGCTGAGTACTTTGACTGAGAGCAGCATAAAACCACATGTTACATCAGGCTCTCTGGTGGTCAGTACTATGACATATGACACAGGTCCAATAGCTGATAGCTCTTGTGTGGCTATGGTGAATTCTCTTGAGAGTTGTGTGTTAGTACACGGCACTACTCCATCATCTCCATAGGGGACTTGCGAAATGTCATCTGGTTGGGAGTATGGCTCTCATGTGGATTTGTTTCCCTCTCTTGGAAGCAAATCTGTTACCTCATCCCATGCAGTTGATTTTGGACGCCAGCTTATTATGCCTCAAAGTCAGAGTGATCAATTGCCTGATTCCAGTATTGCTAGTGATGAGCCATTCACTAAGGTTGGAGCATTCTATCGTAACTACACAGTGAGGAGTGCTCATCATGTTTCTTTTGATCCACATGCAGAGGACTTGATGATGCATCGATGTCGATTGGCTCCAAGGTTATACCATCCGTTGTGGGATGGGAGTTTGCCATCTTCGGAAGATGGGGTTAGAGGCTGCAAGTACCTGACTCAGTTGTTTGCAGAGGATTACTTGCAAGGTCAGTAGTTAGTTATCCACCATGCTAATATGTACCCAACAAGGGTTGCTACTTTTATGTCACAGGGATTACATTCAGGTACAGTGTTACAGAGTGACTGTGGTGTCAGTTGGCATGATGGTTGGGTTAATTATCGCATCCATGGGTGTTTAACAGAGGACAGAGAGAGATTTGGCATAGTGGACGCCTCTAGATATTCTTATCTCTGCATGACAGATGGATGTGAGTTCAGATTGTTTTGGGATCCAGGTAGTGACAGGTTTAGTACACAAGTATACAACGATCACATAAGTATAAAGTACACAAATTGTAGTTGCGCCGCTGAAGGAAATAGCATACTTAGATATATAAAATTAGTTCAATGTATACAAAACTCATGGAATATGAAATCCATAACATCGAATGTTCCATACAATTTACAAATATGAAATATCAAAACAATAGCTATAAGTCTATGACTCTATGGCATAGTGGAGCCAACATCCTTCCTACGAAGGCATCTAAGGATCCTGGTTGATGAAAAGTTTTAACTTTTTAACTTTAAATTTGAATTCGATAATGAGATACATCTAGATTCTAAAATAATAAAATTTAAATATAAATTTTAGAACAATTAAACGAAAAAGAATTAGCTGGCTACATGGAAGGGAATGGTGCAGTAGTACCAAAAATCTACAATTATCTTTTTTGTTGCATCATGTGCGTCCTTGTTCCAACCCATGCTCTCAAGCGATGGTTGGGAACCAGGAGTAGTGTGTGGTACAAAATATGAGTCCATGACATCAAATGTTCCAAACAAATATGACAATAGCACACTTAGATATATAGTCAAAGACTCAAATGTATACAAAACTCATGGAATATGAAATCCATGACATCAAATGTTCCAAACAAATATGACAATAGCACACTTAGATATATAGTCAAAGACTCAAATGTATACAAAACTCATGGAATATGAAATCTATGACATATCAAAAGATTCAAAACAATAACTAGAAGTCTATGGCTCAAAAGAGCTTGCATCTTTCCTATGAATGTGTCTAAGATAGGTCTTGGATGATGTAGTAGCCATAATCTCAAGTATCACGGAAATTGCCCTGATGGGGTTGAGAGGTAGTGCCCTTTGTGGGGGTTTAGGCGCAATGCCTCTAGTTTGGTCAAGGGTCAACGCCCCTCGTGGGGGTTTGGGGGCAGTTCCCCCAATGGGGTCAAGGGGCAACGCCCCTTGCGGGGGTTTGGAGGCAGCGCCCCCAGTGGAGTTGAGGGGCAGCGCCCCTCGCAGGGTCCCGGGGTAGCGCCCTAGGCGTGCTCCCTGTTGCGATAAAGGGCGGGGTCGAGGGGCAGCGCCCCCGCCACCAAGCCCAAATTAAGACCTCCAAAACCATACAAACCTCCATGGCGTACATCATTTTGCATTCACAATAAGTAAATAAATAAAAAAATAAATTCAAATTTCATGTATTTTTTTGCACTTTCAAACCCTGCCTATTGTCGAGTCCTGCTGACGGGACTCGCCTGGACTCGTCGAGTCCAGCCAGAACTCGGCCGAGTCCGAGTCCGAGCCCGAGCCCCCAAGACTCAGCCAGGGTGACTCGACTTGGGACTCGCCGAGTCCTGGCGAGTCTGGGCGAGTCTCGTTACCATGGTCCTAATGCCTTGTTGAGGTGCGAAACATGGAATACATTGTGAACCCTGCTATCTGCCGGTAGGTCCAACTCATAAGCCACCTCACCTACTCACCTAATAATCCTGAAAGGACCACAGTATCACGGCTTGAGTTTCTTTGCACCACTCTTCCTAAGAGTTGGACGGTGGAGCTGCAACATTAGATACACCATATGCCCTACCTCAAAAGATCACTCAACTCTCTTATGATCTGCATACTACTTTTGTTGATTTTGTGCCTTTTGAATGTTCTCCTGAAGAGCTCTCATGATATCTTGGTTCTCCTGCAAAAGATCCCCAACACTAGGCACTCTACTATCACTCAACAATAAGTCAAGAAAGTTGGGTGCATCATACCCATACAATGCCATAAATGGTGTCATTTGAATCGACATATGGTGAGTGGAATTTTAACAGTACTCACAAAGATGAATCCACTTCACCCAAGCCTTCTGTTGCCCAGCTATATAGTTCTTGAGATATCCCTCCACCCATTTATTCACAATCTCCATCTAGCCATTTGTCTGCGGGTGGTAACTAGTGCTCGGAGTAAGCTCGGTCCCACGAAGTTTGAAGAGCTCTTGTCAGAAGTGACTCAAGAATCGACTATCTTTGTCATTAACGATAGTCTGGGGTAAACCATGCAACCTGAATATCTCATGGAAAAATAACTCTGCTACTTTTGTAGCTGAATATGTAGCTGCAATCGTGAAGAAGTGAGCATACTTCGTGAGCCGATCAAGAATCACATATATGCAATCTCTACCTTGGGCTTTCAGCAAGCCCGTAATGAAATCCATTGACAAGCATTCCCACTTCCTATCAGGAATTGGAAGTGGCTAATGTAACCTGACAGGATAGGTATGCTCCTATTTATTCTACTGGCAAACAGGGCACTCTCTGACATATCGAAGAACATCTGTTTTAAGACCTTTCCAAGTGAAATGCTCTTGTATCTGCTTGTAAGTTTTGAAATACTCGGGATGTCTTGCCATGGGCACATCATGAAAGGTTCTCGACACTTTGCTCTTCATCTTTGATCTTGGGGTCAAGAAAATTCTCCCTTTGTAAATGATAAGGTCATTTACAACTGAGTATTTGTTGTCTTGTATTGAACCCTCGACAATGCCAAAAGCCCAAGAGTCTTTGGCATACTCTGTTGTAATCAGATGTCTCCAATCCTCTGAAATCTCAACCATGGAGCTTAAATGTGGTCGGTGAGATAAAGCATCAACAACAACATTCTGAGTCCCTTTGACATAGGCAATGTCAAAGTCATATGACTGCAACTTACTTACCCACTTTTGTTGACGATCATTGAGATCTCATTGTCCTAGGAAATGCCTCAGGCTGTTATGATCTGTCTTAACACAAAATTTGCTGCCAACAAGGTATTGCCTAAATTTAGCCAATGCATGCATGATGGCTAACATTTCCTTGTCATATATACTGTAGCTCCTCTTGGGTCCTTTAAGCTTCCTGCTCTCGAAAGCAATATGGTGCTTGTCCTGCATAAGCACTGTGCCAATACCCTCATCAGAGGCATCAAACTGAAGCTCAAAGGGCTTAGTAAAATCCGGTAATGCAAGGACTGGACATGAAGTCATCAAACATTTAAATTTCTCAAAACACTCCCATGCCTTAGGAGTCCAACCAATCGCACCTTTCTTCGTCGAGTCTGTAAGTGGTGCTACATGCTGTGAATACCCATTGACAAATCTACGGTAGAAGCCACACAAGCCCAAAAAACCTCTGAGCTGAGTAAGACTCTCAGGAGTAGGCCACTCAACGATAACTCGGACCTTGTCCGGATCCATGCAAACTCCTGCACTAATAATATGGCCTAAGTACAACAACTCACTTATGCCCAAATCACATTTGGACTCCTTGGCATACAAGGACTCCCTATCAAGAAAACCCAACACTGTATCCAAATGGGCAATATGCTCCTCCCAAGATTTGCTGTAAACCAAGATGTCATCAAAGAAGACAAGAACGAATCTCCTCAACTGTGACTGGAAAACCCTATTCATGGTGGACTGAAACGTAGCAGGGGCATTTGTTAAACCAAATGGCATAACCACAAACTCAACGTGTCCACAGTGGCATCTAAATGCTATCTTCTTGATGTCCTGCACTCTGACTCTGATCTGGTGATAACCTGATCTCAAATCTATTTTTGAAAAGTAGCAAGCACCGTGAAGCTCATCAATCGACTCATCAATACGAGGAATAGGGTATCCGTTCTTAATTGTCCTCTTATTCAGAACTCTATATTCAATGCACATCCGTAAGGTACCATCCTTTTTCTTCACCAAAACTACTGATGAAGTAAAGGGAGATTTGCTCGGCCTAATGTGCCCCATAGCAAGCAGCTCTTTTATTGTTTTTTCAATTTCATCTTTCAGTCGCTCAGGGTGCCTGTAAGGAGTAATCATCACGGGTTTGGCACCCTCCTCCAACTCTATGATGTGCTCAATACCCCTATTTGGAGGTCTACCTGGTGGAATGTCATTAAACACCTTAGTGTGTTTAATCCTTAGCTCTTGTACATCAGGATGATAAATGGGTTTTTGTTGCTCCTCCTGTGATGTCATCAACATACACTCCGCAGCCCACTCAACCATGTCATGGCGTATGAGTCTCTCCATCCTTCTGAACGATATCATCCGGAAACTACTATCTCTGATGGCGTTCAACACATGAGTCTTCCCATCAACCTTAAATATCATCTCCATCTCTCGAAGGTTAAGGGTAAATTATTTTATGTCATGAAGCCATTTCATGCCTAGGACCATATCAGTATCTCCCATATTCACCACATAGAAATCTGCCTTAAAATCAAAGTTGGTTAGGCACATGGGGAGATCTGAAATCATTCTATCATACTTAAGAGTGTAACCATCAGCAACCTTCACTCTTATACCTTCAAATTCCTCTGTTTCTATTCCACATTTATCACCCAACCTAGCATCAATAAAACTTTGCGTAGCACCCATGTCAAGCAAGGTAATGACCTTTTGACCAGCTAAGAGCCCACGCATCTTGAAAGAGCCCTCACGTTGTATGCTAGTGAGACATGCCTCTTGTAGTTTCACTTCCACCTCATTTTTAGATTTTTTTGCCTCTGACTTTTCATCTTCAGTTTGTTGGTCTGATTTATTAGATTCAGAATCCTCATAGAATGCCCACATTATTCGGTTAGCCTTGCCCTTAGGCCTCAAAGGACAATCATGATTTGCATCTTAGGGTCCCTTGCAATAGAAACACTTATTTTTACACAAATCATTCAGTGTTTCTTGGTCTAAAGGGAATGCAAATTTCTTCTTTGAGTCTGATTTTTTTGACTTTTTAGGGAATGACTTGCTGTCCTTGTATGAAGAAAATGTTTTCGATGTGAACTTGCTTTGTGGGGCTGCAAGCTCCATGCTTCTAGCCTTCCTCATTGCTTCTTGGAGTGATGGGGGATCAAAAGCTTTTACCCAACCTCTCAATGGTTCCAATAGGCCTTCAGTAAACAAAATGACCAACCTTCTTTTAGATAGGCCAGGGACCATAACCAAAAGCTTCTGAAAATCACATATATATACCTCCAAACTCCCCACTTGCTTGAGTTGAGCAAGGTCTTTGAAATAAGACTTTGGATCTTTCTTGTCAAAGCTCTCAATCAACCTGTCTGTCAACTCCTGGTAAAAGGTGATGAGGTTATGTTGCAAATTGACCATCTCATGGTGCCACCAATCATGAGCTAACCCATCCAGGTGCAAAGTTGCATACTTGATTGCATCTTCTTCCGTCATAGGCCGAAGAGTTAAGGTGGTGTAATGTCCCCTTTTTCACGAGCATCAGAGTTGGGGGATCAGCCTATTTTCCTGACCCTCGTAGGCTAATAGTTCTGGATAAAGGGTTTCTCAGACGGGCACTTGGTCGTCAATTTGCAGTGTGGATCTCCAAAGTATGGTGACAGGGTGAATTGTTGCGTTTGACGTGATACTTGTGCTTAAATTTATGACACTCACCTTTTATTTCACCATCCTTGGCCTAGAGACCATGTGTCTTCAAAAGGAAGGGGTCACTTCATATTTTCAGTTACTATTCATTCATAAAGTGAAAAAAGAAATAACTTAAGTGAATAGTGCTCACTTTAATGAATAGTGATTTCAATGTAAAATTATAAATATCAAGAGAGAAAGTTCGACCCTCTTCATGCATGGATGATTTTGCTTGTTGAAAACTTGGAAGTGTTGTTTTGGAGGAAGAAGGAGGCTAGGGTTTCTTGATTTCTTGCAGTGGGTGAGCCTGGTGGGGCTTGGTTCTTCGTTTGGAGTTGCTTGAGGGTGTGAAACACCACCTTAAGGTTGCTGATCAGTTATTGATGCTTCAGTTGGAGGCCTGTGTTGCTGTTTGAAGGTTATTTCGAGCTTGTTTTTGAGTGGTTTTGACTGCCATAGTCTTCAATCACGATTAGTACGAGAGCTGCTCACTTTTGAGAAGTTTTTGGGGCTGTTTTGAAGAGCTACAACCAGCTGCTTTTTATTGAGGGTTTCAACCAACAAAAGAAAAAGAGATGCCTCTCCTCAGTGGCTGCTATCATTCCTAAAGGGGGCACCCTTGTCCTAGAAGACCTCCCATGCCGAATTTTGGTGGGAGAAGTTCGTCTTTCATGAGTTGTGTGCACTTAATTAGGGGCGGGTACTGTAGCAAGTCACTATTCACAGTGCTTGTATGGCTGTAAGTAAAAATCATGGCATAAGATGTATCTTTTAAAATCTGATGTAAGCCATCTACCTTATGTGATCTATTATGTAATGAAGAAAGCATCTTTGGCTCTTAAATTGAGTAATTACTTGAGTTATTTTTAGTAGATTAATTTATGAGAAGTTTCCAACTTTATGCATATGCTCTTTAGTGCCATTTTAGTGTTACTAGCAAACAAACTCAGAAACATGAAAAGAGAAATTAAACCAAAACAAAATCAGATCTACGAAACTCAGTGAAAAACAGATCAGCAAAGTGTTGGTTCACTGCAGAAGGTATCCAGCTTGTGGATCCAAGCTCGTGCTGTGACCTTTCCACTACCATCAAACATTGGTAGTGTGAGTTTGCTTGTAGCTTGTTTGAGGTCTCCGTTTTGTTTCCTCGGTCTCTAATCTTGGCTTGTTTTCTAGTGCTCTCTCCTTTGACTTATGAATTGGTCAAGGTTCAAACGCTCCTTAACCTATGGTGTTAGCAAATCCCATTCATCATGTGCTGTCATGACATCATCTGCGAATAATGCCTCTCCCTCTTCTTCGGCATTCCCTTCTTCTGGTTCGTTCCTCAGGAAAGTAGTATGCGTAGGTCTATCGGTTGTACACGTAGGTGCTCGTTTTGCCCCAACAACACTTCTATTGTCATCCTGCTCGTGATTTTATCTTCTAGGAGCATTCAACTGTTGTATCGTTGTTGTAAGCTTTTGTAAGACATCAGCTACATGCCGCTCCCCTACTGCAAGACCTCTCATAATTTCCTTCATTTTTTGGTGGACTACCACCTCTTCTGTCACCCATTATATCCTGTAGTGTATCCAAAATCTGATTTCCCTATTATTCTGCCCCTCTGCGAGTATAATAACTGTGTGGACCAATCTTTGGTGGTTGCATAAGATACTCTAACCCTCCAGGTTGGCAGGATTAAAGCTTTGATACCATTGTAAGAACCCTAGTTCTCTCCCAATTGAAACTCTGTACTTCCAGTGATAGTTTTCTGACTTTGTCTTTTTGTTTGTTTTCTTGGTTTATGATTTTTGTGTTTTTGATATAATAATGCAATAATGACAAATGCTTAATAAAATTCACAAGGCGGGAAAAATGCTCAACAAGAAGATAAATAGCAGCTATTGAATGAACAACTGTAGTAAGATATTTTATTAAAGCCTTTACAAACAAAGCATACCCGGAAAGATGAGAGATTATTATATCAGAAATCTGGGTTGTTGCCAACAATAAATATGACTAGTAAAAAGCTCAATCTGTTGCAAACAATAGCTTCTCCACCTTAAAAATGATTGAAAACGCCTTCCACAGCTTGGACACCAAAGATGATGAAGGTAAATGCACAAAAGGCAAGGCGACTTGGCCTCAACTTCACATGCCTAGGGTAGGAGATAGTACAACTGCCATGAAAGAGGATTGTACGACCCTTGGGAAGTGTGCCAGTGATTATTAAATGCAGCTCTTGATATGTGCGCCTTTCACAATGAAGAATCTGCCAAAAAACCCTTGATGAACTTCTCCAATCTGCTCAGTATTGGCTTCTGAATGAAACCAAATCTCATAGGCTAACTTCAGTTGATGTTGCACAACCTCAGGAAGCACGAACAATGAAGAATGAATGTTCTCCAATGTTCGGAAGCTCTAGAAATGCATAAACCCTTGGTTTCTCTCCTCCAATGCCAAAGCAATTCATAAAAGACATATCAAATGCTCAATGGATGAATCGAACTTTTCGTTGCCTCCCTTATATATTCTTCTCAAAAGGTTGATCTCTAATTCTGCCTTTTTGATCATTTAAATAATATAAAGTTTGCACTTTGACAATATTAAAATATGACCTTGGAATTGGCACCCAAGTAATTAATTAAAATGGCCTCCTTTTTAATGGCTCATGGCCCCTTAAGATGTAAAGTGCAATTATAACTTTATAATATAACTTTAAAATATTAATTATTATTAAAGTCACCTTTAATAATAATAAGCGTTATAACTTAGGCAATACTCCTTATTTCATCAAACCAATTGAATTATGGAATCGACACTACCAATATATCACTTTTAGGTGCCTTGCTATAAATAGTAATCTTGGACTCCCATGCCCTAATGACTTACTATAAATAGTAAGTGTGTGAAACTGAGTCCGGAAACACCAAACGAAGGCCAATCCTGAACCCACTGAACACTAGAGAAGAGAAATGTCATCAACTGACCAAGTATCTGCCTCAAAAGACCCTTTGTCCAAACCCATTAGCCTACAAGGGTCAAAATGATGTGCTAATCCCATTGGCAATTGATTTCTAGCTAGAAGGGGACATTACAGACCCAAAAAAAATCACTGCATATAAAGGATGACAATCCTTATCGAATTGAATACTGATAAGTAAGACAGTTTGTAGATTATGATAGTTTGATACCAGTCATATATGTATATAAGCTTTGTCACTCATTCCACACATAGATAACTAGGATTATTATTGACAGTCGACAATCAGGATTATCTAGATCTCACAGCAGTACAACGATAATATATAGTGTTGGTTTTTTTTCTTGCAACCTTGAATCCTAAAGAAAAACACAGTACCTAAACCAGGGGATTACAGATTTAGGACAAGGAATCAACACTATCCACGGATTGAAGACAAGAAAAGCGAACGAACAAGGCTATGAAAGCCTTCTGCTTTTTGAGCTCCACAGGACTTAGGAGGGTGTTCCTAATTATAGGTTCAAGCATATAATAAACTTGTCAAGCAACAGACTATAGACCTATAAAAGTGGATAGTTCTCAGGTATATGAGTGATGGATATTTTATATTCTACTAGGTTCAAGCTGTAATGTCCCCATATTAGAGACATAAAATGCGCAGATTAAAATTTCAATTTTTAAGATTGTTTGATAAAGAGCAATGGAAGATTGAGGGAATAAGATAAATGAAATGCATTATTATCAACTAGTGCATAACTAACATAATCTGATATGATTTATTACTCTTGATCAGAATAGATCTTTGCCTTATTTCTCTCCCTAACCTTATGGGATGGTAGATTTACTGTGCCAAGGGCGCGTGCACCATCTCGAGTTGGACACCCTCAAGGATTGGTTACCTATCTTGGGCTTCGTCCAGCATGAATGGATTGGACACCTTCAAGGATTGGTTACCTGTCTTGGGCTTCGTCCAACATAGATGGATTGGACACCCTCAAGGATTGGTTACCTGTCTTGGGCTTCATCCAACATAGATTTACCCGCCTTCCCTTCCACACACTTCCTATCCTCATCAAGCGTTATGACAGAGTTTTTGGGCGAAGACTATCTCTCAAGATAAAAACCATAATAGCCATTGAGACACAATAATTGTTGTAAGCAATATTATTGTGGCTAGACAAAAAACATCCATTTATTTCTATATGTGAAATTCACTTATGTTGTATATATGAATCACAATATATATCTATAAATCATAATATAATTAAATATATTTATAAGCATCCTAACATTATCTTATTTATGACATTACCATAATGATAATATTATGCATCTAATATTCTCTTATTCTTAATTGAATCAATAATTACTTTGCATGGATATGTCAATCACCTATTATATATGTAGTAATCATCATAAATTTAGATATATTTATCAATCTTAATATATTTAAATATATATATCAATCACGTTTAGATACATTTACCAATCATCTATGATATATTTATAAATCACTATATATTTAAGTATATTTATCAATTATTAGTTGTCATTTAAATCCTTAATATATTTATCCATCATCTCAATTTATTATATATTTGACCATAACATCTTCTAAACATATTAAGGTATTTATCACTGTTGTTTAAGACAAGATTAGGAAATTACTTACCTATTATTTAACAAAATGCTCAGCATACTAACTGCTGATTGGTCTGCAGATATTTCTCCTTCTTCACCAGCCACGATGCCATATCTTTCTTATTCTATCCCTTCCCTTGATTCCCTCATTATTTTAATACCGAGATTACTTATCATCATCTTTTTATTATCTGCAAATCTTTCTCTTGAATATATCCCCTGCTACTCCTTCCTATCCCCCTTTAACTTAAAATGATTCTCTCTTAATACCTCGATATGTCCAAAAGACAGTCCTCACACCCCTTTGACTGGGACGTGTCTCTTTAGCTTAAGTATTGTCTTTGGGAATAGATGTTAATCGTTGTTTAACCCATAAATGAATCGCTGCATTAACCATCGCTGTGTTTCAAGTATAATTGCTGTTATGAATCGGTGCATCATTAGGTTTTAATAGTAGTTAGGAAATTACTGCCTTAGCATTTAGTAATGTTTTGTGCTTATTAAGAGTTTATTTGGATGCCCATATTAATACTGATACTTTATGATGTTCATTTATTTATTTAATTGATGTCTGAATGTTATTATATTTTATTTTTTCATTATTTTAATATTCATATTATTTTATATTTACATGTTTTAATAGTTTTATATATTTTATTTAATATTTATTTTCTATATTAGTTTATATGATTAAATTGTATTTATCATTATAATATCATTTGTAGTGATATTCAGATTTACAGTTCATATATTATTATATATGTATTTTTGATATTTATTTTATTTGTTTTATGTTTGATAATTATAGTTATAATAATGGCAATTAGTTCCATTTATTTTTTTAATTTGTATTTCAATATTTCAAATTTAGCCTTACAATTTCGGGGACATGACACAAGCATAATCCCATTTGCATTGAACATTGTTGAGAACACATAACTTAGATATTTTCATCTCAAACACATAGAGGGTTAACAGATAAAAGTCTCTCACATTCAACCTCTACACTCTTTCAAATATCATGAAGATATATAGGACATAGATAACTTAAACAACAAGCAAGTGAACATCAAAGTAAAAAGGGTTTTGAACGATTTAGATTTTTTCTAAAAATGATTTGGGTAATATCATAGATTAGTGCCTAATCCATAAGCATGGAGTCAAATCTAAGATCATGAATGCAAATGTAAACAACAACTTATTTCAAATTAGTGGCCCTCTAACAATTATTGCCTTACATTAATGTAACCTCTCATATTACTGCACAATCATACTTAAAAATCCATTTCATTCCCTCAAACCCACAGTAATTTGCATAGAGAATTTAATTCTTTACTTGAAGAAACCTATACACAAATCACACAACTGCAAAAAGATTGCAATGACAAATCAACATATCCTTGATTTATTGAATCCATATGCAATTTGAGAACACAAAATGGAGACAACTTCTGCAATATTTTCATTGATTTGCTCAAAATAATTGACACTGTTATAGAAATTTGTACATTCATTCACTGTAAATAAAACTCTAACTCCCAACTAAGCATTCTCTATTTTCTTCTCCTAAACCAGAAATTCAAAACCTTTACAAATGAGAAAGAATGAGAAGATATAGAAGCAGAAGAAGCCCTAAAATCCATCCGTGAAAGACACTTGGCATCTTCAACTCCCTTGATCTGCAACTGCCTTTGCTTCTTGAAGAATCTTCAAACTGCAATCTGTTTTCTCGCCCCTTGCACTTTCTTGCCCTGTAACAGAAAAATATTCTCACCATGATGACCTTCTTCATCCATGCCCTTCAGTTGAAAATTTGCTTAATTTTTACTTTGCCCTGCGGTTGAGAATATGCTATTCTTTACCATGAAAATACCTTTCATTATCTTCACTTTGCTGTAGACAAATTCTTTTACTTGCATATTCATCATTTCACAGCTGAAAACAATTTTATATTTTCTAGTGAAAGCCCTTTTACCCATCTTTTATCTGGCTGCATTTTACATTTTAATCTCCAACAAATAAAACATTCTTGCTTTAAAATGGAGCCATTTAACCTTTTCTTAGCTTTCACTGTGCCATTTCACTTGAAAGCCTTTAAATGGTAAAGACTTTTAAAAAACATTTATCGGGTAAAATAGAAATCCTACCCATGCCTTTCACATTTTGATTTTTACTTCACTGTTGAAACATTATCAAATGATAGTATTAAAAATGCATCACGGGCCCCACCATGTACTCCACACAAACTTTACTTGGTCGTTATCGTGCATCGCGGATGCTATATGAAAAATGAGACTTCCATTAGCGATGCACGATAAAAACAATGCAGCCAAAGTTTTTGTTTTAACGTGAAGGATTAAATTTCACTTTATCGGGCAATAAAAACATTTACCCGCACTTCACATTTTACCCCCAGCAAAGAAAGCTATTGTTTTATATAGTGAATATTTAAATTCACTTTATCGAGCTCTACCACCGTTTTTCCCGTGTTTCATATATTTTAATTTTTCACTTTGCAAACACCTTGTCAAATATTAATATTTGACATTAATCATGGGCCCACCAAACTTCACTCCAGCATTGATGGGCATCATCACGCATCTTTGATGCATTTAGAAAAGATGAGACCTATTAGCGATGCGTGATGAAAACAGAGTAGCTTCGTCCATCGCTGATACAGTGAACAATATGAGAAGGAGATCTGCGATGTGCGATAAGTAGCACTCCATCGCGCCATTGCAGATCTAATGTGGAATGAAACTTTCAAATCTGCGATAAGAGATAGAGATTGCTGCTCCTTACGTCTTGCTTCCTGATTTTCCATGAACCCTGGCAGCACTTATTGCAGCCATAGCAAGAGAAAATGTGCAGGTCGTTTTTTGGCAATGTTGGGCATTTTTTACCATTCGGGCAACCAAAATTGATCATAAACATGCTATATTTGTTGAAGAATCTTCCTCTCCCATTTGTATTATTTTTATAATATGGCATTGTCATTTGAATTTCTAACATTTTTTAGGGATCACACATTTTGGGCACACCCTAGCTAGATTGATAAAATATTGTTATTGTGCTTATGGCTTTAAGCTTGTAGCATCTTGTTTACTTTAGATATTAGAGCTCATTTATGGCTTGATCTTGCTGTTGTTACTGGATGTACTTTTGAGTCCCATTGACGCATTTTGATCATTTGTGGATATTAATATATTTTCTCACTTACTTTGTAGTTTGTACTAATGATTTGATTTTTTTCATTGGACATGAAAAGATTATGTAACTCAAAATAGTTGGTGCCTCTTAAACTTTTGTCACAATTCTTTGAAAATATTTGTATTGGGTGCTTATAGTGTAGGAAGAATGTGTCATATAGGTGAATTCCTAACACATCTTTGCCTTGCAGGATAACTGTTTTTGCATTTGCAGCATTTGTTTGTCCTGTAGCAGCAACTTGCATGTTTTCCTTTCAGGTGAGATCTAACAATCCATGTTTCCCTTTATGCGAGATCCATCAGTCAGTGTGAGTGATCTAGAGCATAGTAGCAAAAAATGTTCGGGGAAAAAATCAGCAAAAGCATAAGATTTTTTGAAAAAGTGGGGAAAAAATCAGATTTAATAAATATAAAAAATTGTAGAAAAGGAGACAAAAACTACTTTTTTTTAATTAACGGGCATTTCCATAGCATAGAGATATAGAGAGAAAATAAAATAGAGAGTTTAACCCATGAATTGTAGAAAATAGGATTTTGCTGTTTATATTCATATCACTGATTACATTGCACAAAGCATACTTCATAGTGCATAAATAATAACTAGATGGTTATAGTTGATAAAATTTCAATTACAATATAGTTTGAACAAAGTCAACCTATAAACTAAGTACAAAGTGCCAAAAAATCAAACGTAGCCAATGACTCTTGCTACTACAAATAGAGCTATGTTAGAGGGTTGTAGGACCTGATGATGAAGCTCCTGGTTTATAGCCTCTCCTAAGTCGTTCAACCTCATGACTATCCATGTTGGTCTCTGGGATCTCAAAATCCTTAGGCTCAAGAAAGTTATTAAAAAGATAGTTTTCCTTTGTTGAGTAGACATCATAAATTACAAAACGGGAATCAACTGGTTCATATTTGTGATTTAATAGTACTTGCAATTTCTACAAAAATGTCAAAGAGAACTATATGAAGAGTGTGAAAGGGAAATTATATGACAAAGGAAGCAATTGCAAAGTTCAACTTAATAGATTTTGAATCAAATAGCACAAGATAGAGTAATAGAAAATGCCTTTGAAGCAAAATCTTAAATCTCAAAAGACCACAAATGATATTGAAATGTTCTCATTGATAACTATTTAGCAGCTTTGTAAAAGAGTAAAGGGAGTGTTGAATATTTGTCCATTAGATAATAAAAACCTGCTAGTACAAAAGAAGAGAGCAACTATTTGAGCCACAATTTTAGCTATTATTATTCAAGTAAATTCTCCTTTATTTTGCATAGAAGTGGATGATGGAGTTAAAAACATTGGACTTTGAGTTGAGAATTTGAGAGATTATAAATACAAGTTTCATGGAAAATCAATGCACGAGGAACATTCCCTTTCAATGGGATTGTTGCTGCTGGAATCTATCTGGATCGTTAAAGAGAAAATATATGAGGCCTGCTTTAGGAGGGATTAAGATAAACCCACAAGATTGGGGAGTGACTTTTCTCAGGGCATGCATTAGTTTGCCTGATACCTATTTAACATGCATGGAATGCTACACAATATATGTCTAAATCATTCATGTATTGCTATTGTACTCCTTGCAGACCTTTTGAACCTCCATGTATATAATGATTCTAAATGGAATGTAGTTCCCAAACAAGTGCAGGGCATGCATTTAAATAGTGAATTTCACCAATTAACAAAGCATTAAGCTTGCAAAATATATAGGAAATTTAAATATAACCACAACAATCCTTCATTTTGATATAAATACTGCTACAGTTAATTGTTTTCAGCATTGCAAGCTGATTTTTATCTTTCTGATCCTGCTTGTCATTAAAACTTGATGTCTAGTGTCAAATTGAAGCTCCAAATGATCACACTTTGTTAGCATTTGAAAATGAAATTTGTCCCAATCTAACCTTGATAATCTAAACAACGACCTTGGTATTATTGTTGACAATTGAAATGTTAAAATTCTTTTGAATAGTTAGGAACACAAGAATTCATAGAAAAAAACCTCTTTAAGTTGATATCAAGCCAATAGAGTTTCATTTCAGTTTAGTCCGGCTTTCTATATTTACTTTTGGCAAGTACTCTTATAAAGTTCATAGATGTTTAAAAAAAAAGATAGAAGCCTTACTTAGTATTTATGATATTGTTTATGTAATGTGCCCAAATTTGTGGTAAAGTGATTTAATTAATTTAATTGATTAAGTTGTCCAAAAATTAATATTATTTCAAAAATGATGACTTTAATTGATTATTTTAATTAAAATAAAATGAAAATAATATATTATTAAAAAATGTCACTTTATTAAATAAAGTTTCTTCTAGGAGCTAGGGTTAGTTGCAAGTTGGCTTCTTCTAGAAGATTCATTGGAGCCTTTAAAAGGAGTTGAGTGCAAGGCATTTGGGCATCCATGGTTGAGAAATATTTCTTATGCTTTATGCAAAGGCTTGAATCTTTGATTCAGCTAAATCTCTGAAGACAAAAACCTTCACCAGATTGGAAAGGTTTGGACGAAAACCTAGCTCTTTTCGAGAGTGGATTTGTGACGGAGTTCACATTGGGCAAATTTGTAAGTCTTCCTTGAAGACAAATTTATGAGGTATTTGCTTATCTTCAGAATAAGGTTTATTATTCAAAAAGTTAAGGGTATTCTCAAGAATGTGGAGTAAATCTGAATATTATTTTTAATTGGCAAAGTAACCCTTTTGAATGTTATTGGGAAAAATAAATATTTACTATCAAGGCGAAATATTATGTCTTGATGAATTAAAGGGGAAATATTAATTTCCTGTGTTGGGTGATTAATAGAAGGTTTGGGCGAATATTATATTTGCTTCTGAGGATACAAGGACTTTGGCTAGCGTTGCTTTAATTATTCTATTAAAGCAACCTATTTGGGAATGAATAATCGTGGAAAATAAATGTGCCAAAAAACTTCAAGGAAATATTCAACGCAGGCTATATGGTCTCCATGCCGCCATAGAGCCATAGACGTATGAATTAAAGAGGTGATTTATATTGTGAAGGTGGGGCAGCTGTTTGAAAAGCACGACTGGTTAGGATAAGTCGATTCACTTGTGAGTGCACACGGGTCTATCAATATGGCAACTATTAAGATGGAATGATCACAGGCAGAAGTCAGGCATTGTATATATCGATATTATTTTGGAGCTTATCAACCAACTCTATGAGCAGCGCAATATTGCTGGGGAATGAACACTAGCCTCTGGAAGTCATTCTGTTCATTCAAGCTGAAGCTGGACGCCATTGTTTCAAACCTTGTATGACCTGCAATACTGAATCAACCACTGTTTGCAAGGGCGTGTCATCCCAGGAGTGGGTTGCTGTCTTTTTTTGAAGGGTTATTCAGGTTTGTTTTTATATCATTTTTCATCCATGAGTGTCGGCAGAGACTGTAATAGTGTGCTGGGCGAATGAAGAGAAGATTTCTGTAGATGCAAACATTCTGAACACATTCTTGAAGCAGCTCGAGTTCATCCTTGTCTCCTGGCAGCATGATTTCCAGGTCTGGGTATATCTTGTTCATGTATTCTGAAGTTACTTGGACTGTAATGTTATAATATGCTAGGGTAATGTGCATATAACCTGCTGTGTAAAATCTGCTACTGCTGTACATGTATACCAGACTTAGTTGAGTTCAGAAATTATCACTTAAACTGCTATTTCAGTTTGCTCTGTGAAGCCAGTGCTTTTATAGTGAGTCTAGTGTGAAGAACTCATCATTATAATGCTATTTCAGTCCGTATCAAATAGCTGCAATGAATGAATGTACTGCTGATCACAGAAAATGCCAGAAATCTGAAAGTGTTTAATTACTGCTCATGTCTTTACATTCACTACTATTGAATAATATTATTTTCATGTACAATCTTGATCGCCGTTTGATAAAATGAATTTTATCAAACTGAAACAATAAAAAATTTCCCATCAACCGGAAAGGGGTTCTTACAGTTTACTATTTGTCACTAAATTGTGTCTTTGTATTTATATACATGGAAAGCATTACTATGAGCTAAGGCAAATGACAGTAGTGTGGAATATAGAGAAAAAGCAGCACATTTCATAACCGTTCTATTTTAATGTCCTTAACATCTATTAGAAATATACGTCCATTCAAGGTTGCTTACCTGTGATTTGCCTCAGCAACTTGATTAAATAGCAATTTTGTGCGGTTAAGGTTTTGCGACAGGTTGGTTGGGCAATATTTTCACAATTTAAACACTTAAAAATAATTGAACATTGTTGAAAATCACAGCTGATTAAATCGGGATTTTTTTGGGGAAAAAATCATTTTGGCCAAAGATTTTTTTAAAATTGGGATTTTTAGGATTTTTTGAGGATTTATGCTTCTATGATTTAGAGAGCTATTTTCCTATTCTCCCTTGTATTAAGAATATTTGAGCCAACGTTACTTGGAAAATCATTTCAGCAAAGAGTAATATACTCTATGTTAACAAAGCGTCTTGGTCAGTAGCATCCAATACCTTGATATGAAAGCATATTTATATGCTGTATGAAGTTTGAACCTAACACCACTTGTTGCTATACTTGCATGAATTTCTGGGCGTTTCACTGAAAATTGTATTCTTGTAGGAGCATTCATAGTTTAGAAGGTTTCAACATCAATAGATGTTTCTATTTGAGATTGCAAAGGATTTTTCTCTTAGTGCTCCATTATGTTTTAATCTGATATATTTGGAGGATAGAAGGGGATAGTTCTACATAGGAACCTGTTTCTGCTCTGGAAACTTAACATATGTTTGTACTGAACTACTTTTGAAATGGAAAATAGCCAACCATATTACAGTTTTGATTTGCGAAACTCAGACCCGGCTCAAATTTGTCAGGCCTATTTTAGGTTGACTTGGACTTGGCAAAGAATATCTATAAAAATTCAGCATGACTCCACACATTAAAAAACTGTAAATTTTATCATGTTTTTCAAGATAATTTGGATTTTCATTCATTTCAAAGCAGAAAAACATCAATAACACATTAATCAAATTGGAAGTCCTCTCAAAATGGTGGGAAAAGCTACAAACTTCTAGATTTAGGTGAACTGTCACTGTATTGCACATAGCAGTTACCAACCTAGAAAAATTGCATATAATCCCATGAATTTTGAGATCACAAAGGAGTGCTTAAATGAGGATTTTAAAATATATTGTTTAAAAAATTTAATGACATCAAATGCTGGTAATAAATTTTCTTATTTATGTTTTTAATGTTTAAAATAAAGTGAGCTCAAGACTAACTGAGCATTGGGTGAGTTCTGCAAGAAGTGTGGAATTACGGAAGAATAGAGGAAATTGTGAGGTCATCATCATTATGTGAAGAAGAAATTGTGAGGAATAGAGGCCAACATTCTCAAATTGTGATATGGAGAATGTTGTGACCTTTTTCACACATCACCCCATCAAGATGGGGACCCCCTAAATTTTGCTCCATTCTGGTCTTTTGGCTTTGGTTCGCTCTCTCTCTGGTCTCTGGTCCTTCCGGGGATGTCCTGTCGTTTGACCCAGGTTAAAATATTGGTTAAGTCTGTGTAATTAGGCTTTTCATCCTTCAGGCTTATTTAAGGTCAAACCGAGTCATAAAATTGAAATCTAAGCTTAGTGCAGCAGTCAGAAGACTTCCAGCAGAGTCCCCCTAAATTTTCACTGTATTCCGGCAACTTACTATTTTTAGTAAATATTCAATTTGGGACTATTTTATTGAGATTTTGGAATTCTGTCAGTTCCACTACATCCGGGTAACATCAAGCTGCCTACACGTAAATTTTGAGCCAGATCAGACGACTTGCTATTTTTGGCAGTTCAGGCTTCAAGAGTCAAATTAGGGTTTCCACATGAGCTTTTCAGATGCATGTCTGGAGAATCCTTCTAGGTTTTCCAAAACCTTCGCAGTGATGTAACATGCAAACCAAGACAACCACTTTCAGAGTTCAGCCTTCGGAGGCTATTTTTAGGGTTCGCATGCGGTGTTTTTCAACGCATGTCGGGTTTTTCTTTATGGGTTTTTCGAGAGCTTCGCAACGGTGTGACTTGCAAGCGGAGAAGATTGAGTTTTGAGGACTTACTATTTTTAGCCAGTGCATGCATGCAGACCAGTTTTTTGGGTTTTTCTGGGTTTTTTGAGATCCCACGGGCAATATGACATGTGAAACCATCCGGCAGTAGATAAGTCACTTTTCAGGCAGTTTCTATTTTTAGCAGGTACACTCTGGCAACCGCCCCCAACACTCCAGTTCAGCAGACAGAACGACATGCAAAAGGAACGAAGTCAAACGGAGACCGTTCGGGATACATACAAGTCAAATTAGGGTTTCCACTTTTATAGGGGGTAAAATCCAAAAATAGTCGAAACGAAGTACCCCACCCATGTCAGCACACTTCAAGGTACCTGCTGGCAAAATTTGAGCAAAGTCGGAGAACTTACTATTTTTAGTAAGTCAGGGCACGGCTATAAATAGCAGGTCTGCACCCGAGGTTGGCATCAGAGTGACCCTCAAGCTATCAAGATCAAGCGTTGCAACTTTCAGGCAAAACGGAGCTACTGAAGTCAGAAAGTCAAAACTTACTATAAATAGCAGGTGGCTATAAATAGCAGGTCAGGGCAGAGGACTGGCAAAACAGGTTCACAAGGTGAAGAAGATCATATGATGAAATTTTCAGGCAAAACGGAGCCTTAGAGGTTGAAAATCAAGGGACTTGCTAAAAATAGCACAACTTGCTAAAAATAGAATGCGTAAACAAAGGCAGGCAGAGGCATGGAAAATATTCTAAGTGTGGGAAAATGAAAGTATCCCCTTGAAAATGCGCCCTCACCTTGGAGAAAATGATGCTTGGTAAAAAAAACGCCTAAGGCATCAAAATAAAAGCATGGTATATGAAATGCGCCCTCACATGAAACCTCACCTAGTGAAATGCGCCCTCACCTTGAGAAGGATAATGGAGGCCGAAATTCTTCTAAGGCATAAACTGAAAGTAGAGAGGTCAAAATGCGCCCTCAAGAAGATACATGGCTTGAAGAAATTCTAAGTGGTGAAAATAAAACCAAACACACTCATATGTGCCCAAGGCAAGATAAAGTGGCTAGGACTTGGAGAAATTTCTAAGTCAAGAAAATGAAAGCTCAAGACCCCATATGCGCCCTCACCTTGAGAAGGAGGAATGGAAGTCTAGAAATTTCCTAAGGCAACGAAATGAAAGTGGAACCTATGAAATGCGCCCTCACCTTGAAAGGATATTCTAAGTGTTTGAAAATTTTCTAAGTGTAAAGTGAAAGCTTGGCCTAGCAAATGCGCCCATGAGCTGAAGGTGAGTAAAGATGGGAGAATTCTCTAAGGCGTGTGAAAGTAAAAGCTTGCATATGTAAATGCGCCCACCTTGGAGTAAGAATGTTGAGGAAATTTCCTAAGTGTTAAAGAAAGCTTCCCCCCTCATATGCGCCTGAGGTGTAAACTAAAAAAATTTTTCCTAAGTGAAATAAAATTTCACTAGGTAAAGTGCGCCCAAGAAGAAAACAAGTGAAGAATTCCTAAGGCGTGGGAATTAAAATTTAAATTTGAAAGAAATACGCCCTTGAAGAGGGATTTAAATTTTTAATTCATAAGGCATGGAGATTTTTTTCAGAGAAAAATTATACCAAGGGAAATACGCCAAGAAAAAAAAAAGGTTAGAAATTTTTTCTAAGTGAGATAGCACTTCACTAGGGAAAAATACGCCCTTGGCATGGAAGGATGATTTGATGAGTTTTAAAATTTTCCAAAGGCAGTTGAAAGTTGACGAATATTTTTCAAGGGGAAGATTTGATATCGATGAATATTTTCCATGGGTCAAGTGAAAATCAAATGAACCCGTTTAAAATACACCCATGAGTTAACAGAGTTTGAAAATTTAATTTCCTAAGGGAAATTTTAATATTTTCAGAGGAAACTCGTTTTGCCTAGATTATTTTCCTGACGGAAGTTAAATCTCAGAGGATGAATTATTTCGAGCAGGCGAATAATTTTTAATCACCCGGAGTTGAACATTTTAATGAGAGAATTTAAAATGTCTAAGGCAAATTTTATGAAATCGAGAATTTAAATGACAGACATTTTAAAAGTTGGAAATATATTTACAACTCCCACGAAATTTTTTGAGTTGAATTTATTTAAACACTGCGAGATTTTAAAATGGAATTTTAAATCAAGTCAAGTGATTGTTTTTCTCGCGAGTTGTTTAAATCGCCAAGAGTTAACTGGCAGACTAAGAGGAAAATTCGAAATTTGAAGAGGAAGGAATCATTATTAATGGCAACTGCCATAATGACCGGCTGACGACTAGCCCACTACTGCGCTTGAATTAGAAGATTCCGAACGAAGAGAGTGGAAAATTGATGAAGGTGCTAAAAATAGCCCCAGCACTACTTAGCAGGATTCTCCGAGAAGAGTTATTTAAACAATCTCTTCTCTCATTTCTCCTCACATTGTTTCGAAGTTGAAGTTGCTGAAGAAGTTCTTGAGAGATTGAAATATTTTCCAAGTGGTTGAGGAGAGAAATTCTTTGAGAGTTTATCTTATTTCGGAGTGTTGAGTTGCTGAAAGTGCGAAGTGCTGGAGAAATTTTCATTTGCCGAGACTCTTTCTTTCGAAAAGCTGAAAGTGTGTTGCTGCAACTTCGAAGTTGAAGGGTGAAGTTGTTTTCCGGAGTTGCTGGAGAATTTAATTCTCAAAGAGCTGAGAGTGGAGTTGCTGCAAAGTTCGAAGTTGTATACTGGAGAGCTAGGATTTTATTTCCAGATTGTTGAAGTCGCTGCAGATTTGCGAAGTTGTAGAAGATTTCTTTTCTCTGGAGATCTTTATTTTCAAGCTACTGAAGGTCGAAGTGTTGAAGGAGTTTAAATGTTGAGAAGTTGAGGAAGTTGAAATTTCATATTGCTGGCAACTCTTTATTCCTCTAACTGCTGAAGTTGACAAAATGAAGTCAAGGTTCGAACTATTTGTGCTGGAGAAATTAGCTACATTGCTGAAATTTATTAGCTTGCTGCCTTTTTTTCTTCACCAGTCAGAAGTGCAGTTGCTGAGAGTTGTCTCCAAACTCAGAGATTTTTATATAGTTTGAGGTTTGGAGTTAGAAATTTATGCTGAGGAATTTTATTTTCAAAGCTAACTCCGTATTCGCAGCCATCTCGGGAATTGTTTTATTTTATTAAAAATCTGCAGTCTAGCTTATTCTTCTATTTTATTTTTACAGATGGCTGGCGCAAAGGATGTTGCAGGAACAAGCAGAGCCGCAGGCAGAGCTGCAAACACTGAAGCAGGCAAGGCTGGCTCATCCCGGCAGGCAATGATTAAAAGGCTCGCTAAGCCATTTCTCCCAAAGTCAGCAATAGTTTCAAAGTTGGCAGGATTAAATGACACCAACCTTGGTTCATTTAATCTAAATGCACTCAAATCGAGGATGTTCGGGCTAGGGGGCCATCAACCATCAGTCACGGCACATAATATAATGAAGAGTGGGATCTACGCAGCTGCTAGTTTTCCGCCAGCAATTCAGTGTCCAGAGCTAATTATGGAGTGCGCCAATCACTACAAGCCAGAATGTAGGACGATTGTCTCTCCGGATGGTAAACTGCTCGCCAACTTCACGCCGGATGCCATCGGAGAGGCATTTGGGATTCCAACTGCTGAGGAGATGTTATATAGAACAAATAAGAGGGCAGATAAGATGTACTCTTCCTCTTTCGAAAGAGTCACTGCAGTCATCAACAGAGTTTGGATGCAGAAGCCGAGGCCACCCCGCACTAAGCTCCCAAAGCAGATAATTGCCGAGGACGTGAAACAAGAATACTGTGATTTGATAATGATGTTGAGCCGGGTGAATGGGAGTGCACAGGCTTACATTTTCGAGCCTTGGATGTTCTACTTCATCGAGATCATCTTGGAAGGAAAAAGTGTGTCGATTGGGCTAGGATGATTAGCAACCACATCGATGAGCAATTCAGGAGCTTGAAGGTGACGAAGACTTTCTACATGAGCTCATATGTAATTTACATGTTGGCCAGAATGACTAAGTACAGAGGGATTTCGTACAAGGAGCCAATCGGCTGTGCCCCTGGTCAATTCAAAATCCATGAAGCCTGCACACAGCTACATTTAGCTAACATTGCCAACTATAAACGGGCAAATGATGCATTCACAATGCACATTGCGAGGACACTTCAGCAGAGGACGCAGCAGAGAATATCTAAAGAAGCACAGACATTGATTGAGGAATATGGGTATTGGCTCATCCAATTCCCGAAATTCACATATATTAGGCTGCAGGGGTTCACTTCGTATCCGTATCGGTTACCACGATACCCCACTGATCACATAGTAATGCTTGAGGTATCTAGGCAATTGATTGCCTACGATAAGATTCAGAAAAGGAAAAAGAAGGGTGGACTTGATTTCCCTATCACCATGGGAAATTCCATTGAGGTGTGTCCCTCTTTGCAGGCAGCCCGAGAGGCAGAGGACGAGCTGCAATCTTATCATTTGTCATATCACACAGGCAGGCAGGATTTCGATCCTTACGGGAACATCCGGATGGTACAGAACGTTGAATACCGGCACAGAGCTCATCTGGAGGACTTTTGGGCAAATGCAGTGGATGAGGCTGAGATAAGAAGAAGGATGTTTTCCAGACTTCCTCTCAAGTTGATTAGAGAATGTGAGATTATTCCAGTTCCCGACCAGGTGGAGGAGGATGTCAACGTCATGCAACCCGACTATGGGTCAGTTAGGGATACTCCTGTCCCACCACCTGATTGGTCCGAGCCAGAGATCATGGACTTGGACACTCTTTCTATCCCGGTGATGACTTTTACCAGGACTTGGGTCGACAGACATGTATGCAGACTCAAGAGCAAGTCGATCGCCCTTACTTATAGCTTGATGGGTGACCCAAGGCCGTTATCGGTAAAAAGGGGGAAACAAATTGCTCAGACATCGAGGGCACAAGTGGAAGTGCCAACCCAACCGATACCGTTGAGGATAGAACAAGCATCACCCGTGCACTCACAAACTCAGTCTTCGAGTTTGAGAGTGGTTTCATTATTTGCCGATCAGAGGGCAGGATTAGAGGAAGAGCGGGGACTTGAGGAGGTAGATCAGCCCAACGCCCGGGAATCAGCTAGTGTCAGTCTATCCAGGGGCGGCCAACAGGAGGAGGAAGAGGAAACAATGGCCGACACCCATTTTCAGCAGATGTTGGACACGGCTTTGGAAGAAGAAGAAAACACAGAACAGGGGACCCAAGGGTCGGGAGATACCCAGCTTATAGAGGAGGATGAGCCTGAGCAAACCAGTGCAAGAAGAGAGGAAGTGCACGAGATGGAGGCAACAGAAGAACAGCCCCTTGTCATTTGTAATCCACAGCAGACAGTGCCTGATTGGCTTTCCGACAGAATGAGGAGAGAACCCGAGGATGATACGGATCCAGCCATTGAGATGGAAGAGTTCCTCAGGAGGATCAGTGCGCCACCAGAGAAGAAAAGGGCCCGAAAGTTTTCAAAGATCTCGACTGACGAGTCAGGCTCTCGCACGCTTCAGGTGGCTATTCCGAGGGAAGATTGTGATCGAACCGAGGAGAGGCCTGAAAATTACGTGATCACCACAGTAGAGTTGGGTCGTCCTACGGGAGCCCAAGTTATCGAGGAGTTCGATAACTCCTATCAGGCATTGAAGGATCAGTTGCTCCGCACGGAGGGGAAGTATAAGAAATTGAAGAAGGAGCACAAAACTTTGATATGATACGTACAAAATCTAGCACATCCAGGTGAACCAGCAAACCCAGCAGTAGAACGTCCATCGGAGCTTCCGAAGGAGTCAGTTGTTGCCTTGGAGGATTTGAAGAAAATGGAAATGGAGGCAGACAAGTGGGTTAGCCGTGTTCATACTGAGACAGGGAAATTCATGGAGGACCTCGCCGATGCTTATCGACAGGCCTCAAATATTTTGGCACGGATGGATATAGTAGATCAGGCCTGGGGTGATACTCGCATCTATCAAATGAAGACTGTACTTCGTTTGGGGGCTTTGATGCATATACCTCTAGAAACCTTGGTGGATGGAGGTGTAATTCAGAGAGGTGATAGGTATGATTTCACCAGTTGGTACTCCTCGGTGGTCACAGGCCGTGGATTTCACGACGCAGCAAGGGCAGATTCAGCTAAAGTGAGGAAAGCAATGGGCAACATCTTGGGGGGAGTCCTCAATACATTAGAAGCCATATTTGCTAGAAAGTTGGTCCCAGAGGAGATAACTGCTGATGGCTTGAAAAGTAGACTGCCTCCATTCTTCTCAGCTGCGAGGTCACTTGTCCTGGATGACTTTGAGAATGTCTCCACGTTCTCTAGTATAATTCAGCATACCCAGGACGCCTTAGTGACATGGAGAAAATCTTACACCAGATACGGACAGACGGTAGCAGTCTTGGAGTTCCAGCTCAACCATATTCCACCGATCTCTACACAGGAGGTTGAAGCAGTATTGGCCCGGTTGATCGAGTTTGCTATCCGGGAGAAGGCCAGTGGGAACGCGCTGCTTGATGAGGATCTTCTTGATGATGGTAGTGGGCATTAATTGCTCATTATGATTCCTGCAGGGGAGTGGAGAATATTTTGTGCATTCATTGCCCACTCCTCTTTGTGGCGGTTTTTAGGGCAGAAACCCTAATCAGGGCATAGGTGGCTCGATCTGAGCCCTTCATTGTAATTTGATCTGAACCGTCCACTGAATTGGACTTATTATAAAAGGGGCATCCCCCCTCATTTGTAACATATTAGAATTAGAGATAGAGATTAGAATTGGAATTGGATCAGAGCTAGAGAGTAGAAGGCATTTAGCTTAGAAGTTAGCTTTAGATTGAGGAGGGAAGAAAACTTTCCTTTGAAAGTTTTGTAAAAGGTTGTTGTGAACACTTTTCATAATACAAAGAGTTTCATTGCTTGGTGATTTCTTCTTTGTTATGAGTAGCTAGCAAGGCCATTTCGTCTTTCCAATTCAAGGTAGATAGAGTAAAGTAGATTTCTATTTCATGCAAGTAGTTGTTAATTGTGGAGTGTGGCGTTGTGATTTAAGCATATCTTCTTCATCCATACCACTAGCGGGCTTACTGATGGTAAGTTCGCCTTGCGTGGTCAACTGGAGTATCAGCACTTAACTTCGATTATGGTTCATATGTTTGTATGCGTCGTATTGACGGTATGAACGTGTTGCGTCATAGTTTGAACACTTTTCTCATCCTTTGAAGATTGCACCAACTTTGTCGGAGTTGTTCGAAAGGAGACAAAGCAAGTTTGGTTTGAAGATTGTTTAAGTCGATCCTCGTCCTCCACCCTTTAGAAGTAGATTTGTAGAATCCCTATCCCTATCCCCTTTAAATTCTGCATTTTCTGAGTCAGTCTAGATACCAGAACCATATTGCCAAATCATTCATGTCCTAATTGCTTCACAGAGTTGAACAACTACGTAAGTCCCCTTGAAATAACCATCAAAACACATCAACCAACTGAGTCTATTCGAGATAAAAGGAACCTTGGAGTCGAACACATGAACTTTCAAGCAATCTTAGCATGTGGGACACTTTGATCAAGAGAGAATAGAGTGACCGTTGGACAACTTTATTCTGTGCTGGCGCTGTCATAAAAAGCACGTCAACAGAGAAGTTCATAAATTATAGTGGAAGGATTGTGGATTAAGGGTAAAGTTGTGGCATGGGCAAAGAAAGTCTAAAATTGCAGATCATCTTTGAAGTTGTAGAGGTCATCTGTTTGGAAGGGCATAGGAAAAGCTTGAGTCATGGGCTGAAGAAGAGAAAGAAATTCAAAGAAATATCTAGTTGAAGAGTTTGGAGGTCGTGGAGGAGCGAATAGAGAAGGATAATTGTTTAGGCTTGAGTAAAAACAAAAAATTCTTCAAATATCTCTAAACCTATTGCCAAAGACTCAAACACATAACTGTTTTGATAAGGTCAATAGATACTGTGCACTTATGGTTTAAGGGCCAAACTTATTCCATATTTCACAGTCAAAGAAAAAGGTGAAGTGTTTTTATTGAAACAAATTTTGACATGTTAAGAAAAAATGCAAGAAAGGACAATGACTAGATTCCCACAAGCCGCATGGTGGGGGCTAATGTGGCTACTGTTGAGAAAGACAACTTTTTAGATGAATAGTTTGCATTAATGACATCTTCTAAAGACAATGTTGAAAGTAGTTATTTGTTCTTTGATTTGAGAGCATCCAAACACTTCACATGTCAAAAGGACTGGTATGTAAGGTTTATTGCTGATTCTAGTCACATGCATTCTATTTGACTTGGTGATGGTATTTCACATATGGCTGATGGGATAGATGATTTATGAATTGTACTAAATGATGCTATCAAAGTTTTAGTTTGTAATGCTAACAAAAATTCACTATCTGTGTGTCAAATTACAAAAGAAATTAACATTCAAGTGCAATTTTTTGTGAAGGAGTGCATTGTTCCTATTGTGAAACATGACATAATGGTTTCCATAGGCATTAGGCAAGGCAACTTGTATGACTTTTTGGATTTGCTACAAGGAATATTGTTGGTTTAGTTGTATCTACTTTGGTTCCTAATTAGGATGCCAGTGATGTTCTAGAATCTAGTACTGTGCTGTTGTTGAGAAAGATGAACCTTTTAGTTTATTGGGTATTCCAGTGAGTCAACCTTTGGCTTGTTCTTTTGATTGATACAGAACTGAAGTATATCCACTCTGGCTAAGGTTCTGCCCATATAGAGTTTGTCTCAGACTTTACTTAAGATTTCACCTTCGTAGCATTTGCCTATGGTGCATTGGAGATCTAAGTGGTATTAATCCACTCTGGAAGATGTACATGAGAGAAAAATTCCTCAATCAGATGAATGATCTCAAAGGAAAGGGAAACAAATTGATGCCAAGCATGTTCAATTTGCCTTTTTCTCAAATTTCTTTTAGTGCCAGCAGCCATGAAAGTTGTTTGTGTAGATATTTCTCTCTATTTTTGCATATCTCAGGAGCAGTCTACTGATTGCATATCTCTTGTTCCTATTTTCTTTCTCAAATTTCGGGACAAACTTATGTTGTTTCTGGTTTAGTCATTAAGAGGGTATTATAATTTTAGAATAATATTAGTTATTTCTATAATAAGTGGTATCTTTAGTTATAAGTGAAGAGCACAAAGATTTACTGAGAGGGGGGGTGAATCAGTAAATCAACACGAACTTTCAATTTTATTCTTTTTGAAACTTATTACAATCAACTTTTGATATGAACCAATTTCCACAAGTTGACACAACTTTACTAAAATGATTTTTTTTTTAAAGTAGGCACCAACCTACAGATTTACAACAAGATGATTTAGTAGAATGTAGCCTACAAGGAACACCTAGACCTTTACAAATTTAGTAGGCACCTACCTACAAGGAGCACCTGCCCCTAGTGCAAAGTATCAAACTTTGACTTGATGGATGTAAGACTGCCTTCAACCTGATTTGCACAAACCCAACTCTCCAATCTGCTCTATGTGATAAACGATATCACTATAAGCCCACACAAGCAGATGGGAATCTTAGACTGATCTGCAAATCTTCAAAAAACAACCACACATTTCAAATCTAAAATGAATTACAAATATATACTTTGATCCAAGATTGCATCTCTTGATGAAAGAGCACAACTTTGTCTTTTCAACTTTCATTCACACCTCTTCATTAGACTGAATTTCAGTCTTAATAATTTTGATTTTGTTTTGGTTACTTCTGCTTTGTTTATTAAATTTGTTTGTAAGAATTCCTCTTCAATAAACAGATCAAATAAAACACATCCCTTTGTATCTCTTCAATCGAATGAGCACATCTTTTGGATGAAAGTTGAATCATATCAAATAAAGGAACATGTCTTAAAGAGACGTCTGATCTGGAGATGAAATGATTGGCCATCATTGTCTATCGATTTTCTAATATGCGCCTTAGTTCATAACAAGTCTTCAAAAGAAACTCCATTCGCATCCCTTGAGAGACGCCTTTGTCTTATTCGAATTTTTAATCCAAACACATCTTTTGGATTCAGCCGCACTTTTTATCTCAACATATATACATTATTTCTGTGAGAATAATATTATAATCAATTTTTATTTTTTTTAACAAAAAGTATATGTTAAAGACATTCGAGCTTGATAATATATCAACTAAATCGATCTGATTTAATCAATCTGAACCAAATCTGAATAAGCTCGATTGTACAAAAAATCTTCAAATTTGAAAGTCATTAAGTCTGAATGATCTTCGATCTGAACAAGATGATCTTCAAATCTGAACTTCTGAGAGTCCATAAATTTTATTTCTTGTAAATTAGAATGATGATAATTTGATATTGAGCTTGAGAGTGAAGATATAGATTTGTATCTGGAACATCATTTATTGGTATTATTAATGGCAGTATGCTGAGTATCATCCTTTTCAGTGACATCAATGACAATAATCTTCAACATGATCACAGTTTGCATGCTCCAGTTTTCAGGTTTCATCGATATATTCTTGTTGAGGCATATCTGCATGATTTGTGGTATTTGTGCCATTTTGACATCAATGACAATATTTCTAACAATAAGTGTGTAACTGCCATTTGTTTTTGATTCAGGAAAAAACAAGTTTTGAAGGGACCTGAAACCCTGTACAACTAAAAAGAAAGCTGCAAAAAGAACAACTTGTAGCCAGCTAAAAGCCAACCCCCAAACAAGATCCGTCAAGATTTACATTTAGAACTACTCTTGTGGGAACAGAGAGTCATGTCGAAAGAAGGCCTAGAGAAATTAGCTTTCTTTCATTTAACAGTAATCCAACCTTCCTCCACTTGCGCTGCCTGATCATGCCACATCAGCACACAATTTTCTTGAAGATGAATGCCTGCAGCCACTATATCGGAGATATCATCATTATTTCTTCGTGCAGGCAAAGGCTTATCAGAAAAGCCTCCAGGAACAAAAGAGGCCGCTTGAGACCCAGTCTCACACTCTTTAGGGGTTTCAACATGAAAATCTTGTACAGCATTAGCAGCCCCACCATTAGACACAACCAGAGGGGATACCTCAAGACCCTGTGATTCCGATGCAACCACCTCTGAAAAACTCCTGTGTTGTTCAGATTTCTTCTCAACCGTATAATGTTGTTGAGAGGCACCTTTCCACCAAGTAGCCGTCATAGTTTTTTTCTCAAATCCGCATTGTGCAGTAGCATGACCTATTTTAAAACATCTTCTACAACGGAAGGGAATCCCCTCATAGTCCAAAGATTGGACACAAGACCCCTTAGAAGATTTAAGTAAAATCTCAGCAGGCAGCCCTTTAGAAACATCTATTTCAACCAGTATGCGGGCAAAGGTGGAATGAAAAATGTCAAAGGATATAGCATCCACCAACAAAAAATCATCAAGGGCTACACCCACTTCCTCCAAAAGAGGGTCAGTCCATAAGTGGAGGGGAAGATTAGGCAGTCGAACCCAAATCGGGATATTATTGAAAGTTTCAAAAGCAGAGTTGAAATCGGAATGCCAAGGCTTAATCATCAACAAATGTTTGTCCTCCCAGCTAAAAAAATTGTCACATAAAATTATATTTCTATCTTGAGCATTGTGAAACTTGGCAACAAAAAACCCCTTAGACCATGGTAAATATGAACTTTACCAGAAATTAGAGGCTCCCATTCATTGGAGATCTAGGAATGCAGCTGAGGGAGGCTAGGCCAAAAACCCCTAAACCGACAAATCACCCCACGAATGGAGAGCTCAGAAACATTCTCATCTATTTCCTCTTCCGTCTCAGCTTTCAGATTCACTGATATGGCATTGGCAACAGAGATAAATCCGCCAATCGGCAGCCTCCCATGCCTAAATCTCATAGCCAATGCCTTAGCCTTAGCCACAGGGCCGTTGCCATTAACGCATCTCCCGCCAGACCCCATCATGCAGGAGACCCTAGTCACATTCGTTGTTGGAGAGCTGCCATCGCCCTGGACACCGTCACCGCCGACACCTCCATTCTCCTTCGTAGCAGGTTGCTGCACACTTCCGCCGCCATGGAGACCAACGCCCTTGCCTTCTGCTCAGGCCACCACTCTGCACAGGCCGCCATCGCTTAGGGTTTTCCCTTCGTCCGCAACCATCGTTTAAATGAAATAGTTTAACTAGTTTATATTTTTAGACTATTTTCAATAATATAAGGTTGTGCTCTCTTTGAGTAAATAATTTCTCTCAATCTCATTTCTTCAATTTTACCAACATTTTCTTCTCTATATGGTTCACAAAATTTAGTGAAACACTAGGACATGCTCTTAAAGCCAAAAAAAGTTTTCTTCTATCAGACACAATTGACCAAACATAGGTGAGATTTGAAGGGAAAAAATTAAAAGCAATTTTGCAAACCACTAGCTACAAGATATACCTCTTATACTACTTGTCATGTACCTAACAAATACACACATAGTTAATATGTAATATCTGCATGGTGAATATATAATGAGAATAATAATAGGTAAATATTTATATGCAAATCAAGAGGTTTGTTTGATAGGGTGTGTCCCATCTAGGTGATAGGTTGCATCTCTTGATAGTGACTACTAATAACCAATTGGGATTTGATTATGTCTATGATATCATTTTTGCATGGAACTGATTTGAGGTTCTTGTTTTCTTCTCAGAAATTTGTGGTTCCAGACATTTTTCCATTTATTGCCATGATTATCATTGCTCTATTGGCTTTTGTGGCAGAGGTAAGGGCTATTGTTTTGTTGAGTTGCAAAGGGTTTCATGCTGTTCACTTTCTCATTTCTAGTCGTTTCTAATGAGAATACCCAGCTAAATAATTTCCTTTCTTTTTTGGTTTTACTTCATTCTAAATAGCTGCACATGTTAAAAACGAACAAGTTCCATGCCTTCTAATACAATCATTGTTTGCAGGTGCTGCTTGCCCGGGGACTGCAGCTTGAAAAGGCATGCCGAGCAACAAGCATTCTATATGTTGAGGTTGTCTTTTCGTATCCAAGTGTTTGTAGGGAGGTCCAAATTTGCCTTGAGATGATAGTACAGCAAAACATAAACTCCTCTGAACTTTTTTTAGTGCCTTAACTTCTGTGATGATGCTATGAGTAGCATTTTCATTCAGTTGCATTTAGGTTCAACTGCAAATACAGAGAACCTAGCTTATATCTTCCCAAAAAAAGGAAAGTAATGAAATGACAGCTGCCAGGAAGCAGCCTCTAAAGGTGTTTGAACCCTGTTCAGACTTATAAATGGTTAATAAAACTTACATGTATATAAGTATGGAGATATATGTATAAAAAAATAAAATGGACAGAAATCCAGTATACTTGGATAGATTGTAGAGATGGCCACAAGGAATGCCTATGTCACAGGGTTCTCTACATAACAACCAAAAAGTTTGAAATCTGGCAAACCTCAGTACAATCCACAAAAATTCGTCTCTAATATTCATCCACATTCCATACTAACACAAGATTCTATTCAAAAGCCCTTAAAAATTCATTATTTCACAGAATGGCACCTCAAATTTGTCTAACATATTTCATCTCAGAGCAGGTGTGTCTGTTTCGCATATTGATAGAAACCATGAGAGATACAAATAGATATATGCCGACAAAGAGAGACATATGTCTGTTTGACCCCAATCTCTTCATGGTGTGAGTCTTACTCCTTGCAGAAAGCATGAGTACATTAGAGAAGTCCTCTAGGTTCAAAAGATAACTGACAATAATTCAATTGGTAGCATACACAGGCAAGGAAGATCGGGTTGAGTTAGAGGAGACGTGCTGCAGATAGGTTACAAACTTATATATTAGACTTTTGTATATAATTTATATATGGGGCACTATAATTATTATAACTTCTGGTTTTATAAAAGTTATTACAATTTATATTTTAGGTTTTAATTTATAGTTTTAAATTTTTCATAAAATTTCATTTTAATTTTTAATGTAAGATAAACGTTTATTAAAACAATTAAATATTTAATATTATTAAGTAATAATATAATATACTAATAAGTATTTTGATATATATATATATAGAGAGAGAGAGAGAGTGTGTGTGTGTGTGTTACTGGATCCCTCTAGTGGTTGGCCGGATCCGGGTCCAATTCGCTTGTGGGTCTAGGCCAAGGGCATATAGGGGATGGCAAAGGGCAACACTTATGCATAATTGACAACTGAAGGTCCGCACAAAGATTTCTTAGATTAATTATATGCTATGGGCAAAAATGAGGCCTAAGTGCACAAAGAAATTGGACTCAAGTAAAATTTGACACTTGTAGGATTGAGTCCCAACACTATGATTGTATTTGAAATGTACTTATGTTGCTAAGTAACCAAGTTTTCAAATAGTGAGTTAATGAAGTTAGGTTACCTAATGTACTCATTATTTAACTCACTTGTTTGAGTGTTTTCACCCTTTTGTCTTCGATAACAAGTTCTATGTAAAGTGCTTTTCCTAACAAATTACTTATTTCATTAGCGTAGGTGAGGTTGTTTGGCAACAATCTTTGTTTCCCTCTAGTCTATTATTAAGAGTGACTATGAAGTGTAGAGCTCTTTGCTAGTTTTTTATGGAGACTAAGTTATTTCTACATGTGGAGAAAAGGGAAATGGATTTTTGGGGTCCTATGTCTAAGATTTGGCTCAAAAAGTCTTCATGCTTCAATTTGGAGCCTTCATCATGTCATTTTGGATGTGTTGGGTGCAGATTGTGTTGATGCAAGAATCCATAGTTATGTCAGCATAGAGATAGAATTGATGTTCTTAACTATATTGGATTTCATTAGGGATAAGGAGAAGTTGATAGTGATGGCTAGGGCATATGTTCAACAAGAATATTGAGGTGGCTTGGAGACTACATTGGAATCCATGGAGGTGAGGTTTGTCCCTACCCTGCCAATTGTAGGCTAGTTTAGGGGTCTTGTTTCAATGCATTCTTCTTGTGAATAGGAGGCTAGATTTGTTGTTTTGGCCAGGGCCTTTGAGAAATTATAGGCTTACATAAAGAATGGTGGAGGTGAGGGTTTTGAACCCTTTGTTGATGTCTCTAGGTTGTGCTATCCTTTTAGAATTCACTTTCTACATTAGTATAGGGTTTGGGTTGAGAGAGCTTCAAGGCTAGTAAATTATTTGTTGATAAGGTGGGAGGTGTTGGTAATGGTGATCTGAAGATAATAGTACTGTGGTAGGAGAGATTAGTGGCTCAGTGATTCTTGAGATTGACGATTTCTTTATGGACATGGTGGATGACTCGGCATGATCGTTGTTTGGCTTCTTTATTTTGGGTCTTTTTTGCTCAGTGGTGTTTTTAGCTTTGGTAATGTAGCAAGCTTGAGTGGGGTTATGGATTTTCAAGGCAGAGCCACTCATTAAAAGATACATGTAGTAGTTTGGATTGTCGTCTCTATAGTGGTTCCATGTTGAAAAAATAGAACTTTTTTGTTATGAGTTAGTATAAAGGGTGAGGGATCCAATACCCTCAATTAATTTAGCATGAAAAACCAAAAGCATAAATGGATTTCAATTACGTGGGTTTAAAATGGGAAAAACAAGGCAAACTAGAAGTTGCTAATATAGTCATAAAAACATAAAAAAAAATACAAATGTTATTTCAAATTTTCATGCCAAATAGAGTGTGTAAAAGAGAAACAAAGTCCAAACTTTAATTAGAAGACAACTAAAGATTAAATGTTGTCAATTATTTGTAGTGATAATGTACACAATCCTAGGAATAGTAGGATAATATTTTATTGTTTGTATTTCCTAGCTACACTAGAAGCTAAACAGTCATCGAGAAGATGAAGTGAACAATCATTTTCATATTGCTGGGGAGGGGAACATTTCTAGAAGCTCGCATAATTCATTTTCATATTGTTAAATATGTATATTTTGATTGAATGAATGAAGTTTTCATTGCACATTTTTTCTAGTTGTCCAAGTCTTGTTCATTCTTGCATTACATTCTTGGGCCTGACATTGGTATCAAAGCAAGTGCCAATGCTTTTGTAAGGAACAATGAAAATGATGGTGGGAATTAGAACATTTTCTGCTTGATTTAAAGCATTGACTTATTTTTGCAATATGTCTTGATGTTGGCCACTGATAAAGCCTTATTTTAATTAAATGATCTTATTAGACAAACTTTTTGATGTAAGGGTACTCCCCTTATAATTTGAAACTCATGACAATAACAAAGATTGCACAACAAAATGCAATAAGGAACAAAATATTCTATTATCTGAATAATGAAATGGAATTACAATATGTAGAAGCTCAGAAGCTTCCCTCACAACATTAGCTTTTGATTACAAAAATCTGCAACAATATGGAGTCTTCAATCCTATGCTCAATCCGGCAACATCTAGTTATGTAAACTTGCAACTCCTCCAAGCCAACTTCTCACAATGACAAGGCATCTGTATACATAAGTTTGTGAATGAGAAAACCACTGTGGTTTCTCAAAACAACATGCAATTACCACCTTGGAAAGACAACGCCTCATTTAAGGAAAAGCCATAAAATGATAAAAATTTCTAAATGCTCTCATAACCTTCACATGGGTGCCTAAATCTCAACCAATCAAATTTGGTCAAACTTGTTGGAAATATTGTCATTGATGTCAAAGGCACTTAGTCAAGATTGTTGGAAATTATTTCAAGTGTCTCTAACACCTTTAAATGATTTTGAAACAGCATATGAAACCCCTGAATGACATGAAGGTAAAAGTATGATTGATGCAAAGTTATGGAGGTAAAGTTTCAAAATTAGAATGGAAGAAGAAATCAGATCAATCAGATATAAAAGAGCTTGGATTGATTTGTACAGATTCAAAGAAAGCAACAAACAGCATATGAAATCTGGAAAGCAATTAAAGGATAATTGATCTCATTAAGACTAACAAGTGTATAAATAAAAAAAACAATTAAATTAGAAGAAACCGATTCATTTCAGTTTATTAAAACAAATCAAATGTGATTAAGTGAAATGGTGCGACTCATTTTCTGAAGCAATACGATTGTTCTTTACAAATGCAACTTCAGAATTATGTTTAAAATCAGATTTATTATAAAGCAAACAAAAGTTGAATAAGCCAAAAAATAATTTTGTCTTATATGCAAAGAGAAGGCCACGATTAAAAGGCAACAAATATAGCATAAGACAAAAAAAAGCACATAAGTTTAAAGAGGCAGTGATTGATAAGGAGTCATGAATAAGACAAAATTAGAATAAAACAAAAATGAATAGAGACAAAAATTAAGGGAACAACAATGACTTTTTAAAATGTTGATTACTAATAATTTGTGAAGGGTGCGACTAAAAGAAATGACACGTCTTGTTCTTGAAGTGATGCGGTTCTTCTTAAAACAATGCCACTTAAGATTTTTCAAAATCAAAAATTAATTATGGAAGATACGATTTCAGATCAATAAAAAATTAATTAATACATTAAAGTGGTGCGATCCATATTCAGATAAAAGGTCTTTTAAAACAAAAATAAAGGCAATCAATTAATATTAAAAATCAAATCTTTTGAAACTAAGTGGTGCAATTAAATCAAGGGACATGTTGCTTTTAAAAGTTGCAACCCTTGATGATTGAAGATTGATATAAAAATAAGGTTTAATTCAGAATTGCAAGAGATGTGAGTGTGTGTGAGAAAATGATGATGTGAAATCAGAACATAAGATTATATTTCTTGTGTGGGCATTAAAGTGACAACATACATCACAAAGAAAGGATTGTAGTGAAGTAAAAAGCAGAATTCAGATTTTTAGTTTATCATAAGAGGTTGGTGCCTCTTGTTAGCCAAGGTTGCTGCCTTGGAAGAGGGAGTTGGTGCTCCTTGTAGGTTGGTGCCTACAAAACAGATTAAGAGGTTGGTGCCTCTAGTAGGTTGGTGCCTACAATCATTGTAAACTTATATAAATATAATGTACATTATTTGTACTGTGGTTTTCTCCCATAAAGGTTTTCACGTAAAATTTTGGTGTCAACTTGTTCTTATTGTTATATTCTTGCATAGTTGTTATTGTGATTGATAAAGTTTTAAATTGGTAAAAGCAATATTTTTGGTGATGCAAGATTGCCAGTTTCTCTGGATTGTAATGTCCCCTTCTCAGCACTAGTCCTTTTTGAGATTGTTAGCTTATTCAAAGAGATGTAGGCTAGTCGGAGGCAGTTTTTAGGGTTTCCTATTTTCTTGGAGCTATCTTTCTGGCTTTTCAGGGGTTGGTTGTAGGAGTTTGCTAGTATGTTTTCTGGGTCTTTCTGGGTTTTCAAAGAGCTTTGGTGGGCAGTTACATGCATTTTTATCAGTGCTTATTTCTAGACTACTATTTTTAGTAAGTTATGACGACTACCCGAAATGTGCTCAAATGGTGTTTGGAGTCACTTACTATTTTTGGCAATATGCTATTTTTAGTAAGTGTTATTTATGACAGTGTGGTTTGGCAACAGTTCTGCACTTGGTTACTATTTCTAGCAATGTAGTTTTGGCAATGGCTTCTCCAACATTCTTGGAGTTCAAAAAAGGAATTGGAGTTCAAAAAAGGAAAGGTTAATAATTTAAGTTGTGTTATATTTTAAATGTTCATTTTTGGACCCCACGCCTAGGCAACATAACTTAAGTTGTTTTTAAAATGTGGACTCATGTGTTGGACTCCCAAGTTGGAGATATTTGCATTTTAAGTTAATTTGATGCCAAGGTAAAGGTGGACGCTTGAGTCTTGCTTAAGTGAATTTTTATGAATATTTTATTCTCCTTGAGGTGGGCGTCCTTTTTTGGAGGGAATGGAGAATTCAAACTTCTGGGTTTGAGCTTATAAATATGCCTCTCCTTCTCTCATTTTGATTATGCAATTTATGATAACGAAGTGTTGCCAAATCGGTTTCTCTTGGACTTTGAGGACAATAACCCTCCAAGCTTACTTCAGTTTTGAGTTCGAGAGACAACTCCTAGCTGAACAGTGGTTGCAGCTTCACTCAGAGGTTGCAGTAGTGCGCTCATTGGTGATGGCTTCTTTTATACTTTTCGTACTTGTTGGGTTTGATGTTTTCTAGCATATTTGGTGTGGGTTTGTGTTAGCAGATTGGTGAGTGTTTTTATCTGTTTTCATGTTGTTGGTTTGTGTATGGCTGATGCAGGTTTTTGTTCGTACTGATTTGAGGAGATGAGATATTTTTGTGGGTGTTGGCTTAATGGATTTCTCATGCTAGGGAGCCCATTCTTGCTAGGTTTGGTGATTTAAGATGGAGTATCTGATTTTTAAAGTTAGGTTGCCCACCTTGGGGGCCGTACGCATTGGGTGGGAGTGCATTGGAGTGCGTGCCAGTGCTGTTTGAGTTTGTTTGTGGCGGCTTGATACTTGTTCTTGGTTGCCCAAATCTGCTCTTCACTTTGCAACAAATTTGGGGTCATTCCATTGAGCGATTGGAGAGATATGAGCATTTGAAGGGGTGCTGGTTGGTGTATTAGGTTCGCTGTCCAGAAAATCAGACTGTTGTCATTACATATCAGACCTAATATATTCCCGGTACTTGCTTGTTTATTGATGCCTAACTGATCATATGTTGTAAAGATTGATCTATTTTTTATTAGGCTTTCCTTTTTAGTAGTTCTTATCATCTTATCATGTTTCTAGCAATCATTGTAATACTGATATGGTAGTACTAGTTAGTTATTTACATTCTATTATTTTGTATTACACTCCCACTGAATAAGTGGTTGAATTTTCCTTCTTTCTTGTTGCCCGTTGAAGAGTGGAAGTGGCTAGCTATGCCACCAAGTGCTTTACTTTGATTTACTTTCTTGTAGCCTGTTGAAAAGTGGAAGTGGTTGACTTTGCTGCCAAGTATTTTACTTTCTCTATTGGTTGGCTTGTGGCCAATAGTTTACTTGTTATTTTCGACTTTATTATTACATTCAAATCCCCTTACATCGTATGCTCTTACCTTGCCCCCTCCGAGATCTGGGTGATCAGAAAGTGAAGGGTTGCTTCCAGTTGGCTTTCATTGCATTTTGGCTAACGCTAACAGGTGCAAGTTGTGTAATTTTTTGGAAAAAAACTAAGAGGGTATTTTACATGGATGCTCCTACATCACTTTTGTTTGCCTTGTATTTATTAAACAGTTCACCAAACATGGCCGAAAGCTTTTGCATATAGTCATTGCCGATGAGTCTTGACTTATACCAAGAAGTAGAGTGGTCCAAAGCGCTAATGTTTCCACCTATCATGGATTCAATGCCTATCAGTCCCTCCATTGTTGAATCTCCACCTATTGTGCATATTTGGGAGATAATAAAACCCAACAAACATTGTATTGGTCTAGGGTATATAGGTGTTGTAATTTTTTATATATTAGAATATTCTAAACCTATCAAATTTGTGTTTGGAGGTATTCAAAACAACAGTCAAGTTGAGTCTTGACTTGTTCGTTAGCCATGTGAAATTGAAAAGTTATCATGTCATTCAAAAGCAACTTGCACTAAAACCTGTAAAGTCCAAACATGTCATTGTGGATGTCTAGGAGATACCTCCCATGATTGTTTTGATCTACATCCTTATCTATCATATGGTCAATGCACATTCAAGAAAGCAATGTTATATTAGAGATCCACCTACAAAATCAATGAGGCATAAACATTTTGGATAGATAAATCATTCTAGATGGAAAATTGATGCTCGCCTTTTGTCAAAATACTATAGGAGAGTTGAATCCATTGTTTCAAATGATGGATTGTCTACTCTTAATGTGGATGTTGTTGTCAATCTAGTTGACAAAAAACTTAACATCATAGCTATTGTTGAGTGATGGTACAAAAGTTGTTGACCTTGTTTACTCCTGATGTGGATGTTGTTGCTGATCCAATTGATGATGAGCTAAGCATTGCAGATATTGATACCGATGCTTGTACTATTGAGTGACAACCTACTAAGAAAATTGTATAACTGCATTCAATTCCCACAAAGGATATAATATCCCTTGTAGAGCATTACCTCAAATCCACATTAAACTTTTGCAATCACTTGAATCCTAGGTCTTTTTGATCACTAAGTTTTTGATGTGGGCAAGAAACAACATATGATAAAAGAAGCACACCATAGAATCAATCAAGCCAACATAGCTAATAGTGATATGCAAATTCCAATCAAGCCAAACTGGTTGAATACAATTAGAAATATGTAAATGCCAAATGGCCGACTATATCACCTAATTTTGATGCACACTAAGATAGTGGAAAGTACTGAAAATAAAGAAAGAATCTAGTGGATAAATTGATCAAGGTATTTTACAATAAATAACAAGATATGGCGATGAACCATCCAAACTCTTCATAGTTAAATAAGCTATTGGTTGTAAACTATCTTGTCATTACAATATTGAATTTGATAAATAACTGATTATTCAATATATTATTTGGTAAACCCAAAAGACTGAAACCAATGCATCATTAAACTAGAAACCATTTTGTACCTTGCATTATGAGTTCATATCCAAATAGGCCAATATAAGCATGGTAACAATATTTAGAAGTTGTTGTAAATGAAACCCATTGCAGAAAGGGGATAATATGTTGCTTAATATCTTGAAAACCTCTGTTGTAGAGGTATGACCCCTTCTTTATTATTAGTACAGTCTGGAAATAACTTCGTAAGAGCTATGATCAAGTTTGGGGAGTTTGGTGCAACATTTGGCACAGCCTGACATGGTTGTATGATCAATTTAAATAGCTCAATAAACATTGTAGATTGGTGTTAAATAACTATACGATCTATTATAGCCTTGTAGAGGAGGTATGGTTGGCAAGAGGAGCAGTATTGCTAGAAAAATAGGCAAAAATATTAGACAAATCTTTGTTGCTGTTCTCAACAGAACTGTATGATTCCTTTCCTAAGTTGGTATGGTCTTTTGAAAGCCCAAAATAGGTCTACAATATGAAACCAAAATGTATGGCTAGCAATAAAATAGTATATTCCTTTCAATTGCTGAAAGTCCACAACACCAAGTGGTATGGATCACTTCGGAAGTGGTACAACAACATTTGGAGTCCCCAAAAGCTGTGCTCAAACTTTGGCAATAGTACAACTAGTAGGATTAGAAGGTATGGCTAGGTTTGGATTTTTCAAAACAATTTAATCTTTTTCCCTCAAAAGGATTGGCCTGGCAATTATGTTAGCTCATGAAATAACACTAAAAATCATGCATTAATAATAATATAATACTCTCCACAAAATCCAAAAACATCAAATCAACATTTAGAAACAAGCACTGAACCAATAATTGGAAATTGAAACTAGAAATCTTTATCTGATGAAACACATTGGCAATCCCTAAGTAGAACTGTATTGAAAGGCTAGGAGGGTTTTCATTTTTGAAACCAACAAATCTAGAGAGTTATCAGCCTCGAGAAAGGAAGAAGAATGCATTTTCATTCTTGAGAAATGAAATTGTTCAAATGAGCAAAAAGACACTTTTTGAAAATGTCTCTTTTATAGCATTTTTCGAGAAAATAAAATAATATTATTTTCTTTTTGACAATTATTCTCTCAAAGTTATAAAAATATAATAAAATGTTCTTATTACTCACCTTTTTGCACTTTGGGTCTAGTGACACTTTATTTAATCACTAATAACAACCTTTTAAATAATTGAATATAAGTCATCTTTTCGTTTTATAACTTAAAGCTTTTTTTCATCACCCCATTAGCCTATGGAAAAAAATGCAAAAAATTAAGCCAAGGTTCATCACCAAATTTATGCTTGAGATGGGGTCATGACAGTCCTCTCTCCCTAAAATTGCTTGTCCACAAGAAATTGCAAATTGGGATGCTCTAGGAATCTGCTCTCCTCAAGTGGCATATTCAACTGGAAGATCCTTCCAATGAACCAAATATCTTTTTACGCTTCTATTTCTTAGTTTCCGTTTCTTGATATCAACAATCTTCCCAAAAATCAAAATCAACTTTCCTTCTTCATCCAAGATAGGTAGCTCAACTAATTGATTGGCATAATTCCAAAGTGCCTTCTTGGGGCGAGATACATGAAACACATTATGAATCTTACTTTGTTCTAACAGTTCCAACTCATAGGAAATTTCCCCAATCCTCTGTTTTATTCTATATGGTTCATACAAACGGAGCTTAAGCTTCTTTGCTCTATTCCTCTTTGTTGATGTTGTAGCTTCGGGCTACATACTTCCGCCTTGATTATTGGACAATAAATTCATATAGCCTAGTGGCTATTCATTTATTTATTAAAGTGAAGAGGCGCTTAAATGGGGCCGACTTAAAGAAATAATATTTATTATTTATTATTTGTCAATCCTTTATGAGGCCGACCTACTTGAAGAGTCACATCATTTTTGTATTTATACAAGATGGAGTTGTAAGCAAATTTCTGCTCTTATTCCAGAATATATAAGCGATATATTTGTTGGGTTTTTTCCCCTCGAGTTGGAGGGTTTTCCCAGGGTATCTTGTGGTGTTCATTGTCTTATGTGTTGCATTTTTTGATTGCTTTCATTTCTGATCCTAAAACTAACATGGTATCAGAGCGGGTTTATGTGAAGATCCGATCAGATTTGTTAAGCAGTCTTTATGGTGGCCATGAAGGACGTAGCCCTTGAGATGGCTAAGCAATAGCATGAATCATTGATTTTGACAGGCTAGGTGATGGAGAAGACTTTCTGTCTTGAGGAAATTCGATTGGAGGCTAATTTTAGCCTTTAGAGAAGTACGATGGGAATTCGTTGGACAATTAAGGAGGAGTTCGATTAGTGACAAAAGCATTTCAGTTGAGATTGAATTTATCATTGAAGATCTATTGTTGCTGCTGGAAAATTTGTGGTATTTCTAGAGTTGCAAGTGCGACTTCTTGAAGTGGATTTTGGTCTGGGCGCAACATTCTACCTTTAATTAAATTTGATTTTGAGATTGAAGGCTTTGTTTACATTCTATAGTGCTAGAAGAGGGCCGCACTTCATCAAATAATATAGGCACTCCATTTGGTTGATGCGATTTGGAATTTGGAGGCATCATCGACCTTGGCTAGGCGAATTAGCATTTCATCCACAATACATTCGCTATCATCCAGTCTCAAGAATAGTTCGATATAGAGGAGGTCAATCATCCAGGTGGCTGCATAGAAAACAGATTTATGATAAATTCAATCATTGTCACATGCTTGAATCTTCAAAAATTGTATAAGGTGTGTGGAATTCATACCTTGAAGAGGCAGTAATTCTAAGTGCTAAGTCAGTAATTTTGATCCTGTATATGGAGGTATTGTGAGAGACGTCTTTGCATGAGTTGTTAGCATCGAAGTATTATTTTTGAGTTTACTTCTGTGAAGAATCATGTGAAGATCTGAAAAATTATTGAGATAATGAGCAGATACCATGAAAGATAAGTGCAGACCTGATAAGCGTCTAAGTGCAACACTTATGGAGATTCTGATTTCAATGAGATAAGTATTTCATGTTGAATAATGTTCATGAATTTTTATGTAGTTATTAATTCATGCTATAACATTGAGATAGTAAATCATGTATGCTTCTAGCATTCATATTTCTCTTCGAGATAGTTGAGTTCCATGAACTTTTAATAATCTCTCTTTGTAATGCTTCCAGGACGGATCGAGAAGCAAGAGGGTGATGAGAGATCGCATAGAGAGGAAGAGCTTGAGTCATCCTGTGAGGAAGTCATGCCGACTGAAGAAATGGTCAAGCATGGAGTCAGCTCACAGCCATGCGACTGAGTTGGTAGCTGAAGACATCTCTCAAAGAGGAAGAACCTATTCAGGTTGTCATTGTGATCAGTTTCTTCTAAGAGGAGGAATTAACTTTCAGAGGGAGTCTGACAATTCATCAAAAGCAACCTTGGACGAGGAGGTTAGGAGGTTGATGCAAGTCAGAGGGAGTCTACTGAACCAAAAGAGGATGGTGATTTAGTTGAGCCTTTGCAACCTATTGATGGGCCTACTGACATTGTTATTGGTAGAAAGAGACCTCTATGGGCTAGGAAAACAATGCAGGAGGCAGAAAAGTTTGCAGCCCCTAGAGGAACATTCAGAGAAAGCAAAAGACCTCAGAAGTTTTCAAGCTATGTTGCATTGATGAGTCAAATGATTGAATCTGAGCCTTCTAGTGTTGAGGAAGCTTCAAGTCAGCAAGTATGGAAAGATGCTATGGCTGAAGAATATCAATCTATCCTCAAGAACGATGTTTGGGACATTGTACCTAGACCAAAAGGCAAATTTGTTGTATCTTCTAAGTGGCTTTTCAAGATCAAGCATGCGGTTGATGGAAACATTGAGAAGTACAAGGCTAGATTTGTGGCTAGGGGGTTCTCTCAAAAAGAGGGAATAGACTATGAGGAAACATTTGCTCCAGTTGCTCGTTATACCTCCATCAGGACTATCATTTCCATTGCAACAGCTAAAGGATAAAAGTTACACCAGATGGACGTGAAGACAACATTTCTAAATGGTGTAATTGAAGAAGAGGTATACATTGAGCCACCTGATGGATTGAGGTTCATAGGAAGGAGTCTCATGTTTGCAGATTGAAGAAGGCTTTGCATGGCCTTAAGCAGGCTGCTCATGCTTGGTATGAGAGGATTGATCGATACTTGTTGAGCTTGGGCTTCTCCAAGAATGATGCTGATTCAAATCTATATTTCAAGGTAATTAATGGTGATGCCTTGATCTTCTTTTTTTTTTAGACTGCAGGAATCGGGTAGCACGACCCCCTATAAACTACAGTGCGCCTGGTAAACTTTTTAACGTGACCGGCGGCGCTGGCGCAACACGCCCTCCGGTACCACGGGGGTGGGGGAGACTAGACCTCGTGACCAATCTCCACAGTGAAGCCTTGATCTTGTTTCTCTATGTTGATGATCTATTTCTTACTGTAGAAGAACACCTCATTACCAAATGCAAGGAGTTGGCTTCTAAATTTGAAATGAAGGATCATCAGTACATGCATTACTTCCTTGGTTTAGAAGTATGGCAGAGGCCTAATGAGATCATTCTAAGTCAAGTGAAGTATACAATAGACATCTTGAAGAGATTTGGTATGATAGATTGCAAATCCATGTCTACACCTATGGAAACCAATTTTCAGAAGTTAAAAGAGGCTGTAGCTAGTTCAAATCTGGTGGATCCTACTATGTTCGGGCAGTTGATTGGATCATTGATGTATCTAGTCAATACTAGACCAGATATTTGGTATGCAGTGAATGCACTGAGTTAGTTCATGTGTGAACCAAGGCAAATACACCTAGTTGCAGCAAAGCATATCTTGAGATACTTGCGTGGCACAGTTGGGTATGGCTTGAGATATTCTTCTGATATGCACTTAAAGCTGCATGGTTATACTAATTCTGATTGGGCAGGGTGTGTTGCTGATCGAAATAGCACCTCTGGATGTTGTTTCAATTTGGGGTCTGCGATGATCTCCTAGTGTAGCAGGAAGCAGTCTTCAGTGGCACTGAGCACCATAGAGACCAAGTACATTGTAGCGTGTGTGGCAGTTCGAGAAGCAGTGTGGCTTCAGAAGCTTCTTGTAGGATTGTTTGGACAATCATTGGAGCCAACTGTCATTCATTGTGATAATCAAAGTTGTGTGAAGCTTTCTGTCAATCCAGTGTTTCATGACAAAACCAAACATGTTGAGATCAAATGCCACTATATCAGAGATATGGCATTGAGGAAAGCAATCCAGTTGAGATACATTAGCATTGATGAGTAGACGACAGACATTCTCACCAAGCCTCTCTCCAGAGTAAAGTTTGTGTACTTCCGAGACAAGCTTGGTATTGTGGAGAATGAAGCCCTAGCTGAGAGGGAGACTCAACTTCAGTGATCTTCTGTGATTTGCTTTAATGCATTTCTCTCTGTGAGAGAGATTTGAGGTGCAAGCCCTTGAAAAAATGCATCTTTCTCTATAAGAGAAATTTGAGGTGAAAGTCCTTGTTTCCACCCTCTGGGAGTAGCCATGGTGGATGTCATGTTGAGTGACTTCATGACAACATCATGTGAGAGAGTCCGTGATGATTTTCTTGTACTTGTGTTTATTCACCCTCTGGGAGTATCTATGGTGAACGTCATGTTGAGATGACGACATCACGTTGAGTGATTTCGTGATGGGCACTTGTGCATATATGCTTTACCATACATGGGAGTAGCTATGATGGTTGATATCACGATTGAGTGAATCCGTGATGAGCCCCTTCCACATATGGGTGTAGCCATTGTGGGTGTCATGTTAAGAGATTCCATGACAATGTGTATCGGAAGTATTCCTCCCTAGCTAAGAGGGAGTGTTGATGTTGTAGCTTCGGGCTACATACTTCCGCCTTGATTATTGGACAATAAATTCATATAGCTTAGCGGCTATTCATTTATTTATTAAAGTGAAGAGGCGCTTCACTTGGCAACATAATATAACATTTAATTATTGTGAATAATTAAATGGGGCCGACTTAAAGAAATAATATTTATTATTTATTATTTGTCAATCCTTTATGAGGCCGACCTACTTGAAGAGTCACATCATTTTTGTATTTATACAAGATGGAGTTTGTTCATTTGATTATCAAGTTCATTCATTCATTCGTACTCCTTGAAGAAGTTCGCACTTGAGCAGCAGATCATCACATTGTTGCAGCAAATATATTTCAAGGAGAAATATATTCATTTTGTATCTTCGCATCTAGGAGAGGTTCTATTATTCATATTTCTGCTCTTATTCCAAAATATATAAGCGATATATTTGCTGGGTTTTTTCCCCTCGAGTTGGAGGGTTTTCCCAGGGTATCTTGTGGTGTTCATTGTCTTATGTGTTGCATTTTCTGATTGCTTTCATTTCTGATCCTAAAACTAACACTCTTAAGAAAAGATTGCTTGTATGGTTGTAATTTCAAGTAGACCATGTCACCAACCTCAAAAGTGTATTCAATACAATGTTGATTTACATACTTATTTTGCTGATTTTGAGCATGATGGAGGTTGTCTTGAAAAATTTCAAGCTATCTTTGGCCCTTGGAACCCTGCTGTTAGAAAGAACAAGGTTAATGAAAGTTGGAGCTTCATAACCATGCAAAGCCATTAATAGTGTCATATTGATAGACATGTGATAGGTGGTATTGTAACAATCCTCTCCCAAGTGGGAGCCATTTGATCCATGCCTTTTGATGACCAAAAACACAGTCTCACAAATAGTCTTCCACCCATTTGTTGACAATCTCAATTTTCCCATCTATTTGGGGGCAGTAGCTAGTACTGAGAGTAAGTTTAGTTCCTATCAAATGAAATAGCTCCCACCAAAACAAGCTTAGGAAGTGACTATCGCAATCACTCAATATTTTTAGGCAACTAATGGAGCCTAAACACTTATTTGAAAAACAAATCAGCAACTTGAAGTGTCTTGTAATATAAGGAAATGGGAAAACAATGTGCATACTTTGTGAGTCTATCCAGAACAACATAAATGCAATCCTTACCTTACACCTTAGGGAGAACAGTGATAAATTTCATCGAAATACTTTTACATTTTTTATTTGGAATGGGTAGGGATTGCAACAAAGTAGCTGTAAATGATTGCTCTATTTTGTTTTTCTGACAAACTAAACATTCTCTAATGTGCTTAAGGACATCATATTTAAGTCCTTTCCATACAAATCTTTCTTGAATCTACTTATAGGTCATAAAATACCCTTGATGACCAGCTAAGGGAGTAATATCAACAATCCTTAAAATCTTATCCATCATTTTAGATTTAGGCATCGAGAAAGACTCTATCCTTGTATAGGATAATTTTATTAACCACTACATACTTGTCGTCCTTCAATTTCCCTTTCAATATTTCAGTGGCAAAGGTGTTTTTAGAATATTGTATTGAAATTTGAACCTTCCAATTTGCTGAAATTTCTATGATAGAACATAAAGTGGGTTTTCTAGAAATGCATCAGCCATGATGTTCTTTTTCCCCCTTACATATTCAATATCGAAATTGTATGCTTGAAGTTTACTTATTCATTTCGGTTGTCTTTCAGTAAGATCCTTTTGACTGAGGAAATATTTCAAACTATTGTGATCAATCTTCATCACAAACTTACCACCAACAAGGTATTGCTTGAACTTGGTCAAAGTATGCAAGATGGCCAACATTTCCTTGTCATAAATCGAGAAACCTTTTTCAATCCTTCTGACTTTGCAACTCTCAAAAGCAATAGGATGCTTATTTTGCATCAAAATAGCCTCAATCCCTTCTTCAAAAGCATCACATTCTAACACAAAAGTAAGAGAAATCTAGAATGATTAACATTGAACAAGAACTCATCACCTCTTTGATTTTGTCAAAAGTATGTTGTGTTGAATTAGACCATGTGAAAGCCTTTTTCTTTGCGAAATCAGTCAACGGAGTTGCCAACTAAGAAAACCCCTTCACAAATCTTTAGTAATAGCTGCAAAGATAGAAGAATCCTCTTAATCGAGTTAATGTTTTTGGAGTATGTCATCCAAGAAGACCAAAACAAATTTCCTTAACTGTTTATTGAACACTTAGTTCATTCATGATTGGAATGTAGCATGAGCATTAGTCAAACCTTGACTAAGAGTTCATAGTATCCATAATGACACCTAAAACACTCTCTTATGAACATTTTCATGAACTCTAATTTAGTGGTACCCCAATCTGGGATCTATTTTAGAAAAATAGACAACACCATGTAATTCATCATAAGTTCATCAATCTTGGGAATTGGATATTTGTTCTTGATGGTCTTTTTGTTTAGAGCTCGATAGTCAGTGCACACCCTCAATCCCATCTTTCTTTTTGACCAAAACTACTGAAGCAATTGGGCTTGAACTTGGCTTGATGTTACCCATATCAGGGAGCTCTTTAATGACTTTTTCAATCTCTTCTTTAAGTGGTGATAACAGGTTTAGCTCCTTCCTATAACTCAGTGATATGCTAAAATCCACTATGTGGTGGCCTCATAAGAGGTATGCCACTGAAAACCTTATTGTGCTTGTCCAAAAGAGACTAAACATCAACATGGTATGATTTTTTATCATCTAAAGAAACAATAGACATAATTAAGCATTGGGCTGCCATGCAATTTGATGATGATGGAAAGTCCTCTCCGTATGTTTAGCTGAAACAATTTTTGGAACACCATTAGAAATTTTACGAAATACCACCTTTTTACCATTTGAATGGAACTTGAGCTCCATGGTTTGGATTTTTGAGTAATCTCTCCCAAAGAATGCAACCACTGAACTCTGAACACTGCATCAATATCTCTTATGTTGACAACATAGAATTCATCATGTTATGAAATAACTTGCACAATAGAATAATATAATATGAATATGATACAATTATTTGATAATAATATGCCCCTTCAAGGGGGATACCTCCAATAGTTTCCAATAAGAACACAATACTCAACATGATGATAATAACCCACCTATACCTCTTATGTATACTATAATTATGCTTAGGATATTACCCAAACTGACCTGGATAACCCTATATAAGCCTTAGGCCTACTTAAATAACTAAATAACAATATAATAATGATAATATGACTTAATTTAGAGTTAAGGTAGCCACAAGCCGACTACTCATAACACTATACACACTGTAGGGGCAGGGGCATAACATTGCCCTTCTCTTTACAAAAACATTGTCCTCAATGCTAACTTTTTCTTTTTCTTCTTTTTCTTCTTTTTCATCTCCTTTTTTACTTTCACTTCTTCTATTGCTGCTTCTTGTTCTTGTTCTTCTTGTTCCTACTCTTGTTCTTGCTCTTATTCTTGTTCTTGTTCTTTCTCTTTCTCTTGCTCTTTTTTTTGTTCTACTTCTTGTTCTTTTTTCTTTTTCTTCTTTTTTATGGCTACAAGGCCTAGGTTGCTCTTTCCTAGAAAAATCTCCCAAAAATTAGGTTTTTTGCAGCCTTGAGAGAGAAAATTTGTTGGAAACCCTAATTATTCAATAAATCCTTAATTATGATCCAATTACTTCAAAAAATTTATTGTAGTCTCCTCTTTTACTGATTCAAAACCCACTAAAAATTATGAATAAATTTAGCAAGGTTTGGAAGATATGTGCTTTCCAAATAAACTGTGAAGAAACACTAATTCTGAAATAAATCACTCAATTTTGTTCCAATTCCTAGAAAATATGGATTGTAGCTTCTTGAATATGCTCTTCAAAAACCCTTTAAAAATCATAGAAAAATTTGCCAAAATTTGGGAGATATTCGTTTCACAAAATGACCTCCAAAATTGAAAAAAAAATGCCTCGTCATTCTGGTGCCAAGATCATGCTTTGATACCACTTGTTATGAAATAACTTGCACAATAGAATAATATAATAGAAATATGATGCAATTACTTGATAATAATATGCCACTTCGAGGGGGCAACCTCCTAATCCACTTCGAGGGGGATACCTCCAATAGTCTCCAATAAGAACACAATACTCAACATGACGATAATAACCTACCTATACCGCCTATATATACCATACTTATGCTTAGGATATCACTCAGGCTGACCTAGACAACCCTATATAAGCCTTAGGCCTGCCTATATAACTAAATACCAATATGATAATGATAATATGATTTAATTAAGAGTTAAGGTAACCACAAGCCAACTACTCAAACACTATACACACTATAGGGGTAGGGGCATAACATATCATTTACCTCATAATTTCCCAACATGAGACTTATTTTGGGAATCTTCATTATGCATTGAATAGAAAAATCATCAACAACCATTACATTGAAGTCTTCAAAGTCTTCAATTTTTAGGTCTCTTTTTGCAACAATCCCTTCATCAATGAAATTATGAGTTGCTTTGAAACCAATGAGGACAACAATCTATTGTTTGCATAAAACTTGAAAGACTTTAAAAGCTTTATATTTTGGAGTACCAGAAAGTTTGGCAAGAGTACCTCCTAAAGTATCTTTTACTTTTTGATCTTCTTGCAAAAGCTCTTCTTCTTCACTTTCTAGTTCTAACTTTTTACCTCCCAATTCTTCATTTGAAACTACCTCAATGTGGTGCACTTGTCTCTTTCTAAGACATCTATGGCTTGGTGCCCTGTTGGACTAACCGCCAGCATCTCCCTTCGGGTTCACGACATGATTTAACTGCCTCCCATGGATCTTAACTGACGCTTGTATTGGGCATTAATAGGTCGATCTTTTGGTGCAACGGCAAGGCCAACTATTGGTATCAGAGCCGGTCACGGGTTCAAACCCTTCGGGTGACGTTGAGGGGGGGATTGTTGGACTAACCGCCAGCATCTCCCTTCGGGTTCGCAACATGGTTTAACCGCCTCCCGTGGATCTTAACTGATGCTTGTATTGGGCATTGACAGGTTGATCTTTTGGTGCAACGGCAAGGCCAACATGCCCATGGCTCTTTGCATGTGAATCAACTTTTCTTCTTCAATTCATATTTTTCCTTTTCTCTTTTCTTGGAGGAAATTTTTTATTTTGATTGAAATGTTTCTAAAAAGGCTTCTTTGGAGGGAGAGTCTTCTTTTAAAATTTACTCTTCACAATGGAAGACTCAAATGCTAGATATTTTTTGATAGCCTCCTATAGAGATGTAGGTTCAAATACTTTGACTAAACCTTTGAGAGGTTCAAAAAGCCTTTAATGAACAACTTTATTAGTGTTCTTTCAGTAATGTTAGGGGCCATAACAGAGTGTTATTGAAAATCAGAAACATGGTTCTCAATACTTTTGTATTGCTTGAGTTGTGCAACTTAAAATGAACTTTGGAGTTTTTCCTATCAAATTTTTCAATAAGTCTTCTATTGAATTCATCATAGGAGTTGATAAGGTTGTGTCTTTCGAGTAACCAACCTATGTTACCACCATTTATGTGTTGTACCCTCAAAAGGAAGAGTGGCAAATTTGATGGCCTCGTCTTTTAACATTGGCCTAAATGACATGTGTGTGTCCATCTTTTGTATCCATACTCTAGTTGTACACTTGCTAGATCCATCAAGTAGAAAAATATAACTTCTCCAAAGCATGTTAGAAATCTCATTGGACAACTTGAGGTCTAGGTTTAGGTCTAAGGTCTTCTTTAGAAGAGCTCTATATTCAGCAAAACAAGCTGCATGTCATCCACCATTAGATTTTTGAGTTTCAACTTCAGAAACCTTTTTCTCCCTACAAAGGAAAGTAGGTTGGAAAGGTTTAGTAGCTAAACCATTGACAATCCTTTGAGTGTTGGTGTGAGTGATATTGCAATTATTAGCCCCAAAAATACTTCCCTCACCATTCTAATGTTGAGGCAATCATAGTGTTTTGCATGGTAAGAAACAACAGAGCCAACATGTTTGTAAGGCGTTCTAGCCCTTGTATAAGTTTTTTATATCTTTCCTCTAGAGAATCTTCTTCCCCCATAGCTCTTTTTTTTTTCTTTTGCCATATTAGTATGTTTTGACATAATTTTTGAAGGCAAAAACTCTACTTTTTTATTCTTTGGGAATTGAAACTTTTTTTTTGTGATTTCTCTCAAATAATATTTGTTTGCTCTATCACTAGGATGTATAGGAATTATAACTTTGCATGAAGAGGATCAGCTTTGAAAAATAGGTTGCCAAAACCACCAACTTTGATACCACTATAATATCTCTTTTAGGACATTAGTTCAAATTTATATTAAATTTTTGCAATCCCTTGAATCCCAACTCTTTTTGATCACCAAGTTCTCGATGTACACAAGTTGAGAGCATACAAAGATTAGAATGAAGACAATGGAGTTAAACAAAAAGATATTGGCAACTAGCCGTCTAATTTACAATAGAAACAAGTAATAGAATTGATCAAGCCAACATGGTTGATAGAGATATAGAAATTCTTGTCAAGCCAAACTAACTAAATACAAGCAAAAATGCATCAATGCTAAAATGACAAACTATATCATCCGATTTTGATACATGTCAAGATGGTGGACAGTACTGAAAATAAAGAAAGGATCCATGGATAAACCAACCAGGATCTTTTACAATAAAGTACAAGATTCAACAGTGAACCATCTAGGATCTTTAGAAATTAAATAAGCTATTGGTGGTAAACCGTCCAATCATTAAAACATTGGATTTTGATAAATACTAATATTATTCAATTGATTATTTAGTAAACACAAAAGATTGAAATCAATATATCATTAAATTGGAAACAATTCGGTACCTTGCATGATGAGTTGACATCCAAATAGGTTGATATAAGCATGGTAATAATATTTAGAAGTTTTTGCAAATGAAACCCACTGCAAAAAGGGGATAATAGGTTGTTGAATATTTTGAAAACCTCTGTTGTAGTGGTGCAACCCCTCCTTTATGATTGGTACAGTTTGAGAATAACTTAATAAGAATTGTGATTAGGTTTGAGGAGTATGGTGCAAACTGCAACATATAGAAGCTTGGTACAACCTCACATGGTTCTATGATCAATAAAAATAGTCCAATGGACATTGTAGATTGATGTTGAATAAGAATACAGCCTGTTATTGCCTTGTAGAGGAAGTATGGTTGACAAGATAATGCAGGAGCATTCGAGTCCACAAGCAATCTTGCATCAACCAAAAATATTTCCTTTTTAGTTCAGTTGTTTGGTTTCTGGTAGTGTTAGTTTTGGTTAGTTGCTCAAGGGGATTTTCATAAACAACTTCGGAAAGTCAATGATGTCACTTTGAAGAAGAGCCAAATGGGTACTCATAGTTCTAATTTGGTGAAATCCGATGAAAATTGAGCAAGTTATGGCTTTGCAGGCTTTTAATGTGCTACTAGACTTTTGCGGGGAATTGCTAATGAACTGTAACTTTGTGGGGTTTTAGATTGTTGCCGGTTGTAGACTTTTGGTCCGTAACAAAACTTTGCAAAAGTTTCTAAGTGAATCCAAACTTTGTTTTGGCCAAATGCCTTGCCAGTTCCAATAGTTTTTCCCCTATGTTCCACCAAGTTTCTAGGACGAGAGGATGTGGGGATGTGTTTTGGGACGACAGGGGCAGCAAAGGGGACGGCTATATAAAAAAGCATTTTTTTTTTGTAATATAGGGAAATTTCAAATATTCATATGATAACATCGATAAGGCATTCATCATATTGGCATATACATTAGAAAATCCTTAAAACACAACAATAGAGTTCACATGAGAGTCGAACAAATTCATATTTAATTGCTTCCATAATTCATTGTCAATGTACATATGATATAAAATTAAAAAATAGTAATATTGCATACACCAAAATGGCCAAAGGCTACAAGTTTGCACTACAAATGTTAAAATGGCAAAGTCAAAAATGTCAAACTGTAAATCATAGTGATGGAAAGTATGAGGTTGTCTTTAAACAGCATCTCCCAACACTGCATCAAAATCAAAGTCTGAATCTAAGTCACTGCCACTATGAGTATGAGGAGTTGGCTTATCTAATGGGACTCCAACCAACCCCTGTTGTGTGATCTCATCAATTTGGGTGGCATCCTCTGGATCAACATCCCACTTTAAAGCTGGAATCTACCGATACTCTAAAGTTTGACGATCTTGGAGTCACAAAGCACTATGCCAAACCACCAATTGTAATGTCCCCAATTCCAAGGGTAGTCACCATGGAGTCAATTTAATTAATTTAATATTAATTTGTCCTGAAATATTTTGGACAATTATATTTAATTAATTAATTTATTGCTAAAGTGACTATAATAATTGTGGTGGTCAAATATTTAATAAAAGTCAGTTTACAAAAGCAGAATATTTAATAAGGTGGTGAAGTATAAAAGGGGAAAAAGGAAATGAATTTAGGATCATCTTTTGAAAATGTATCATCGCAAGCAATTTCGAGAGCACAACTTTCAGGAGACTCGAGGACAAAAACTCTTGAGCAGGTGGGTTGGACAAAAATCTAATTTATCTATTGGGTGGATTCATTTCCCAATTCACAATTGGGATTCGTTGTATGAAATTTGGGAAGTCTTCTTCGAAGACAAATTTCAGATGCGTTGATCAAATTATCAGAATTTATACAAATATACAGAGGTAGTTGTGGACACCACGATTTGAATAAATTGTTACAAAATGGTCAAATGATTATAAATTGGGCGAGAGATTTATATATATATCATGGCAGCAAATCATTTTATAGTGTGACCTGTGCTATGGAAGTTGGGTCGATTATTCATCATAGGGGCTGATTAATAACTAGCAGCTTTATTGAGGTTGATAGGAATAATGTTAGCTAGATTAATTGAGAAGAGCCACTGGTCAAAGGAAGAGATTGGCGATGCTAGGTGACAACTAGGAGGTTGACTTGGATGTGGCATCCGTAGAAGACTTTAAATTAAACTTCAACTTGCCGTAAGGACTATTGACAGCCACCTACCCTATAAAGAACCGTGACCTTATAAAGATATCACGCCTTATAAAATTTGACACAGATCTGAAAGGTTGTTGGGGCTGGGTGAATGTTGCCATCCTTTAGGCAACGTCGCTACATATAGATGCTACTGCCACTGTCAACAACATGGTTTGGGAGAATAGATAATTAACATCACTAGCATGGATATCATTCTGTGGACAATGGTGACTTCTTTGGAAGCCAAAACCCAAGGTTAGCACCAAAGACCAATCATTATATTGGACCAGGCGTACCAGCATCAATTAAATTGGAGGGCGACCTACAGGCCAGCACAATATATGTACCTGTGTTCTGAAATAATAATAATTACAATCTTTCATAGCAGATATACAAATTATTGATAGATATTGATAAGATGAATGAATATGTCTCTTACCCAATTGCTATATTTAGTAAGCAATGACATTAAATGATTCTTGAGAGTAATGATTGAAGAACTAAACAAGTTTATAAGTGTTGGAAATGTTGTCATTGATGTCAAAAAGGGTTTCATTGTCTAAGCATAGTATCATTGATGTATGGATGAGATTGTTAGAAGTTTGTCATTGATGTCAAAGAAGAGATCCAAGTATGTGGTGCCACAATGTCATCAAAATTATTTATAAGATTGTGGAGTGAGTGGAGCAAGAACTTATGGTTAACTGGAAGTATTCTTGTGAAGACTGATTCTTGAAATAAGTAAAGCTTATTCTGAAAATATAACTACAGATGTAAATCATTCATCTATGATACAAGGAGGACTGTATTTATTGGGAATCTTCCATTTGATGTGAAGGATGAGGAACTATATTAGCTACTTGTTGAAACTGTACCTATGTGTCTTGTGTTGAAGCTGTTCAGGTTATAAGTGATCATGAACAAGCATGGAAAAGACATTGCATATGTTCAAGAGGATGGATGCTGCTAATCTGGTTCTAAAGAGGAAAGACTAGAAGTCTTAGGTGGTGTAAGGCTCAGCCTGATTCAAATGAAAGACCAAAATCTGATGTGACTCCAAGAGATCAAGCAGCAGCGATTGACAGTGATTAATGAGCATAAGGTTTAGCAACTAAGGATTATAGTATAAGTGCAGCGACTCCTTTATAAGGCAGAAATTATATTTATGAAAAGAAGCATCTAATTATTATGTAGACAACAATTTATAATAAAGGAGCAGCAACTACCCTTGTTAAGATGAAGCAACTTATGCTAAAGATCAAGTTTATATTTAATTATGGTGGCAGCATATGAAGTTGTGGATTAAAGAATATCAAACAATAAAATGATTTAAAAGTGAAATTAGAGATTGTAAAGTGCAGTTATCATCATTCACAAAAGAAGCGATTCTTTATAAGGCAGCATTTATATTAATAAAAAAAGCAGATAAGACAAAATTAAGAAAAGGACAAAATTCCATATGAAAGTCGTATGAGACGAAAATAAATAAGACAAAAATAAAAAGGAATTGGAAATCAATTCTTCAAAGCAGCAATGGAAATTATTAAAGGGCTGTGACTTAAAATCAACGATAGATAGAGATTTGTTTAGATAGTCATGACAGTGATTACCATTGTTTATATTAATTATAAAAGGCAGCAATCTTCTATAAGGAGACGTCACTATTCTTGAAGGAGGTGTAACCAATAACTATGTTAGATAATGTGAATAAGCATTAAAGGAAGAAGCAATTATTTATGAAAAGGTATGATCTGTTTCTTGAATGTGTCTATTTGTTATGAAGGGTGATGTCTCTGCAAGGAACCATCCCTCTTAGAAAGATATAAAATCATCTTGTGAGGTTGTGAAGAAGGGTGTGTTGTGGAGTGAAAGATAAATAAGTATATCATATACACCAGCAGATGGAGAGCAAGTTTTAAGAAGGTTATTTGCAGATTATATAAGGAGATTGTGAGAAGTTTTATGGCAGATTTGTAATAAATTTAATGAGGAGATTGCAATCTGTTTTATGGCAAGTTTGTAATCAACATTATTGCAGATTTATGATTAGCAGATTTAAGAGGAGAATTATAGCAGATTGAAAAAAAGAGTTATAGCAAAGTTTGTGAAGACAATTTGAATGAGGGGTTGGTGCCTTTAGTGGGCTGATGCTCACAAATTGAATGAGGGGTTGCTACCTCTAGAATTTGTAAAAAGAAGTTTCGAAAGCAAATTTTTTGCCGTGGTTTTCTCCCGCAAGGTTTTCCATGTAAATCGTGTGTTCTACTTGTGTTGCGTGATTGTTTCATCTTATGTTGTTGTTATTATATTGATAAGCTTATGGTATTAAGTTTAAAATGGTAAAGATTGTTGCTCAGTATAACCATCAATAAGTATTCTCAATACTAAATTCAGAATCAAAGATACAGCCAAACAATTTGACAAAATGACAGCCAAGTAAACAGATTGGAATTGTTTAAAATTTTGATATCAAAGTGGTCAAGAATCTTACTGTCCTCAATGGAATAGTACAATTCCTTTTTTGAGCTTGTATGGTCTTTTGGAAGCCCAAAATAGGTCTACAATATGAAACCAAAATGTATGGTTAGCAATGAAATAGTATATTTCTTTTAGTCGTTGAAATTGCACAACAGCAGGTGGTACAAATCACTTTGGAATTGGTACGGCAACATTTGGAGTCTCTAAAAGTTGTATTCAAACTTCTATAGTAGTATGGGCAATAGGATTAGAGGGTACGACCACATTTGACTTTACAAGACAATGCAACTTTTTCCCTCAAAAGGATCAGCCTACCAATGATGTTTGCTCATCAAAATAATTCTAAAAGACATGCAATAATAATAATAATATAATACTCTCCACAAAATCCAACAATCATCACACATCTCTATACAAGTTAATGTTCTCTTTGTAGGGGGCCTTTGAAGTAGCTTTCTGCTCTCATCTTACAAGGGGGAATATTAGAGTTTAGGTTTCGAGTTCTTTGAACATGGTACTTGGAGAAACATCAAGATTTCAAGTTCTTTGAGCATGGTACTTGGAGACTTTTCAAATTATCCATTGAGGATTTGTCATTGCAGCATATTGCTGCAGCATCTCATTTTCAACTTAACACCTAAGATTGCACACTTCATTTTGGTTTTTGATGACTATACATGAAGTGAGATCATCATATACCTTCATTTTCAACATTGTTTTTTCTGCCATTGGAGCAGTTTTTTATGTGTCAATATCAAGTGGTTCACATTTTCAGCTTGACAAAAAGTTAGGTCATTCAGTGCATGCTTCACCACACTTTTGGGTTTCTCATGGGCGAATTCAGCCTGGGTTATTCAAGTAACAAAGTGTAGTGGGCACACTTTTGGACTATACTCATGAGCATCATCAGCCTAGGTTCTCCAGGTTTTACTCATAGAAGTGACAAAAGCAGAAATTGAACAACCTTCTTTTGCAAATTTCATCATTCAAGAAAATGGTGGTGACAAATCTCATAACAAATGGCTGTGACATTCTCTCCAAATAAAATATAGTATCCTAGAAAGCTGAGTTGACTTGAGAAAACAAATTAAGGTCTAAATACCAAATCCACATCTTGGTTCTTGAAAAATTGGAGGGAATCACTCAGGAAAAACCTTTTGTAGAACATTGGAGTTTCATATCAAGGAAAAGAGGTGCCATAAACAAATTGCCCAATGTGCATCACAAACAGTGGTTCTATCACTACTCCTATGGATTGAGGGGGGGCCTGTAACAATATTGTACATAATCCTAGGACCTGTTTAAAGTACAGGTACCCGCATTTTTTGGTGTTTTTTTTACTACACTTAAAACAATTTCTCTTGTGCAACAAATACAATGAGCATATGTCAATGTAATGTTTCTTGTCTTGCTTTGCCCTAGAACTTGCTTGTTGATTAGGTTTAGGATTTCTTCTTTTCAAATGAATGTTCTCTTTAATGAAGTAATCTTGGATTGAAATCTACATTCACCATATGAACAATATTTCCACATACACATATGTCTGTTAGCATTAATATCCAGATATCCAAATATGAACATAATCACAAAACAGTTATTAAGACATATGAGGAGTGGCATGAGTAGATCCGCCGTGAAGTCCTTTGCCAAGCCTAAGAGGTTGTATACCACAACCCTCTCTTCTCGGCGACTTAGTACCTGCTTTCTCTACCCATGTCATCACTTTGAAAGACACTTAACATACTGGGGGAAGCCAGCAGAGCTTATAAGTGGTCTAGGCCTACCACCCCTCCATGGCCTAGGCAGATTCTTGAGTGAGACTCTCACCCCTCCATGGCCCACCCATGCCTTTGGACTGGGCAGAATCTTAAGTGGAATTTCCACCCCTCCTTGACCCATCCTTGCCTTGGGTTCCGGGGACGGAATCTTGAGTGGGGTTTCTAGGCACCACTTTTCTCAAGCCCTTCCTCCCTAGTAGGTTTGCAAACACTCAAAAGACAATCTTTAAGCAATCAAGTACATCATTTATTCTATCACAAGAAATCATTCATTAAATATTCTTATTAACATCTAGGCAATATGCATACATATGTAACCAACGATTTGTAAAAAAGATAGCAATCTGCAGTGATGAACTGGCATGATTCTCTTTTGTTTCATGGCCCATAGGTCTCTTCTCCTTAATCGATTCATCTGTTCTTACACTTAGAAGATATCGTTAGTGTGAATCAAATAAATAAGAATTTATTTTTCGATCCTCATATTAAAGCATCGTAATTACTTATAAGGCTCAATAATTGCTGTCAGCATCATTATTGCCTAATCGAATATAATACATATATATATTTTATATATCAATATATGTATATACTTATAATATAAATGTATTATATTTAAATTCTTAATTCATAAGCTGATTATTTAAATACAGAATTACTTACCTATTTCATTAATATATTTATTAGTTAATTATTTACATCTCAGAAAATACTTACCTCCTCCAGCCACCGATCTGCTATCTATCCCTTTATTCCTTCATCAATTAGAATATGTTTTTGATATTTTTTTTTTATTCATCCACATCCCATTCGATTCTTCTTCCCCCCCAAATCCATGCGTATCTGTTTTGGATTTATCTTCTTTTTATAATCTGTTTTGTCAACAGTCATGACCGTTTGCTTGTATAGATCTTTCTTAAGGGACATGCCCTTTGGTGACTATCGCATCCTTTAGAAAGACATGTTATGACTGCCCCCGTTTAATCGTGGCTTTGTAATTAGAGATTGCCCTAAAGTATTAGGGACCGATGCATTAAATAATTAGGAGTTGACGCATTAGGAACCCATACAAGTACTTCATGGTTATTATTATTATTATGATAATACCAAATGTTCTATTCTTGAATTATAATAATTGTATATTATAATTATAATATATTTAAATCGTCATTATTTATATTTATATTTTTGACATTTATTTTATTTGGTTATTTATATTTCAATAATTCATATTTTAATACTAAAATATAATAGCATTACATTGTTGATATGTACTTTGTTATTTTTATTTATTTATTTATTTGCATTTCAATGTGTTACACCTTGGGAACATGACAGTCAAAGAACCATGCAGTTATTTATATTAATGAAAACATGGCTTAATGATGAAATTATATGGCATTTTGAAAGTGTTTCATACCTCAGCAATGTTTAGGAGATTCTTTAGAGTGACGCATAAATGTAATCTGGAAACCTGCAACTGATCTTAATTTCTAGCTATTTGCTGAAAGTTGAAACTAAAAAACTTTCATTCCTAATATGTCACTAGTCAAACATACATCCATAATATCTAAAGTCCATAGTTGCAGACATTGTGATTTAATTGAGAAAGTCCTTATCTTTTGGTTTCTGGATTTATTCCTAAGAAAGATTTTTACCATTATGATCTAAACTGATATTTTACCCTTTCCATTTTGTTGCTTTGTTGTAACCAGTGTGCCAAATGTATGAATTTTCTTGTTTCGCTGACATATATTTCATTATCCAACTGACAATTTATGGATGGTATGCAGGCTCTTACATCATATGTCTTACGAATTGTGTTCCTAGAACAAATTCCATCGGTTGTCGGTCTTTCTGGAGCTGCAATTGTTTTTGTATCAACCGTGATCATAGCATACTTTGGAAGGGATAAGATTCCAGATTCTTAATTGTAATTATTGACCACCACTCCTGGTGTAGGATTAATTTATTAGTTCATTTATATTCAGAAGATAATCCATCCTTCATTATTCTTTGTGTGGTCCACACTTTCAATTTCTGTTGTAGAAAAATATTCATATTGGCTAATTTAAATTTTGACCAGAGTATTCAATGTTAATATCTTTCTTTACCTGCAATATATTATGGACTGTGCTTTTGGATTCTTCTTGTTAGCAGGTACGATCTCTCTGTTGTGAAATCGTTAGAGAAAATACATTGGCCGTTTTATAAATCTTTCCATATTAAACAAGAGATGGTAACAGAGTCACTCATGCTCAGTCAATTCATTTCTATTAGTATATTGTTTGCCAAACTAGAATGTCCATGATATAAATAGTTATTGAAGAAAACCATCTTAAAATATTGCAGAGTACAAAAGAAAATGTGACAATACAAATAAAACTTAGAAGAGTAAAATCCCAACCGTCTTACCTTATTTACCATGGAATTCTTTCAAAATCTTTGTTGTCCAAGCACCAACCTTTTTCTTTTCTACGAACTTTTATATAAACATAATGGAGACGTGGACATTTGCAAACAATTGTATAAAAAGTAATAGTTACTATCATGCAAGTTACTTCTGGCCATCTAAACTATATAGATCATTAGCAGATGCTAGACCGGAAAAAACAAACTTGGATGAAGCAGAATAACAAGTGGTTGAACAAGTGGGACATCAAACTGCATGAGTGTCATGGCACCAATAGTGAAATAAAAAACTATGTGAGGGAAAAATTTAGGACTGCCATGTGGTCAAATCAGATTGGACGAAAAAAAGCATACTACATCAAAGAGTTCAACCCAACAAAGGATCATGGGGAAAAAATCTATTTAGGCGCAGCTATTAAGGGGAAGGCGAGGTTGTTAGTTGTGCAATTGAAAACTGGATCGCACCATCTTAGATGCGAGACTGGTAGGTGGAAGATACCTAAAGAGACTTGGGAAGAAAGAACGTGCGTATTCTGTAATAAGGGGGCGGTGGAGACGGAATGGCACTTCGTCATGGAATGCACATCTTATGAAGATATCTGCAATCAGTACACAAATAGTTTGGGGGTGGACAATATGCAGTAGTTATTTGAGGAGGATAAGATCAATCAGACGGCCAGCCTTCTAGTCAAAATCAATAGTAGGAGGTCCGACTTGGAAAAGAGCTTGAAGACAAATTAAGTTGTTTGTCTCGGTCCCATAGACTGTTTAATCTCGTGGACGTCATTAAAATCTTTCATTCATTCATGTTGGTGTGTGTTTTGAATACGCCACCATACACAGAATAAAATGCCCAAGGACACTTTATCCTCTCTTGAAAAGTAATTGCAAATATCTAGAAGATAATACAATGACTCCAATGTTTCTTTTGGCCAGGTTATGACATATGGACAAGGTCAGTGGGCGTTGTGATTTGCTGGTAATCACAAGGGGACTTACATAAAATTCATTTCTCGGGTCGAGGACTTAGACAGTTTTATCATTGAGGCTCTTTAGATGGGTGTTTCAGATATTCCAAAAAAAAAGGCAAAAGGATAAGGGTTTAGAAATCTAAACTACGCCTAAGAACTCAAGAGACGGCAGTGACGAGATAAAATAGGGTAACCACACTTTGTTTCGCCTCCTTTGGACAACTACGCAAAGTGGGTGCAATCTTCAAAGGAAGTGATAATAATTTTCATGTTTGAATTGAAAACAAACAGAAGTTAAGCATCCACAAATCAACGGCTCAAACTAACTTTACACATCAAATGCAAATCATCCATTTGACAAAAGTATGAGCTAAATTTTATCTACCACTGCTATCAAATCTATCATCCATTTAACAAACATATGAATCAAATACTAATCTAATTCTACTCTAAGTGTTTAAGGAGAAATATTAAACCTTGCACACTATTTGAAAACAAAAGTGATTCTAAGCAAATCATGCACTAGAGCTTTTATTGACGGAAATAGTCTTGTCGCAACAATATTATACTACTCACTTCACAAATTGTAAATGAGAGTAATCAAGTTTATATAGAGTTCATGAATTTGAATAAAAGGCTCAGATTAAAAATGAGCCAACGGCCAAGATCAAAACAAATAAACCCTAATTAGGGTTTCCCAAAATGACTTCAGTAAACAGAGAGTTGACAGGGTGATGTGGCGCTTGGAGCTATTTTCAAGGAATTACATCTCGATCCTCCCACGTTGCTGTGTGTTTGATGAATCTGGACACGATCAAGGCAACTTCATCCATGGTGACCTGAGGAAGCATTCCGATCCTAAATTCCAGTTTGTCCACACTCTCGGCGCATCTGGCAAAGGTATCCTCCCACTCTGGCTTGGTCTTCTCAAAAGACTCTCGGATGCTTAAGAAGTTCGCCAATTTGGCCTAGTCCTGCTTCAAAATAGGTCCTGTGATGGCAAAGATGCCTTCTTGGACCTTCCCTTTCAAAACCTCTAACTGCAGGTCATTCTCTCGTAGAGCCTCCTTATCCAAGATATCGGCGATCATTTTGAGAAGTTTGGCCTGAACTTCTTTGACTTGTTCTTCCAATCTGATACCATCAACCTTCACCCTCTCCAAGACTTCGTCTCGTGCCGTCAAGGCCCAATACCAGGTGTGGAAGTCATAGGTTGCTCCTGCTGCAATAACACCCCCGTCTATCAGCTCCTGCTTAGGAACTCCTTTTAGAATCCTAAGGCAAGGGATTATCCTATCTTGCACATCCGGAAGGTTATCCCACACCTCTGCCAAAGCGGCTAGCCTAGAAAGTAGGGCAGTGGCTTGACCATAAACCAAAGTCAACCTCTCTACGAATGCCTCAGCTTCAGTCCCTTTCGCTGCTATCCATTCTTTGGCTTCCCGAACTGTGACCACGTTTTCTTCTATCTCCTTAACGGCCCCCTGTGAAGAGTTCGGGAGTAGAGGAGCTGTCGTGTTGTCTTGATCAAGTGGCTTGATCAAGTGCTGAATATACTCCTTTAGGCGCTCAATTTCTAATTGGCACTCCTTCCTCTTGGCTACCTCCTTTGCCAACCTTGACTTGATAGTGGACACAGAATTGTCCAAGTCTTCAATTTCTTGGCCCTTCGTGGTTGGACCCAAGTCAATGGTTGTGATAGCATAATCTTGTGGAGCCATGTCCCCTATGGCCTATCCATTGTAGGCACTGCGATCTGCACTGTCTTGTTGCTGGCTCCATCTCTCTGTATGCTCGAGAATTTCTTTGTTGGCTTCTTAACTGCAGTCTGCGTAAGTCTGGCCAAGAAGTCAGCAGTGTTATCCTCTTCTGGCTCCTCCATTGGCGCCTGTACTTTCAGCCTCTCCCTTAGCCAATCCGGGATCGTCGGCTGCTCTATGCCTTCATCCTCCGGCCTGTCTTCTCTGTCAGGAACGTCCAGAATTCCCCTAAGGGCTGAAATCATTCCTTCTTGGAAATCCTCGTTTTGGGTGTCCACATCTTCATCATCGGACTCCAATATTTCTGTGCCCGTGGGAGATGGTGGCACATCTTCATCCGGCTGAGGCTCCATATTGTTTTCCGGAATCGGGGAAGGATCCCTAATGTCAGCCAGTGAAGCATCTACAGTAGCCAACATCTCCTCAATATTCCTAGATGCGGCCGAGTGTGAAGGCTTTACCTTAGCCTGCTTCTGAACTGGCTCCTTGCCTGCAGCTATCTCCTTCCTTTTCTTGGAAGTGGTGGCCTCTATCATCTCTACGCCCTAAGATGCGTTCGCATTGGAAGAATAGGATTCTGCCTCACTCAACATATCATAAGTTAAGGTTATCCTTTTTCGCCTAAGTTCCTGAATCTGTTGATCAACCCACCACTGCGTATACTTGATGACAGGTCTTATCAAAGTATATAAATCGGCGTGCTCGGATTCTGACCACCTGACTACCGGTAAATGCAAACTCTCATCAAAGTGCGGCTGTACCTGCTGTCCATCTTCCTCCAATTGATCCGGCACTCGATAAAGTTTTGTTGCTCTGATCAAACTGACAGGCAATCTGGACCACATCTTTCGCCTAACCTCAAACTCGTCCGCAGCGTTTGCTCAGAAATCTTCCAGTTCAACCCTATGCTTGTACCTCCTTCCATCCACCGTCTTGATGTGATGATGTGGGTCGAAGTGGCTCCTAGATGGATAGGTAGCAAAAAGATAATGTTGAATCTCGAGCCTGGCACTATCTGCTACCTATGATGATGGACAAGACTCTAGCATGTTCCCTATAAAGAAGGGAAAGGTTACTGCCGCCTTTTGTTTTGTCCGTTGGAGGCCTTGAAATTCTTCTAGCTGTCTTATTACTTCCAACAGGACCATCTTGTTAGTTGGGAAAATGGGCAGACAATATGGGCTCCCAGTGAATCCTTGGATTCTGATGTAAGTATATCGGGGATACTGGATAAACCAAGATCCATATTTGCCAATCAGCTTCTTGGCCTCAAGAGTCAGCCGTTGATGCGTCCCTCCCTGGAGTATCCTGGTGATATACATAAGGAAGGTGTCATGAGCTCGCCGAAAGTGCGCCTTTTCTTTCAACTGCAATTGTGGATAGCAGTCGTATGCCTTCAGCTCATTTGATTCACTGCCGACCGTGCCCTTGCATATCAAGCCTGCATACTTGTAAGTCCTAGCCAACATGTAGATGACATAAGAACTCATATAAAACGTTTTAGTTTTCTCTAAGTTGACAAGCTGCTCGTGGAGGTTGTTGCTAATCATTCGTGACCAGTTAAACATCTTTACGCCCTCTATGATGTCCTCAATAAAATAGTACATTCATGGCTCAAATGGCGCCCCCAAAGGACTGCTTGCTATTATGTTTAGCAAGATAATGATGTCTTCGTAGTCCTCTTTGAAGTCCGTACGCATCAACTTCTTGAGCATTTTCTTGACCGACGGCCTAGGCTTGTCCAGCCATGACTTGTTGATGTTGGCGGCACAAAGGTCAGGCTGCTCATCATACAATCTCTGGGCATCTTCCTTAGTTTTATAAGTGGTCTTAGGATACAAAGGAATGCCAAAGGCCTCTTGTATGGCCAACTCTCCCAGATGTGCCAATATTCTCCCGTCAAGCGCCACAATTTGTCTCAACTCAGCATTATAATGAAGCGCACACTCCACCATCAATTCAGCACATTCAAGCACAGGTGGAAATCCGACAGCTTGAAAGATTCCATTTCTTACCATTCTCTTGGCTGCAGGCGTGGGTAAAGGCCCATTGTGCCCATATACTCTTCTCTTGAATTCATCGAGGTCTATATGACCAAGATTGGTGTCCGAGATGTTCTTCCATTTTGATTTTATTTTAGTCTCTGGCTGCGATCCTTTGTTTGCGAACTTCATCTGTGCTTGTCTGGACGTCTCTTCTTGATTGACTGTCAACCTGCAAGTACAAAATGCTTAACATTAATATAAGAACTTTTAAAATCAAACTACTCCAGGATGTAACTTAGACAAAATCGCACTTTCAGCTTATTAAATTAAAATTTCTGTCAAAAAGCAAGTTGAAAGTAATCAAATTTGCCCATCTGTGAATGAAAGTCGTGTCGGAAAGAAAGTAGAAGATAGAAACGAGGCACAAACACATTGTCGATTAATTTCCAAACCTCAAAGATTGTGTTTTGGCTGCAAATGAATTTAAAAATTCTGAAAATCTGCCAGAGGAAGTGCGCCAATATGCTGGGAAGTACGATTTTCAACAAAGAAATAAATTATTTCTCTCTAAAAATCACGCCTATCAACAATAAATTACTTCCTTGATTCTCACAACAACGTTACTTGCACTAAATTTTCCTTCGCAAATGATTCCCAGAAGATTCGAGAAAGATAGCTTCTTCTCAGCCGAAATTGTGAAGAAATGAGTTGCTGAAACTCATTTTATGGCTGAGAAGTGCGATTTTCCTCAAAGAATTGTTTTCTTTTCTCTTATTTTCTTCCAATTTTTAGAAACATTTTTCTTCTCAGATCGGCAAGTTTCTAATTTCACTTTCAGTTGTCGAGACAAGTTTCTAATTTTCATCTTTGTGCCATCTCTGTTTGAGATTTTCGAATCTCTCAAAAAATTGCCTAAGTGTTGGAGAAAATATCAAAAGATATTAAATTAATTGTTTAAAATTAATTTTCCAACGTACTTTAAATCTTCGAATCATGGCAATTTTAAATTTACCTAAGGCAAAATAATTTAATCTTCCAAATAATCTCCAGACTTCGAATTTTTTAATTAAAATTCCCTAAGTGTTGGGAAATAATTAAAAATATCAAAATATTTAATATTCCAACCCGTTCAACCTTGATACATGGTTAAATTTGTTTGTTCGAGGCCAAATATTTCTTTTCAAATTGTCTGCCTAGCCAAAATGTGCTCAATAGTTCATCTGCCAAATTTCAACTCTCTAGGCGGAGTTCTGACCCTTCTGGACATTTTTATTTAGCCAAACGATTCATCTTCTGGGTTGGGCGAACTTGGAGATCTCTGCCACTTTGCCATTTTTTATTAGTGCCTTAGGAATTTTTCCAAGCTGAGAGGGGCGGATTTCATGGTTGCTCTGCCAAACACTCTTCATTTTATGCCAAAGAATTTCATTCCGTTGTGTTGAGGAGTGATTTTCGTGCCGGCCAAACCTCTTCTTCCTCTGGACATTTCTCCGTTTTTCATGCCTTAGAAAAATTTACCTTTCAAAGTTGGACAAATTTCTTGCAATTCCTTGCCAATGGCGTATCTTAATCTCCATTTGTCTAAAGCGGACTTCACACTTTCCTTGCCATGGCGAGTTTTATTCGTGCCTTGTCCAATGGTGGACTTCACTTGTATTGGCCATTTAATCCATCACAAGGTGACTTTCTTTGCAATTTCACCCCTTCCAAACATCTTGGAGTGAACCCCTTCATATTTTTACCCTTCTCCAACTTCTTGGGGTGGACTTCTCATACCTCTTGCCATTTTAGCATATGGCGGACTTCATAGACTTCATGCCGTTGACTTCTTTGGGCGGACTTTGACCATTTTGTGCCATGGGCGGACTTGGCTCTCTCCATGCCATGGGCGGACTTGCCTTGTCTTGCGCCATCCACTCTTCTCCTTTGGGCGGACTTCATGTTCTTCATGCCAAGGGCGGACTTGGCTTCCTCCTTGCCAAGGGCGGACTTGGCTATCCTTGTGCCATGGCGGACTTGGTGACCTCCATGCCATGGGCGGACTTCAGCCTTGGCTTGCCAATGGCTACCTTTGGCATGCCAAAGGTAGGGCGGACTTCTTAGACTTCATGCCATTCTTTCCTTGAGGGCGCCATCTTCATGACTTAGCCATTTTTCAAAACTTTTGCCATTTTTACCTTGATTCTTTTGACATTTGGAGGCGTGTTGACTTCTTGCCTGATGGGATCCAAAAATAGAAACTTTCTAAAAATAGAAAAAGCAAAAAGCATCCCTAAAAAATAGGAACTCCAGAATGGCCTAAAAATGCCGAAAATCAAAAAAGCAAAAAGCAAAAAAGCAGAATCCCTAAAAAATAGGAAGTGTCAGAATTGACCGAAAGCAATGGCGTTCCTCGTCTACTAGGTCTTCTGAGCATTTCCATGACGTTTAAGCATTCAAATGGGTTCAAAATCTCACCTTGGCCGAACTGACTCTCAAAAGTTATTCAAATTTAGGACTCTAAACTGGCGATTCAGAAGGCGACATCAAAACTAGGGGGTCCCCATTTGCAATGGGGCGATGTGTGAAATAGGTCACAACAATTCATTAGCTGACATTGGACAACATAAGGCAATTCTTATGTCGGTTGTCTGGCATTACTACAACTCAACAGTACTGTCCACATAATGTAGACCGAGCAAATTGTCATAATCATCATCCTTCTTGAGATACTCTTGAACTACAATTATATGTAATTCAAAGAGCAAAAGGAAGTTCAATCATCAACATTCATGAAATTCTGTGTACGTAAGCATTTCACAATGCAAGGGAGCTTGCATGCATGCACGCGAGGTAACATAAACGGCTTTTATTCAATTTGTAATTGTTAGGACCCAATGTTCTATTTTCTGACAGGGAAAGGATTACAAGGTAAAAAGTTACCATTGGAGACATTTCTTTGCCTGTTTGGCCTTAAGGCTTCAATTGGGACAATCTTTGTTGTTAACCGCACTTGGAGATTGAACCCGACCATAACCCTTGGGAGCAATATTCTTAATAATATATGTCCAGCAATCACGTTTGAATCATCTGAGCACATTGTTGAACTTGAACCTATCCACAATCTCCAAATGCTGATTCTTTTTCTTCGAAGGCATATGGGAACAAATTGAGACTTTTAAAGTGAGGAGCAAAACTTGTTAGGCAGTATGAAATTGTGAACAAGGCATTAGGATGGTAATACTGATTTAAGGAGGTGCAGTAGTAACAAAGCAGTAAGTAGATATCATCTAATTGTAAGAAGTGTGTGTCCTATCGCTTGTAGGCACCAATAAATGAAATGGAAAAATGTAACTCTTATTATCATAAGACGGGAAGGTAGAAAATGTATAAATTTAAAAATTATAATTTATAATAATCAATTACAAGCATTAATAAATATTGATTGTTGTAACTGTGTTGGAGAATAATATTTTTTCTATTAATAAAAAAGTTGATATAAAAAATTTACACAGTTCAATCCAGAAACAACTAGCACTTATAAATGTCAAGATGAGATTTGTTTTATTCCAAATGTATTTTATGGTTGTATATAAAATGTTTTAAGAATTTAATTATGATAATGATGAAATTATCTAAATTTATATTAATATCACCTTTATCTACAATAGCAATCAAGTTTTATCTAATTACAATACATGCCCACACCCACAACCATACCATGAATTAGATAAATTTACGAATATAATATTATTAATGAAATAAATATCATTACATTAACAATAAATGTTTGAGACACTTAAGATGCTTGTCATTTTTGTATTGCATCACAAAAAAGTCAAATATTTTTTTGATCTATGTGTTCTTTATAATAAGAATTCAACTTTTTGATTCTATAGTTTTTGAGATAAATGATATTTTAGTTATTTTTCTAAAAGAAAAAACTTATTTTATTGTCAACAATAAGAAACAACTAGCTATTTAAAAAAAATAATCGTCAGTTAAAAAACACTATTAATAACAATAGTAGTGTAAAAAAATGTATCCTTTCACAGTTAAAAAGCACTATTAATAACAATAGTAGTGTAAAAAAATGCATCCTTTCACATTTTCATACTTGTTTGGGCCTTCCTAATTAAAATGGATTTAATAATGCCTTAATTTGGTGTAGAAAAATTATACTTTTACATTTTCACACTTGTTTGGGTCCTTTTAATTAAATTGAGTTTAATTATGCCTTATTAAGCTCTATTTTACATCTACAAGCCTAATAAATTACATTTTTCGAAAAAGAAACTTGATAATAATTAATGCCGACACATAATTAAACTCTTTGAGCAATGCGTTGTAGGAACAGGGACTTGGGACCTATTCGCCCATGGGTCCTCCCTAGGCCTTGGAACCCATTTTTAAAACATGTTTTGGCAATATTTTTAACATCCCAAATTCAAATTTCAAATGTCGGCTTGTAATGTTTAATTTTCGAGAAATTAAGGATAAATGTTTATAAATACAAAGTTTTTTTATCAAATCAAATTTAAGTTTCAAGAAATTTTGAAGAGCAATTTCACAAGAGTAAATATTGTTGTCAAGAGCATTCAACAACAGATTTTTTCATCATTTGTTCTAGCATTCAAGATCCGTCCATTATGTCAAAGCCTTCTTGCATTATGCATGTTTTTGGAGCTAACATTGTGATGTAGGTTTCAAGATCTAATCCAAGTATTTAAGTCAAAGATTAAAGTGTCAAGATCCACATCCAATTTAGCCATTTCATGCAAGTTTCAGTCCTTCATAGATCTTCATTCAAAGGTCTATTCAAGGGTTTGTTGAGTGATAACATAGCATTGTTCATTGTTCATTCCCTCTTACATGCTTTATTTCAATTCAAGGTTTAATTACCAAAACAGGGTTTGACAAAGCCAAACCCCCATTCACCCAAAAATAAACATTTTTCCCTCTCTTTGTGTGGCAGATTTGCAAGTTCATAGGTTGAAGAAAAGTTGAAGATCTCAAAAGTGCAAAATCACAAAGTTGCATTTGTTGTCATCTCATAGAAACTCAAATTTCGAATTTATTTTTGACTGTTCGACTGTGAAACCCAAAGAATTTGGAAGTGTAGACGTAGGAGCAGAGGACCCATAAATCAATTTTGGAAAGCCCTACAAAGACCCATTCGCTTATAGGTGACCAAGACAACTTCCAGAAACAACATTTTGTAATAGGCGCACAACATTTTCCCCTTCTCAGATTTGCTAGAGGTTTGTTGTTTCTATTAGTCATGTGTTTCATCTATCAAATCCAACCTTTGCATGCCATGAATGAGTGCATTTGGTATTTTTAATCTTTCTCCCAAAACCCATGTTCAATCATTTCTGTCAAAAAGCTCTCAGGACACTTTGCAACCATTTTTGAAGCAAGTTTTAAGTGTCCACTCATCCAATTTGCACAAAGTTGATTGTTTTTGTTAGAGCTATGCTTCATCTACATGAATCAGTTCTTAGGTTACAAATTTGAGGTCATTTGTTATTTTATTTTCATCTCCCAAAAGTGTTGTTTGAACTTTACCCCCCATCCACACACACAAAGGAAATTGTCAAATCTTCCATAGAATCGTCTCACCTAAGGGTTGAAAGTGAATTCTATCTTGAAGGATCTCATTTTCTGAATGGAATAGAAAATGGGTAGGTTCATTACACCCTATTTTTCCCTTTCTATTTATAGTAAGTTTGATGAAACATTCCAAATTTAGTATAAAACCTTATGTGTTTTGAACCTTGCCCCCTTTCTCTATGTTTCATTATGGTGAACCTGAGTATTTTAACATTCTAATTTTTTTATTTGGAGTGCATTCAAACCCTAGATCTAGGATTTGCATAAGTTTGCATTGCATTGCATTCTTTTACATCTCATTTAGGGTTGTTAAAATTGCATTAGTTTGCATTGCATAGAGGGTTTTAAATTTATATTTTTGCATTGTTTAAATCTGAAAAATTTATAACTTTACATACATATCACATTATTTTTGCATAGTACTTGCATATTAGTGTATGTTCAATTGTTCATATTCAAAAAATAAGTCAAAATTGCATTTCAAAAAGAGTCATATAGTTCATCATTTGTCACTAATTCTACTTGCATTAGGTCATCAAATTTTGGAAAAAAATGTCACAGAAGTTATAGTCTGAAACCTGGTACAAAAAACACTTAAAACAACTTAGAAATTATATTTTTCATTTCTCTAAAACCCCGAGCAAGGACCCATTCGCCTATGGGCGAATGAGTCCCTATATAAGCATTTAAGACAATATTTTGGGTGACTTTTAGACTTTGTTTTATCTTTTTGTTGTTGTCCTCGGATCTGAGCATTGGTTTTCTGAAATAGCATGTTTCTAATTCAAGTTATTGCTTCTTTAGTTAGATCTTGCAACATTTTGGAAAACATTTCTTGCATATTTCAGTTGAGAATAGTGTTAGATTTATGTACTTTTCCTTTACTTTCAACATCATTTCATAGCTTAGATAAATTATTTTACATTTTGAAATCATTAGGAAGCATAAACAAAAACCAAAAACATCAAACAAAAGCTAAATCCTTCAAACCCTTTAGTTGTGATGACTTTGACATGTTAGATGAAGCCCTTGAGGACTTCATCTCACCTAGATCATCCACTAAAGCTTCAGTACAAGAGAAGGCAAGCATAGATAATCATGACAATCAGAGTTGCTCTTCTCCCAATACCTCTCCTACTTGTGACGAAGGTATTTTGGTGTTAGAAGACCCAATTATTGAGCGTCATGAGAACTTTGTTTGTCCCTCTTTCAATGCTACATTTCTCTCAACAAACACTAAGATGGATGGCATATATGAAGATGTTAAGTTCACATTAGATCCCCCCTCACTAAAAGGTCATCTAGGTAACTTAGTTGAGGTTATGAATGCACAAATTGGATCTCCTTTAATTAGTGAGCCTCCTAAATCACCTCCCATCATAGGACCTTGTAAATTATCCCCAGGAGATATATGGAAATTTACAATGCAACTTGATAGTAACAATGTTTCACATCAACCGAGTTATGTAATACCATTGCTCACACATATAATACAAGGAAAAATAGGCAACCACAAACCACTCCCGCTTCATTACCATTGCCTCAACCTATTTTGCCTAGTGCTCCTCGTTTGCCTTTACATGACAAAAAGGAGCATGATTTTGTTGAACAACTTACAAATACTCCTACTAAGATATCCTTATGGGATCTTATTCAAACATCACCTACATACAATAGGATGCTCCAAGAAATCTCGCAAAAGAATGATAGCCAATTTTCTATGAAGTTGAATGATGTAGCAACCTCCTTTGATTGTATGCAAGTAACAATTTTGGATATCACATTCCCTTTACATGAATTACTCTCGCTTGAGATCCAAAATAAACATGAAGCCTTGATGATAAAGGTGATCATTAATGAAACTATAGTTAGGTGCACTCTCATAGACAATGGAGCAAGTCTTAATGTTTGTAGCATTGATCTCCAAGATAAAATTGGCGTGGAAAGAAGCTTATTTAACTCAATGATGTTAATATTTGTGGCTTTTGACAATGTTAATAGGCAACCATTAGGAATGATCACATTATTGAGGTCGGACCTGTAGTTTTTCCTACCCCTATCCATATAATGCTAGTACCTCTTTCATACAACCTTCTCCTAAGGAGACCATGGATTCATGCTATGAAAGGAGTCCCATCTACTCTTCACCTTGAGATGAAATTTCAATACAACAACAAGATATACATGGTTAAAGCAGATGAACAAAGCTATAAATCACAAGTTCAATATGATCATGACACTTCCAACTCCCTTAATACTTTGATTCCATCTTCCAAAGTAGAACATATACAAGTTGATATTAATCCTTATTGTCTTTCACCTACAACAAAACTTTTTAGTGATGATTGGGGGTCATTAAATTTTACACCTCATTTCAAAGAAGTCCAAAAATTCACCCTCAAAGTCCAAAGAGACATATACAAACTATTCATCTTCAAACACATGTTTTAGGGATGATTGGGGTTCATTAGATTTTACACCCTCGTTTATGGTAGAGTACAAAATCTCACAATCTACACTTACAAACCCTTGTGTTTCATCTTCTCAACTTGGTTCTACATCAACAACATCACCCCATGGTGGTGATGGGGGCGCTTCAACTTCCATCCCTCATGATAGGAAGATGCGTAACTTTAAGAAACTTAAAAAGGATTAGTGTTCTCGTGAAGAAGCCAATCCTTCTCAAAAGTATACAACCTCTTCATCTGAGTTGGAAGAATGTTATGGTCTTGGATACAAACTCCTTTCTAAACATGGATATAATGAAAACGTGGAGCAAAATGATAGAGATCAACTAAAGTCTATACCGTACTTTTTCAAGAAAGATCTAGGTTACCACCTTTATCTCCATCTCCATTTAATGCCTTATCATCTACTGTGTGTATGACATCTTGTAATGAGAAATAAATGTCCCCTACTATTGATCAAGAGAATATCTTGTCGAGGCTTCTCAAAGCCCACTTGATTACTCTTCCTCAAAAAACACGAAAGAAATTTTACAAGAGTTCATTTCGTTCATATCATAGAGTTCATGGTCTTTCTACTAATGAATGTAAGGTTTTGAGTGATAAAATTCAACATCTTAAACATTGTGGTGCTCTTCCTTGTGTTGGTGCACCTACTTCCTGTAATTGATACTGATTTTCATCCTATCATATTGCTCATCACTATGTGGCATTAGTATCTTTATGTGTCTTCCTCATTGCCATTCATGGTGGTACAATCTCAAGTGCAACCATATCTTGGTAGCAACATGATAGTTCTTGGTGGTTGTCTTTGTCTCTATGATTGGGGGGCAACGATAGCTAGTCTTTGGGAGGTGTGCATTCTTTCCAAGGATCCTCTCATTCTCTCTTTCTACTTTGTAAACGTAATCAAATCTTTCACAAATAGGATCCTAATACCTAAGAATAAACTAAGTTCAGAAATTTTGTGTAAGACAATTCTAAGTCAAAATGTAATTTCCAGAATTCTTCACTAACTGGGATTTCCAGATTTCCTTTTATAAGTGAATGTACTAAATGCAAAACATTAATTAATTTTGATGTTTTCATATCAATGGGAAGCCACCATAAATATGATGGAGACCCGCCTCTAAGAGGTACGTCTCAAGAGAGGATGTGTCTCCACAAGTGGAGACCCGTCCGCTCAAGAGACGTGTCTCTTTGAGCCTCCAGATCTCTTCTCTCTTAATGACAGTTAGTTTAGTGTCTAAACACACACAAACTAAGGTGGCGGATACAAATAAAATTCTGAATTTATTTAGTATAGAATTTAGACATCATTTAATATATTTCAAATTTTATCACTGCTTTATAAATTCGATTTCACTTATATTCTTAATTTGATTTATTCGGAAGAATAGCCTGGATCTTAACTAACCGAAGCTACCTTTCATCAACACTCCCTCTTAGCTAGGGACGATATTTCAAATCAAATAAGTGAAGATATCACCTTCACATGTGGTATCGAAGACATGGTATGCTTTTCTCAATATTGTCAAGTCACATGGCATTCTTCATACACATCTTCATTATTCAACACTCCCTCTTTAACTAGGGAGGATAACTTCTAAAAGTGATATCACCTAACTCGTGATATCAGAAGATATGGTATGCTTATGAAAGTGTCAAGTCACATGACATTCTCCATAACACATCTTTATTATGGTATGTGCACTGACATCAAGTCACATGATGTCTACCATAATTCATGGCATATCCACGGATATAAATATCCACCATGATTATCTCTTAAGGATCATAATGATCTTCAAATGATATCAAGTCACATGATATCAATCAAAGTGTCCAAGAGATACTATCATGACATGTCCATAGATATCAAGTCACATGATATCTATCATGATAGTTTATCATTGTAGAGTCGTCACTTTACAATGTCAAATACAAGTGCTCATTATTAGAAAGATCGTCACCTTTCAATAATGTACACAGGGGAGTAGGCCCATAAAGTCATGGAGTCACACACATGACAAAAGAGTTTACACATTAAACATCTTTATATATTAGTACAATTTATAAACAATTTGTATTTCAAACATAAATAACAAATTACATTTCAACCATACCAAGTTTCTTCCTGAAGTGCTCTACCTTGATCCGGGAGAGAGGCTTGGTGAGAATGTTTGCAGTTTGATCATTTGTACTAATATACTCCAACTGGATCACTTTCCTTTCCACCATATCTCTTACATAATGATAGGGGATCTCAATGTGCTTAGATCTATCATGAAAGATAGGATTCACAGAGAGTTTTATACAACTCTGATTATCACAAAGAATAATTGTAGGATTCAAGGGTTCACCAAAGAGTCCCACTAGCAATTTACGAAGCCACACTGCTTCTCTTGCTCCCATTGAGGCTGCAATGTATTCAGCTTCCGTTGAGCTCTGTGCAACTAAAGATTGTTTTCTGCAAATCCAGGAGATCATAGCTGATCCTAAACTTAAGCAACATCCTGATGTGTTTTTCCGATCGGTTACACTTCCAGCCCAATCTGAATCGGAGTGCCCATGTAGATCTAGTTGATCATTCTTGTAAAGAATACCATATCCAATAGTGCCTTGAAGATATCTCAAAAAATGTTTCACAGCCATTAAGTGAATTTCCTTTGGTTCACACATGAACTAGCTGAGAACATTTACTGCATAGCAAATATCAAGTCTAGTATTAACCAGATACATCAAGGATCCAATCATCTGTCTGTAAAGGGTTGGATCTGCAAATTTGGATTTTGCTGCTGCTTCTTTCAATTTGTGAAGGTTGGTTTCCATAGGTGTAGACATCGGTCTACACTCCAACATTCCAAATCTTTTCAGAATGTCAATAGTATACTTCCCTTGATTTAGTATAATGCCTTCTAATTTCTGCCATACTTCCAAACCGAGGAAGTAGTGTAGAATACCCAAGTCTTTCATGTCAAATTCAGAAATTGGATCCTGTTTCCCTTGAGCAATGAGGTGATCTTCTCCTATTATCAGTAGGTCATCAACATATAAAATAATTATAAGCATATCACCTTTGATTACCTTAAAGTAGAGATTGGAGTCAGCATCATATTTGGAAAATCCTAATCCCAAGAGATAGTTGTCAATTCTTTCATACTAGACCCTGGGAGCCTATTTAAGTCCATAGAGAGCTTTATTCAGCCTGCACACATGTGAGTTAGATTTATGTATCACAAAACCTTCAGGCTGTTCCAAATAGACTTCCTCTTCAATGGTTCCATTCAGGAAGGCAATTTTCACATCCATTTGATGAATCTTCCAGCCTTTAGCTGCTGCAATGGCTAATACTACTCTTACTGATGTGTAATGGGCAACAGGTGCAAATGTTTCTTCATAATCAATGCCTTCCTTTTGAGAAGAACCTCTAGCCACAAAACGTGCTTTATGTTTTTCTATACTGCCATCAGCAGCATGCTTGATTTTGAAGAGCCATTTAGAAGAGACAACAGATTTCTCTTTTGGTCTAGGCACTATGTCCCATACATCATTCTTTAGGATGGACTGATATTCCTTCGTCATTGCATCCGTCCAAGCTTGATGTCTGAAGGCTTCTGTAAAACTGGTAGGTTCAAAGTTTATGATGTTGTTCATTAAAGCAACATAGCTAGAGAATCGTTTGGGTCTTTTACTCTCCCTGAACGTTCCTTTAGGTGCTGCATGATCCTCTGCTTCTTTGATCATCTTCCTGGCCCAAAGTGGTCTCTTTCTGCCGATGTCATTTGTATCCTCATTTGAAGTGGCAAGAAGTTCATGTGGCATTTCCTCAGGATGCTCTCTCTGAATCTCAGGAGCAGGTTCCATTTCAGGTACTCTAGGGGAATAGGTTTTTGTCTCACTAGAACTTCTTGCCCTCTTGAATGCAATGTCTTCTTCAAAGATGACATCTCTGCTCAACTCAATTTGTTTATGCCCGGGTATAAATATTTTGTATGCTTTGGAGGTTTCACTATAACCCACAAATACTCCCTTCTTTCCAGAAGGTTCTAGTTTGGATCTCTTTTCTTTGGGTACATGAATATAGACAGGATAGCCAAAAATCCTAAGATGACTAATGTCAGGTTTTATGCCAGTAAAGGCTTCTTCGGGAGTTTTGTTATCAAGATGAGAATGAGGACATCTATTTTGGATATAGATAGTAGTCCTAGAGGCTTTTGTCCAGAAGGACGTTTCAATGTTTTGGTCCAGCAACATTGCCTTAGCAGCTTCTACAATGGTTCTATTTTTTCTCTCAGCAACCCCATTCCGTTGAGGGTTGTAGGCAACTATGAACTCCCTCTTAATTCCAGCACTCATGCAGAATTCTTTAAAAATCTCATAGGTATATTCTTTCACATTGTCTATCCTTAAGGTTTTTATTTTCTTTTCGGAGAAGTTTTCAGTGAGGGCTTTAAACTCTTTGAACCTTTTGAGGATTTCTATTGACTCTTTACACTTAAGGAAATAGATCCAGGTTTTCCTAGAGAAGTCATCTACAAATATGACATAGTATAGAAATCCTGCTTTAGAAGGTACAGACATGGGTCCACAAAGATCAGAGTGAACCAGTTCTAACACATTAAGGGTTTTACTCAGGCTATTCTGAAAGGATCCCTTAGTATTCTTTCCTAGGGCACAACCTTTACAAGTTCCCTCATGAGATGGTTTTAGCTTGGGTAATCCTGTAACAAGTTTTTCCATAGAAGGTAGGGCACGGAAATGGAGGTGTCCTAATCTTCTATGCCAGATTTCATTTGTATCAATAGTGTCAAGGGTAAGGGCTTGTTTAACCTCAGTGCATAGTTTGTAAAGGTAGCCTTGTCTTATGCCTTTGGTATGGGCTTTCTTGATAGTTGAGTTCTTAGGCCATACTAGAACTTTACCATCCATAAATGTAACTTTGTAACCATTGTCTTCAAGGGTAGAGATGGATATAAGATTTCTCTTTATTCCAGGTACAAATAAGACTCCAGTGAGTTGCAGAGTAATCCCAGATTTCAACTTGATGGAACACGTTCCAACCCCTTTTACAGGGTATGCAGAATCATCCCTGATGGTTACTTCTTCATCAGACTTTTCAGTCATGGAGTCCAAGTGTTCTCTGAACCCCGTGATGTGTCTGGATGAACCACTATCAATTACCCAAATTTGAGTGTTGTCAGATACTTGACTAGAAAGGGTTGTATAGAACACAAAGTTCTCAATTTTCTTAGGTTCAGCCTCTGGTTCACTAATAGTTTCTCTCATAAGTGAGTCTAGTTTATTCTGTTTTAGGATTATCATGATTCTAAATTTCCATGATGCAAATTTATCTGCTCTTGCAAGACGATCTTCAGATCTGATCACAATTGACATTATGAAGAATGTGATGTGAATTCGATTTTAGAAAATACAAATTTCTTGAGCAATCTGATTTTATATTTGATTTGGATTCACACAACGTGGCTCTGATACCATGTAAATGTAATCAAATCTTTCAAAAATAGGATCCTAATACCTAAGAATAATCTAAGTTCAGAAATCTGTGTAAGACAATTCTAAGTCAAAATGTAATTTCCAGAATTCTTCACTAACTGCAATTTCCAAATTTCCTTTTATAAGCAAATGTACTGAATGCGGAACATTAATTAATTTTGATGTTTGCATATCAATGGGAAGCCACCATAAATATGATGGAGACCCGCCTCTAAGAGGTACGTCTCAAGAGAGGACGTGTCTCCACAAGTGGAGACCCGTCCGCTCAAGAGACGTGTCTCTTTGAGCCCGCGGATCTCTTCTCTCTTAATGACAGTTAGTTTAGTGTCTAAACACACACAAACTAAGGTGGGGGATATGAATAAAATTCCAAATTTATTTAATACAAAATTTAGACATCATTTAATATATTTTGAATTTTATCACTGCTTTATAAATTCGATTTCACTTATATTCTTAATTTGATTTATTCAGAAGAATAGCCTAGATCTTAACTGACCGAAGCTACCTTTCATCAACATACTTAAAATACTAGCATAGCAAGCATGTTGATATTTTAAGTGGACGGAATATTGTCCCCCATTTGTTGTTTGCATGTTCCCTTAAGTGATACATCTTCTATGAAGTGTGATTATTCCATTAGCATTATTTTTATTGGCATCAACATTTTGGTGGAGTGAAAAAGACACTGAGAGGGGGGGAGGGTGAATCAGTGTCATAAACTGATTTAACAAATTCTACATAAACTGAAACAAGGCAGATTTATTCTCTCATTTATCAATGATTAACTCATCCATATATTGAATGCAATCACATATAACTGTAATGAGAAGTATGACAGTGAAACTTAGCATAAAAAAGAATTCACACGATGAATCATTGAAACACAGATAAACAATGTGACACAAGATATGTCGAGTGGAAAACCCTCCTGGGGTAGAAAAACCACTCCTAAACTGCTACCTTTCTAGGCTTATATTAAAAACCACTTTTGACAATGCCTTATAGGCTGATTTCTAAGCACCAACTCAAGGAGCACCAACCCCTCATTTTGAAATACCAATTTCAAGGAGCACCAACCCCTTTTTTGTTTTCAGTAAGACATACAATGATACAGAGGATCTCTTTGTTTCACTCTTTTCTCTCAAGTGCCTCTTGACGGACAATACCTAAAATTCTCAAAGTTCAAGAATGAACCTTCAGAATTCCAGCCATTATCAAGTCTTAAGACAACTTGATATTGAACATATATTCCAGATTTTCAATCTAAAAAATAAAGCATTTCTGCTTGTGTAGACAAATACAGTAGCTATTCTTTCTCACTGGTTTTCACAGGCTTTTCTCAAGTTCAAGGAACAGTTATGTCTTTTTCTCTATTTTTCTTCATACATATATTTCTTAATTACATTACAAAAAATTACCACACAATAACTCATCTCAAATCATTTTAAAGAAAAAAGGTAATTTTTAATGTACCCCACTTATGTCGAATCTATTTGCCAAGTATTGCAGTGATTCGGAGAAGTGTTCAGCATGGTGGATTTCTTCTGACATAATGGTCAAGGAAAATGCATTTTTAGAAAGAAGACTGAACCCTGTCCACATAAGGAGCCTGCACAGGAAATGCTAATAGAAACAGAATAAAGCAATATATACCATGCACAAAAATACCCTCGAATACTACTGCAATAGAAAATATAACCGAAAAGCCCATTATTGTGCACCCAAGAACAACTACCACCGATACCAAAAGAAAGACATAAGTATTTTGTAGAAAGCATGATTACCCACCAACGAAAACATCATCCCCAAAAGCAAGACCAAAAAATGATATGATAAGATATCTGGGTATCTATTTCAGATTATGAGAAACTGAAATGCAACATTTCTGACCACAGAAAATAAACCCATTTGATCATTTTTCAAAAAAGAGAAAACAACTGTCATCTATTTTTGTGCCAAGATAAGTAACAGTCCCTCAAAATTTGAATGATAAGATGAATACTTGATGTGAATGATAGAGAATCTGTCATGGAGAAAATTTACCAAACCGACAGAATAGAAAAACAACAAAACTTCTTCCAAGTTCGAGCCTTCACCCAAAGACAAGCGACAGACAAAGACACCGACCATGGCAAGGATCTTGCAGATAGCTCCATAGTTGTCAATGAGTAGCAATAAGTCAAAAAAAATGACTGAGTAACGGCAAAGAGCTAATCTCTATGGAGGCAGCAAAGCTAGGGTACCAAACCCTCAAGCTTGTGTAAAACAATACGATTGCCCTAACCTTTCCTTTGCAAAGCAATCGATGCCATTTCCAAGAATTGATAAAGTTTGAAGTCCGAAAGGACTGAATTCATAAGTAGAAAACTCATAATGCATTCTGAATTCCACGGTCAAGCCAATGTAATGCATGCCGACAATCTCATTACCTCTGAAATGCATACAAACCGTCGATCAACATCATCAATGGTAAGCTTTAATCGATGTTCAATAATCAAGCAAGTAAGAATGTTGACACAATTATGTCCATAATAATTTGTCATGACCACTTAAAACAAATGCCGATTACCTTAGACATCTAGGCATTATTGCAAGAGTCGATGTCAGTCACTTTCCAAGTGACTTGACACATATTACCTCATATATGTTGTCGGCCTTAAGGCCTAGTGAAATATCAAACATAAGACCCGATTCCAAGCTAATATGAAGTTCAATTTATTGACCTTGATTCAAAGCCATTTGCCATGTCATGAAGCCCAATATAATCAATGTCTTTTGAAATGTAATAAAGTCTAATACCCATGATAACCATATTAATACCCGAAACATGACTCCCTTTAAAGTCATTTGCCCATGCAAATATCAATTGTATCATATACCCATGCAAATATCAATTGTTTAAGGAAACTCGATAGGGTTTTCTTAAAATTAAAAACCAATTCCTTGATGATTCCAAAATCCAAGTTAACTATAAGCATTACCTGAATGATGCTGAATAGAAAAACACAACTCTGATGTTGTTCAAAAACATTATCAATGCCATGATGTTAGAAACTGAACATGCCAATACCATATAAACCTGTGGATCACTGAAGCCCAATAGCACAAAATGTCAAACCAGAATTATACCACCTGAACATGGAAACATTATCCTGTAAACAAGATCTGCACATGGAGTCAAGAGATCGGTACCATCAAAACCAACATCATAATGTCAAAGTCAAAACCAAGTGTGCCAAGACAGAATATAGACAAGAGTGCCAACCAACTGAATGTAAATAGTGCAACTGATAAACAACCACAAAAATGTCTATTTGAAACACAATATTGTCATCAAGGACAAATACCAAAAGAGAAGCTCAACAAACTCCCCCTTTGTCCTTGATGGAAAAATTGAGCCACCAAACTGAAATACTGAACCAAAACCAAGAGCTCATAATTCTCCCCCTTTTTGTCACAAGGATAAAGGGAAGACAATAGTGAAAAACCAAGAAGCTGCAGATATAGCAATGGAGCAGCAAAGCATGAGCTGCAAAGAGAGCTGACCAGCTCCCCCTATCACCAAGATAGAGTATTAAGATAGCAAAGATTGAGAGACAACTCCCAATCTAGATCAAAGTCTTTCAAATACCTCTTTAGCCAAAGGCTTAGTGAAGATGTCAGCTACCTATTATTGTGTAGGAACATATTGCATAGAAACCTCATTAGCCAACACCTTTTCACGAAGAAAGTGAAATTTAATAGCAATGTGTTTAGTGCGAGAGTGCATAACAGGATTTTTGGAGATATTAATCGCACTAGTATTATCACACATAATAGAAATAGGTTTAGGAACTTCAATACCCATGTCAGATAGAGTTTGTGACATCCAGATTACTTGAGTACAGCAAGAGGTGGCAGCAATATATTCTGCTTTAGCAATGGAGAGTGAAACAGATTCTTGTTTTTTGTTGTGCCATGCCACTAATCGATCACCAAGAAAGAAAGCAGCACCACTAGTGCTTTTCCTATCATCCATACAACCAGCCCAGTCAGAATCAGTATATGCAATTAATGAAAGATCATTGATTCTAGAATACCAGAGTCCATAATCAAGATTGCCCTCAACGTATTTAAGAATCCTTCTAACAACATTAATATGAGATTCTTAAGGAGATGACTAAAATATTGCAACCATGCAAACTGCTTGCATTATGTTAGGTCTAGAAGCTATTAGATATAACAAGTTGCCTATCATTGACCTATAGTCAGTTGGATTTACAGCAAGAGAATCATCAACCTTGTTGAGTTTGCAGTCGGTAACCATTGGAGTGCTAACTGGATGACATTCATCCATTTGAAATTTCTTTAGCATCTCTCTTGCATATTTTTTTTGAGAGAGAAAAATACCAGTTTCAAGTTGAGAGATTTGAAGACCTAAGAAGAAGGTTAGTTCTCCCAGCATTGACATTTCAAACTCAAATTCCATAATCTGAGAGAGTTTTTTACTTAAAGCAATATTGTTGCAGCCAAAGATAGTATCATCAACATAGATTTCAACAACCAGAATATCAGAACCTTCAATCTTAACATAAAGATTGTTGTCTAGACATCCTCTAATAAAACCTTTTGAAATCAAATGATTATCCAGCCTAGAGTATGAAGCTCTAGGAGTTTTTTTTAGGCCATATAGAGCCTTTTTCAGTCTGTAAACATGATTAGGCTTGTTTTTGCAAATAAACCCTTCAGGTTGTTCTATATAAACTTTTTCATCCAAATAACCATTCAGAAATGTAGTTTTGACATCCATTTGATATACAGTAAAGTTCTTGAAAACATAATAAGCCAAGAATATTCTAATAGATTCAAGTCTAGCTACAGGTGCAAAGGTTTCACCAAAGTCAATACCTTCTTGCTGAGCATATCCTTTGCAGACATACCTAGCCTTGTTGCAAACAACATGGCCATTTTCATCATGTTTGTTTTTGAATATCCATTTTCCCCCTATGACATTTTTGTCATCTGGTCTTGGGACTAAATCCCAAGTATGATTTTTCTCAATTTGATCAATTTCTTCCTGCATTGCATTAAGCCAACATTCATCAATTAGAGCTTCACCAATTTTTTTTGGCTCAAACTGTGTAATTAAATAGAAAGCAGTAAACTCAGCTATGTGATATTTTTCATCAAAGCTAACAGTTCTTCTTCTTGTTTGAACTCCTGCAGATTTATCTCCAATAATCAAATCTTTAGGATGGTTTCTAGCAAGAGATTTTGAAGGTGTTTTTGTTTCACATTTTTCAGGACTTTTTTCAGCATTTTTAGAATTTGCTTCAAGCTTTGTTGTTTCAATCCTTCTGAATTTATTTCAAGTTCAAATTCTTCTTCCTCATCATCCTGCATAGGTTCGGCATCTAAAAGCATATTTTCATCAAATTTGACATTGACAAATTCAATAATCTTATTCAGCCTATTATTAAAGCATTTATAGGCTTTGTTATGAGTAAGTATCCTAAAAAGATACCTTCATCAGACTTAGATTGAAAGCTACCTAAATTATCATCATCTCTTTTGATAAAACACTTACAACCAAATATTCTGAAATATTTAATTGAGGCGGATTTACCATACCACAATTCATATGGAGTGGAATTGGATTTCACTCTGATTTGTACTTTGTTCAAGATGTAAATAGTTGTATGAACAACTTCTTTCTAGTACATGTTTGGTAGTTTTGTTTCATCCAGCATAGTCCTTGCCATCTATTTTACAGTTGTGTTCTTTCTCTCAACAACCTCATTCTGTTGAGGTGTTCTGGCAGCAGCATATTGCCCTTTTATGCCATGTCTTTCACAATAGTCAATGAATTCTTGTGAGGTGAATTCACCACCTTTGTTAGATCTCAAACATTTCAATTTTAAATTTGACTCCCTTTCAAACATTTTTCTAAAGACTTTAAAACATTCAAAAGCTTTAGATTTATGCTTGATAAAAGTAACCCATACCATACGAGAGTAATCATCAACAAATAACATGAAATATTTCTCACCATTGATAGATCTAGTCCTTGTAGGACCACATAAATCTGTATGAACAAGTTGTAGAGGCCTAGTAGAAGAATGTTCTTTAGATTTAAAGCTTACCTTTGTTTGCTTGCCTTTGAGACATTCTTTACAGACTGCATTTTAAAGTTTTCTTAAGACAGGCAGACCTCTTACATTTTGGTTTTTGTTGATCCTAACCATATTGTCAAAGTTAATGTGACCTAGTCTCTTGTGCCACAACCAACTTTCTTCAACTTGACTCATTAAACACATACCTTGATTATTTTCATTACCAAATGTGTCAAGAAGATTATAAACGTTTCCCTTAGTCCTTCTTCCAACAGCAATAGGCTTTCCAAGCTTATTTTTAATCTCACATCCCTGTGAAGTGAACAAAACATGATAGCCACTGTCACAGATTTGACTGACACTTAGAAGATTTTGCTTTAGACCTTCTACGTAATACATATTGTAGATAGGAGTGTCCTCATTCAGAAGAAGTGAACCTCTACCTTTGATTTGTATACCAGAATTATCTCCAAACTTCACATATCCACCTACATAATCTTCAAGATTTGTGAATTTTTCTTTGTCGCCAGTCATGTGGTTTGAACAACCACTGTCCAGGACCCATAAGTCCTTTTTATTTGAATGAAAATTTGTTTGGAATAACATAGTTTTCTCTATGTTTTTGAAAAAATTTGGTTTCCAAACCTTTTTGGTTTTCTGTTGTTTAAATTGCAGATCAGCTTTGCACTGCTTAGTAGAATGACCCACAGTATTGCAATTAAAGCATCTGATCTATCTAGAAAAACCAGGGTGTTGCTTATGACCAAAATTAGGTGTTCTAGGATTCATAAACCTGCAAGAGCTCACTTTGTGGCCAAATCTGTTGCAGAAATAACAGTACCCATAAAAGAAAAGGTTGAGATTATATAATGTTATGTTATTCCTAAAAGAATAAACATGATTCTTATCAGAATCAAGATGATTAGATTCAGAACATTTGTTTGCAGCAGTATCATTTTTCTTTGCACTATCATTTGAACATTCACCCTTCACGAACCCAATGCTTGTTTTGTCCTTGTTCAATTTTTTCTTACTGAGCATGTCATTTAGTTTTAGAGTACTCTCATACTTCTCAATGGTCTTCCTAAGATCAAAAATTTCATGTTCAAGTTTTTGAATTTCTTGATCTTTATGATTTAAGCCAATACGAAGACAATCCTCAACTCTCTTGGCTTCTTCAAGTTGAATCTTCAATGAGACTATTTCTTGATTTGTGAGTCGCTCTTGTGCAAGATCTTGAGCAAAATTTTGTTCTTGAACAAGCATTTGTTTTTTGAGTTTTCTTATCTCTTTTAATGCACATTCAAGTTCACCTTCTAGATCAACTTCGCCATCTTCAACATCATTGTTGTTAGTATCTTCATGTTGAATGATTTCAGCCATGAATAGGTTTTCATCTTCTTCATCTAAAGAATCTTCGGATTCAACGTTTGTTTCATTTTTGCTTAACAGACTCTTCTTCTTTTTGAAGTTGAATTTTTGTTTAGGTCTATAGGCCTTTTTCTTATGTAGTTTTTCAGATTTCTCATTGTCACTATTCAGATCACCATAGGGGCACTTTGCAGCAAAGTGGCCTATTTTTCCACAATTAAAACATTTGAAGGGAAGTTTTCCCTTATATTTTTTAGACCCCTTTTTGAGCTTTCTAACAAAGTGGGATTCTTTGGAATCAGAAAATTCTAATTCAGTAGCCTCATCTTTTTCCTTCCTTTCAGTATTAAAGGCAGTTTCTTTTGCAAAGGAATTTTTTTTACTAATTCTCATTTCATAGGTAGACAGAGTGCCTTGTAGGCTGTCTAGGGTAAGCTGGTCAAAGTGTTTCTTCTCTTCTAGAGTAGAGACCTTAGCTTCAAATTTAGTCGGTAAGGTTTTGATGACCTTAGTTACAACATCAAATTCTTTTACTTCTTCTCCCAGACCTTTCATAGCATTGACAATTTCATCAACTCTCAAGAAGTAATCAGCTATTTTTTCATCGTCCCTCATTTTTATTTCCTCAAACTGATGTTTTAGAGTAAGGACTTTTGACTGTTTAACTTTTTCATTTCCTTGATAGATGGTTTCAAGTTTAACCCAAATTTCCCTTGTAGAACTGTAGTGCATGAATTTGATAAAGACATCTTTAGTCAAAGCACACAGGAGGGCATGTTTTGCTCTTGCATTAGTTTCATATCTTTTCTTTTCATCACAAGTTGTGGGCAATGTAGTTGGTATAGTGTACCCAGTTAACACTATTCTCCACACATCGAGGTCAATAGAAGTTAGATAAGTCTCCATTCTGATTTTTCAAAATACATAATCAGATCCATCAAATAGTGGAGCTCTAGTCATGGATGTGCCTTCATGAGCTTGAGATATTTTGAATAGACTCCAAGGCCAGAATCAATCCTAGGTTGGATAGACCTATCAGAGGACCCTAGACTCTGATACCAATTGTTGGAGTGAAAAATACACTGAGAGGGGGGGGTGAATCAGTGTCATAAACTGATTTAACAAATTTTACATAAACTGAAACAAGGCAGATTTATTCTCTCATTTATCAATGATTAACTCATCCATATATTGAATGCAATCACATATAACTGTAATGAGAAGTATGACAGTGAAACTTAGCATAACAAAGCATTCACACAATGAATTAGTGAAATACAGATAAACAATGTGATACAAGATATGTCAAGTGGAAAACCCTCCTGGGGTATAAAAACCACTCCTAAACTGCTGCCTTTCTAGGTTTATATTAAAAACCACTTTTGGCAATGCCTTATAGGCTGATTTCTGAGCACCAACTCAAGGAGCACCAACCCCTCATTTTGAAACACCAATTTCAAGGAGCACCAACCCCTTTTATGTTTTCAGTAAGACATACAATGATATAGAGGATCTCTTTGTTTCACTCTTTTCTCTAAAGTGCCTCTTGACGGACAATACCTAAAATCCTCAAAGTTCAAGAATGAACCTTCAGAATTCCAGCCATTATCAAGTCTTAAGACAACTTGATATTGAACATATATTCCATATTTTCAATCTCAAAAACAAAGCATAATTGCTTGCGTAGACAAATACAGTAGCTATTCTTTCTCATTAGTTTTCACAGGCTTTTCTCATAGTTCAAGGAGCAGTTATGTCTTTTTCTCTATTTTTCTTCATACATATATTTCTTAATTACATTACAAAAAATTACCACACAATAACTCATCTCAAATCATTTTAAAGAACAGAGGTAATTTTTAATGTACCCCACTTCTGTTGAATCTATTTGCCAGGTATTGTAGTGATTCGAAGAAGTGTTCAGCATGGTGGATTTCTTCTGACAGAATGGTCAGGGAAAATGCATTTTTAGAAAGAAGATTGAACCCTGTCCACACAAGGAGCCTGCACAAGCAATGCTAACAGAAACAAAATTAAGCAATATATACCATGCACAAAAATACCCTCAAATATTGTTGCAACAGAAAATATAACCGAAAAGCCCATTATTGTGCACCCAAGAACAACTACCACCGATTCCAAAAGAAAGACAGAAGTATTTTGTAGAAAGTTTGATTACCCACCAGCGAAAACATCATCCCCAAAAGTAGGACCAAAAAATGATATGATAAGATATCTGGGTATCTATTTCAAATTATGAGAAACTGAAATGCAGCATTTTTTACCACAGAAAATAAACCCATTTGATCATTTTTCAGAAAAGAGCAAACAACTGTCATCTATTTTTGTGCCAAGATAAGAAACGGTCCCTCAAAATTTGAATGATAAGATGAATACCTTATGTGAATGATAGAGAATCTATCATGGAGAAAATTTACCAAACTAACAGAATAGAAAAACAACAAAACTTCTTCCAGGTTCAAGCCTTCACCCAAAGACAAGCGACAGACAAAGACACCGACCATCGCAAGGATCTTGCAGAGAGCTCCATAGTTGTCAATGAGTAGCAATAAGTTAAAAAAAATGACTGAGTAGTGGCAAAGAGCTAATCTCTATGGAGGCGGCAAAGCTAGGGTACCAAACCCTCAAGCTTGTGTAAAACAATACGATTGCCCTAACCTTTCCTTTGCAAAGCAATCGATGCCATTTCCAAGAATTGATAAAGTTTGAAGTCCGAAAGGACTGAAGTCATAAGTAGAAAACTCATAATGCATTTTGAATTCCATGGTCAAGCCAATGCAATGCATGCTGACAATCTCATTACCTCTGAAATGCATACAAACCGTCGATCAACATCATCAATGGTAAGCTTTAATTGATGTTCAATGATCAAGCAAGTAAGAATGCCGACACAATTATGTCTTTAATAATTTGTCATGACCACTTAAAACAAATGTCGATTACCTTAGACATCTAGGCATTATTGCAAGAGTCGATGTCAGTCACTTTCCAAGTGACTTGACACATATTACCTCATACCTATTGTCAGCCTTAAGGCTTAGTGAAATATCAAACATAAGACCCGATTCCAAGCTAATATGAAGTTCAATTTATTGACCTTTAATCAAAGCCATTTGCCATGTCATGAAGCCCAATATAATCAATGTCTTTTGAAATGTAATAAATTCTAATACCCATGATAACCATATTAATACCCAAAACATATGACTCCCTTTAAAGTCATTTGCCCATGCAAATATCAATTGTTTAAGGAAACCCAATAGGGTTTTCTTAAAATTTAAAACCAATTCCTTGATGATTCCAAAAGTCAAGTTAATTGTAAGCATTACTTGAATGAGGTTGAATAGAAAAACACAACTCTAATGTTGTTCAAAAACATTATCAATGCCATGATGTTAAAAACTAAACATGCCAATACCATATAAACCTGTGGATCACTGAAGCCTAGTAGCACAAAATGTCAAACCAGAATTATACCACCTGAACATGGAAACATTATCCTGTAAACAAGATTCCTTGTAATCTGCACATGGCGTCAAGAGATCAATACCATCAAAACCAACATCATAATGTCGAAGTCAAAACCAAGTGTGCCAAGACAAAATATAGACAAGAGTTCCAACCAACTGAATGTAAATAGTGCAACTAATAAACAACCACAAAGATGTCTATCTGAAACACAATATTGTCATCAAGGACAAATACCAAAAGAGAAGCTCAACACATTTTACATTGGCATTATTTTATTGGCATTGGCATAACATTTTGACATTTAGTACAAAATTATCATAGCATATTGATCATGTTGTGTGGCGCCTTATCAAAGTTATCAAGAGGTATAACTTTGGTATGGTTAGTACAATGGGAGCCTGTAGACCTAGCATGACTTTCTCATTGTACAGTGAGAGCCTATAGACATGGCGTGACTTTCTCACTTAGACACTTTTTGGGGGCTCACCTAGTGGACGATGGATTTTACTAGCCCTTGTGAGCGTATTTTTCCAAAGGCCACCAAACATAACACAACTTGCTTTCCTATGGAGCCTTTTTGTTTTTCATGGTCATTGAGCATAACACAACTTGATTTCCTATAGAGCCATGTGTTGGATGGATATGGCATAATACAACTTTCTAGTTCATCTTTCTTTCCTCTTTGCATCAATTTAGTACTTTATGTTTGTGTATCTTGTCTTGTTGTTGCATATCATACATCTTGTGTGTGTCCCTTTGTGCTTATGTTGGTTTGACATGGGATCTTGGATCCTAGGGGCTTGTGCAACCTCCTTGATCTTTCTCATCCTATCCCCTCGATACTTGTGCACTAGGACCCCTCTTGACACGTATTTGTCTACTTTAGTGTGAGTTTGACGAAGGGTCATTCTCTCACTAAAGTGGGGGCTAAATGTAGTGTAGAAAAATGTATCCCTTTACATTTTCACACTTGTTTGGGCCCTCCTAATTAAAATGGACTTAATAATTCCTTAATTTAGTGTAGAAAAATGTATCCCTTTATATTTTCATACTTGTTTGGGCCCTCTTAATTAAACTGAGCTTAATTATGCCTTAATAAGCCCTATTTTACATCTACAAGTCTAATAAATTACATTTTTCAAATGGGAAACCTGACAATAATTAATGCCAACATATACTTAAACACCTTGAGCAATTTGTGTTCTAGGAATAGGGACCTGGGACCCATTCACCCATGGGTGAATGGGTCCTCCCTAGGTCTTGGAACCTATTTTTAAAACATGTTTTGGTAGTATTTTTAACATCCCAAATTCAAATTTCAAATGTCGACTTGTAATGTTTAATTTTCAGGAAATTAAAGATAAATGTCTATAAATACAAGGTCTTTTTATCAAATCAATTCTAAGTTTCAAAAAAAATTGAAGAGGAATTTCACAAGAGCAAATATTATTGTCAAGAGCATTCAAGAGAAAATTTCTTCATCATTTTTTGTAGCATTCAAGATCCATCCATCATGTCAAAGTCTTCTTGCATCATGCATGTTTTTGGAGCTAACATTGTGATGTAGATTTCAAGATCTAATCCAAGCATTCAAGTCAAAGATTCAAAGCAAGATTCAAGTATCAAGATCCATATCCAATTCAGCCACTTCATGCAAATTTCAGTCCTTCAAAGATCTCCATTCAAAGGTTCATTCAAGGGTTTGTTGAGTGGTAACATAGCATTGTTCATTCTTCATTCCCTCTTTCATGTTTTATTTCAATTCAAGATTTAATTACCAAAACGGGGTTTGACCAAGGAAAACCCCCATTCACCCAGAAACAAACATTTTTCCCTCTCTCTTTGTGTGTTGCAGATTTGCAAGTTCATTTGTTGAAGAAAAGTTGAAGATCTCAAAAGTGAAAAATTGCAAAGTTGCATTTGTTGTCACCTTTGTTGTCATCTCACGGAAACTCGGATCCTGAATTTATATATGATTATTCAATTGTGAAGCTCAGAGAATTTGGATGTGGAAACATAGGAGCAAAGGACCCAAAAATCAATTTTGGAAAGCCCTACAAAGACCCATTCACCTATAGGCAAATGAGTCCCAAGACAACTTCTAAAAATAACATTTTGTAACAGGGGCACAACATTTTCCCCTTCTCAAATCTGCTAGAGCTTTGTTGTTTCTATTAGTCCTATGTTTCATCTATTAGATCCAACCTTTACATGTCATGAATGAGTGCATTTGGTATTTTTAATCATCCTCCCAAAACCCCTATTCGGTCATTTATATCAAAAAAATTGTCTCATGACACTTTACAACCATTTTTTAGGAAAGTTTTAAGTGTCCTCCACTCATCCAATTTTCACAAAGTTGATTATTTTTGTTAGAGCTATGCTTCATCTACATGAATCCAGTCTTAGGTTATAGATTTGAGGTCATTTTTTATTTTATTTTCATCTCCCAAAAGTGTTGTTTGAACTTTACCCCCTATCCACACACAAAGGAAATTGCCAAATCTTCCATAGAATCGACTCACCTATGGGTTGAAAGTGAATTCTATCTTGGAGGATCTCATTTCCTGAATGAAATAGAAAATAGGTAGGTTCATTACACCCCATTTTTTCCTTTCTATTTATACTAAGTTTGGTGAAACATTCCAAATTTAGTCTAAAACCTTATGTGTTTTGAACCCTACCCCCTTTTTCTATGTTTCAATAACTTATTAAAGATGATCAATCTCTATATCTATACTCATCTTGTTAGGTAAAGACTAATAAGAATTTTATTTTGTGGTATTGTTGTTTATATTTTATTGTACTATATTCATCATTGTGGATTGAATATGCATTCTATAATGAAAGAGAAAGATATTATTAATTAATGATAGAGCTGAAAATAGGGTTTCTTATAGGGGTAAACCTCATAAGTGATCAATAACACATAATTACCACAAATTTTATTAAGGATCTAATTAATTAACAAATGTTATTTGAATTAATTGATGATTTATTTAGGTTACTTAACTAATTAATTTGAATGATTAGTCAATTAATTTGATTAATAGAATAACAGTTGATTGTGGGATCATTTCTCTTCACGTGATCAAAATAATTAGGGGAAGGGTACCAATAGTCTTTATAGCTAACTTCACGCACCCTAAGCTCCTAAATGGTATGTTTGATTTTAACAATTTTTTGGGGGTTTCTTTGTATGCAACAATATAAGTGCTTATAGCTATTGTTTCGTCTTTTGGGTAGTTATGATGAACACGAGAGGATTCGTTATGTACACAAAGGTCAAAAAGTTATCATTTCAAGTTGACATTCGATACAAATTCTCTAGTGCCTCGATAATAGTTTTCTTTGACCACCACAAAATTTGTATAATTCATCCAATACATATGCAGAAATGCTCCAATAATTGTGCACTATTGGTACCAAAAGTTGCACAACTCTCCAATTAGGTACTTTTTTTTGTAAAGTTACTAGGTATAAAGTGGACAAGTATTGGTATATAAATAATTTTTTAGTGGACTTTTAAATAGCATGTATCAATGAACGGTTATTGGAAAACCTTTCCCCTAACCATCTTACAAAAGTGCAATGTACAATAGAAAAATGTGAGACTTCACATAAGAAGAATAGTATCCTAGCTATCTCACCTTCTTTGCCAGAAAATTTTCTAAAGTCACCATTGTATAAGCACAAACTATTTTTGATGGATTAATAGAAATATAACCACAATTGAAATTTGGTCATTCACAATCCTTTTGGTCAACCTAATCTACATAGATCTTTAGGTAACCTTGGACTACAACAATTTTTATGTGGGTTGTCTTACAGCTGCAATGGCATTGTTTTGCTTTAATTTAGACATAATGACTTGTCATAATCATCAATATTCTTAGAGGAAATACTCTTGAAGTACAATTTTCATCAATGTAAATATCAAAGGAATTGCAATTATTAATATTTATGATGCATTGTGTATTTCAAAATTTCACAATGCAATGGAGTTCGATATTCTTTCATTTTCTTTGACATGACAAAATAAAAGGTGAAAAGTTTTAAGTGGAGTGATTTTTCACTTGTTTGGTTTAAATATCATGATGATGGGAATTTTTTTTTGGTTTAAGTCCATTAGAGATGGAACCTTGTCCCAACCCATTCAAGCAATACATTCAATATCACATCTATAGCAATTAAATTTGAAAATAAGTAAGAGGTGATAGTGGTAGTAGTGCACTTCAGTACATATCATTATTGTAAGAAGTGTGCACGTCATGTCATTTCAAGTATTAAATAGGAATGAAAGCAAAAAATATATATACAACTTTAAAAATATCATTAAAATTTTGAAATTTATAGAAAGAGATGTTTTCTTCTATTTTGAAAATATGAAAATATATATACATAGAGAGAGCCTTTGTGTTATTGAAATTCATTTTTAATGACTTGAATTTGTTTTTGATAAATTAAAAAGGGAAATTAGGGTTCTAGGCCCTTTACAACATAGAGAAAAATATAAAAATAATATGATAGTAGTTGAGAAAGATAAAGATAGTACACACACAACATAACTACCTTAGCAATACAACAACCAGAGGTTCGCGTCCTACATGGCACTTGACCTTTTCCTAGTAATTCACACATCCTTAGCCTCGATATGGGAATCCAAAACTAATTTTGGAAGACCTCTCTTCTTTGGATTATTGTTCAAGACACCATTTTCAAATTTATTAGACTAGGGAGAAAGACGCGAGAACTCATTTGTTGATGCCACCACCTGAGTCACCTCTCTTGAAGAGGAAGAAATTCTAATCGAATATGTCAAGAGCTACACTGGATTTTTAGGTAGAGAATGATCAAGGACCCCCATAATTTGTTGAGAGAGAAAAGGGATTTGATGAGTAAGCTGACTGAACTTAGAAAAAGGCTCTTGGACTGGGGATAAAACAAATACATTAGCCCCAAGGGGGTCCACCACTTGAGAAGCTACCTGGGCCACAATAGGATTAGAAGGATCATCATCCTTAGAAACAACTATCAAATGTTTAGGGAGGGTCTTCCATCACCACGTTCTTGATTTTATGTTCCTATGGTGAGTACAAGAATAATAAGAGACAAGATGTCTAGTAGTAAAGAGATGTTTGCAATAAAATGGGATACCCTCATAAACAATCGATTGGATCAATGACCTATCCTCCATCATAAGGACAATATATCTAGGAAGACCCTTGGAGAAGCCACTAGAATATTGGCAAAGGTAGAGTGGCTAATGTTGGTAGTTTTAATAGAATCCACTTTCAAAATTTGGTTAATAGCATTGTCAATATCCTCAAAGCATGAGTCTTCCTAGAATTGGAGGAGTTTAGGCAATCTTAACCAAGAAAGCATAGTATTTAATAGCTATATGTGAGAGTTGAAAGAAGGAAACCATGACTTAAGATAGAGTGAATTCTCACTCCACATCCAGAGCCCACCCTCTAGCACCACAATAAGAACTCCCTAGCACAAGGAAATAGCTTGATAGAGCCCTTAGTAAGAGGATTTTAATACATAGTTACCCATTTTTGTATATCCAAAATTGAAGGCCACAACTTGTTAAACCTACAAATGAAGGCTCGATGAGCATATTTTTTTTCATTATCTAGCACGTTATGTCCACAAACCACCAGTGGGGGGTTTGATTTTTTGTAACGCCCTGTTAAGGGACCTGGTGGATTAACACAAAAGACCTCAAACATCAAGCCAATATTTTTTTTTAAAGAAACTAAAGTGACACAACTAATGCAACTCAACAATTTAACATGGATAACAACATTGCATTAACATCATATACCATAATCACATTATGACCTAAAAGTAACATTAATCATAGCCCACTTACACACCTATCTACCATGGTCCCCTAACATCGCTACTACGACACATCAACAATAACTAAACCTATAGAAATACATGATACGCTAAGAACCCATCCAATCAATTCTTTGAATGTAAATTAAATCTCATACAACAAATTACATATGATAACATAATTGTAATTAAACCTCATCTAACACTATGTGAATATGAACCTAATCCTAATCAATGCCATGAAATAGATACATAAAGATATATCTCATCTACTGCTAAATTAAGCTCATATGCATCATAAATACAACATTCATGTGTTAACCTTTCCATTACATAATAAACAACAATAAATATATATATATATATATATATATATATTAAAGATTACATCAATTCATTTATTCTTCCTTTACAAGAATGTTACAATGTACAAGATTCATTCATCTAAGAGGTACATATATATAAGATACATATTGGACCACCATTTTTTTAGAAATATCATTTGCACCATAAAACCAACTCAGGAATGAAGTGGAAGGAAAGACTCCATGTTGCACACAAACTGCACCACCTAAATCCTAATGGATGGATGGAAAATTTCACCCTACCACGTGGAACCCTAAGGCCCACTCCCTTCATGCTAGGAGACAACACTAGGCCCCACACACAAGCAAGCAACAAAAACAATAAGTGGCTAACATTAAACATCCAAAGGAGACTACTTAAAAACAAGAATCAACCAAAAATCACAAGGACTTTCAGATACTTCCAGAGGCCCAACACATAACACAAACAGATAGGAAACCCAAAAGTTGATCATTATGCCACAACACATACAATGAAGCGCATTACATCATTTGAAAAATATTATAACATGATAACCAACATTTAATTTCTCTTTCTCAGTAGATCATAATCAAGACCAACAATGCATATCCTTGGTACAATTGATCCTTACACAAAACACAAGACCCAACACAAGATTTCACAAATAGGGAAGGATTATCAACATACACACAGTAACACATTCAAGCATAAATGATACAACACAATACAAATCAAAGTATAGAGCTATATCCTCCTATACAACCTTCGGAACTAAACTAATTCTCTCTTGACAACAGTAAATATGTCAACCATAAAATAGTTACATCAACTCAAAATCCAAATTTGTCAAAAACCCATTTCAGATTTGGCCCTCGATTACTCATCAATTTGGGCGGAATTGACCAAAAATGAATCAGAAATTCAAAAAATGCAAAACAACAGACAGCTCCCATAAAAACCCTCTTGATAGCAGTCAAATCTATCAGTCGTAAAACAGCGATAAAATAGTCATATGAACTCGAAATCAAAATTTGTCAAAAACCTATTTCAGATTTGGCCTTCGACTACTCAGCAACGTGAATAGTATTGACCAGAAACAAATCAAAATTTTACAAAATGTGAAACAACAAACGGCTCCCTTAAAAACCCACTTTTCAGCATACCCGATTACACTCAAACATCAAAATAAGAAAAACCCAGCATATAAAAGCATTTCATAACTTGAAAGAAACACTTCAAAACATTCAAATAAAATATTCTATAACATCCATATAGATCTCTATGAATTTAAAACATAAATTATAAATTAAGTACAAAACCTACCTCAAAACATGAAAAATTTGAATGCAAGATGCTGAAAATTGAAGAAGTTTTGCAAACCCGAATTCTTTAATCCAAAGCACAATCAGAAATCAGATTCTAGACAAACTAGCAGCAAATCCATTCCCCTCAAATCATAATTGAATTCCAAAGCACTCCTCCAAATTTCAATTCAAAACCACTCCAAATTTCCCAAAAAGAAAAACTTTGAAAAATTACTTCCAAACCATGTAGAATCTCTCCATTCTGCAACCCCCCAAAAATATTTTCAAAATCCTCTAAATTTCATGCACAAAAGAAAGTGAAAACCAAATTTCTCAATTTTTCCCATAAATAAAACTAAAAAAGAAAGTAACTTTCTTTCTTTTTCCCCAAAAGACTCTTCTTTTCCAAAATAAAATATCTCATAAAATAAAATATTAAATTAATTCACATAATTAACTCATTTGTTTAGGTTTCCCACCAAATAGATTCAAAACATTATAAAAGATGAAAGAACCTCCTTAAAATAGCCACTCCATCAAAATAGTAAATCAAAACACAAATATAACATATGCTTACATATTAATATTTGAATATTTACTAATATACATATTAATATTTGAATATTTACTAATATACATATTAATATTTAATAAATAACATTAGAATATGTTAATATTTATAGCCTTATTTTCATAAAACATAATTCACATATAATCATAATAATATTAATAACCAATATTCACTCACACCAAAGAATAACCATAGCAATATATATACATATATATAATAACATTAAATCACACTTTAACACCCACATGACAACTATAGTTACCAGCAACATAACCGACCTAGAAGCTAACTTCACTTAAATAGGTCATAATCAAAGACTAAGTATAAACCACAAAATAACTTTTTACATGAAAGAGACATTCACATCAAAGCATAAATAATAAGAATGATCACAACAGTGACTCACTTGACTTACCAAAAGACTTAGCACCATTTGAACTGAATCCATACTCAAAGCTAGACATTGGAGTCACACAATCACATAACCCAACATAACATTCACACATGTGCAACACTCCAACCATAGGGTATAGGAGATCGAGCATTATCCCATGACAACCCGGAAAGGTGGTCACACATTGAATCAATTGTCCCTAATTGGGGACAATGGCTAGGGTTAGGGTATAACTTGGGCCTAGATGTTATCTCCTCAACCACCATTAGGATTAGAGGCATGCTCAAACTTGCTAATTCAGGTGGAGACGTAGCCTAGTACCTGTTCACTCAAACATACAAATTAGAGCACATGTGCATAATAGTTGAAGCACTAGGAAAGGAACTCTAGCAATTGTATCTCATTCTCGTATGTCCCCCATACGTCCAATGGTATGATGTCGCCCATTCCACTTATCCTAACAAACATACTATTGCATCACTTAACTATCCAAGTAAATCTCTGCATAATAATAATAATAACATAACAATATGCATCATACTCACAAAAGTACTAATCGAAGCTCATGTTCCATTTGTAATCGCAACACTTGAACACAAGTCAGTACCTCTTCATGATAATAAATATAATCACAATCAAAATCATAATATATCATATCATCATGATAATAATATGTCAAAATCATGTAAAGATCTTAAAGATAACCAAAACACTTCCATAGCACAAATATGCCCATAGCTTGCATCCTAGTAACAATCATGTCTGAACACACACACATCATGATAAACCTATCCTTAAACATATATAATAAGTCCTATCCTAAACTTCTCACATGGTCCATAATTCATAATATACAACATCAACTGCTTAACATCATTAGCACATACCTTTAAATATCCTTATTATTTTACCTTCATCTCCAAGTTTCAAAGCCAAACTATCTACACATCCACGGTGAGAATGGAGGGGCACTACAATTTTGACAACCAAAGGACGGCAAAGAGGGGGAATCTCCATCCTAGCCATGACAACATAGGAAATTGCACCAACCCCGCTAGCAACCAGACCAAAACCCACACCACAACCCCCCATGATGAAAACAAGGATGTTGTCATGAGACTTAGAAACACCACTAGCTTTTTAGGCATGATGGTGTTGTAAGAAGAGTCATGAGAAAAAGGGGCACCCTCAACAATCACACTAGAATGAGAAGCAACAAGCACTAGAGGAGCCTTTATAGGCATATTTCAAAGAGGAGAAGATGAAACCCCTGTAGCAATGCACAAGATAGTAGCTATAGGCGAGAGCTCCATTTGAAAGAAATTATATTTGATTGTTGAACTAAATGATGTTTAAGAATAACCAATGTGTTGGATTTGTTGATGTGACTATTTACTGGGAGATATGATAGTGATGCATAGTAGGTCAAAATTAAGACTTATTATAGGGATAATCTTAGAGTGTGACTAATAACACGTTAATCATGTCTATTAAATTTCATTCGCCATCCTCATCCCAAATATCCAAAATATGTGAGGGGTTAATAAAAATATTAACATAATTTGATCAAATGAGGAATTTCCACAATAAATTATTTATTAGTTATTCATATTAGTGGTTAATAAAGTCAATTGAAGTGTTACATTTACTTTAGATTTATCTTGATAAGAAGCCTTAATTTGGATTTTTTTTGTATTAATAAGTCCTTTTCGTGATGATAAGTTGTGTGTTTAGACTTGAAATGTCAAGAATTAATTTCTATGTACATGACAAGTAGGCAGTATTTTCATAGTGTCAAATTATGATATATCATCAAGATTCAATTGTGTAATTTTTTTACTAAAACATATTGAACCATATTTCATGAGTAGTGGTTCAAACAAACCCATCTCTTATAAGCATGATTTGTCCACCTAGCACTCACTACATCTTGGTGATACTCGCATGAGTGAAGCATTGAGATTTCCTGAGAGGTCACCCATCTTAGTACTACTTTGATTCAAGTGCACTTATCCATGGAGTTTGCCCCAAGATCAAGTCCACTTAACTTGCCACCCCATTTACAAAACCTTCAACAAGCGTTGTGTCATTTGAACCTTCATTAGAGAGCCTCTTGAGCTCATCCATTCACAAGTAGGTGATATTTTTTGCAATGTGTCAAATTATGATGTATTATTAGGGTTCAACTATGTAGTTTTTTAGTCGAACTCATTGAACCATATTCAATGAGTAGTGATTCACTCGAATTGTTGTGTCCCCTTTATAAGCTAAGCAAATAATTAATAATATAACTTAAGTTGTCCATATAACTTTATGTTATAGCCTTGTAAAAAGAGCAAGTTGTATTTTATTATTAAAAATTAGAACCCATAAGTGATATTAAAAAATGTTTTTAAAGAGGGCCTAAAGTGATGACAAAAAGGCATCACTAGAACCAAGGACCCGATTGAAATATTAAATTAAAAAGAAAAGAAGATTTTAGAGACTTCTAGGAGGCTTAAATTGGTAAATAAGAGATTATAAAAGGAGGAGCTTGTTAAGGGAAAGGTGTTAGTGTAGGTTTTTTATTTTCCTTATGCTAGGGGTATTTTTTTCTACACGCATTATTTAAGCTTTCTTAGGTTTCTTAGATGTGGTTAATATGAGGACACATGGCATAATATATTAGCTACATGTGTCACTCTATCCCTCACATGGGTAGTTGAGTTAAACACTCCCTTTTGGCTCTATGTGCCACCTCTCATAACCACTACTATATCTTTACCTAAGGAGGTTATGCCACATGTTTTGGCATTTACTAAGTAGGTAAAGCCTCCCACCTTTTACGGATAGTTGGAGTAATGCATCTCTTGGATGTATATGCCCTTATTTTTTTATATATACAATACTCTCCTCTCACATTCATTAATCTAACAACTCGTTCAGTGAGAGTGTTGAGAGTATTCTTGAAATTCTCTTGCAGTGTCTCTATTTTCTCTCTTTTCATATTATATCCCCATTTCACTATTTTGATCTTCAATCATCTATCGATTAGAGTTGCATATGATCTACGACCGACATAAAATCTTGGCTCAATTCTCGCTTCTCGTAGAATCTAACATGGTATTAGAATGGGTTTGTTTGGTATAGTTCATTTGGTTATATTTTTTGAGAGATTTAAGACTAATCCAAAACTAGTGTTTTTTTCTCAAAAAACTTAGTATTCTCTTCTCTTGCATCCTTAGATGATCTAGAGAATCAGAACAGTTTAAGAGAAATTTGAAGTTAAAGTATATTTGTTGTCAAATGTGCTCTAGACAATCACATACACTACCACACAAATAGTTCTAGGCAAAAGCATTTCAAACACTCTTTTGCTTAAAAAAGTTTTAGTTGAAAACTTGTCATATAAACTAAACCTAGTTTGAATTCTAATATTAAATTATATGAACTTAATAGTTTCAATTGAAAGAGTTTCAACCAAAACTCTTTGTGACATGTAGGTGCCAAGTAGTTTCACCCAAAATTATTGTGTTGCCCTAAAGTGTGACGTAGCTCTATTTTAGTGAAATTGTTTTAGCTAAAACTATTTTTCTAGCCTAAAGTGTAAGACACTCACCCCACTCCACTTAGTCTTATCCACCTTTTTTGTGATTTGCACATGCAAACTAAATATCTTCCTTAATCTTCACCAAGTCTACACTTAACTCCCCCTTTTCATGCATTTTCTAATATGGCAACTCTTACACCTTACAAACTATAATGTGAAAAAATAAAAGAATAAACAAAGAAACATATATAAAACTAAATCCTACTTCAAGTCCTACCACTACTTTGATTGAACAAACAAGGGATGCAAAAATCAAATGGAAGCAAAAAATCAATACATTTAAACCTTGGGTGATTGGATGTGCCCTTGATGTGTTCCAATGTCAAGTTGTTCTTGTTTAGTCCTCAATATGGTAGCATGTATTTCCATAAGGATTATTTTTCTTTTTTATATTGAGAACGATAGATTTATAGAGTTGGGATGAGAGGAATGGAGTGTTGAGATGCATTTGAAATAAATGACTAGGATTGAATGAGATAAATTTTGAATTTTAATTTGAGAGGGAGACGGAAATAAATGTTGAAGTTGATGGATGGGGGCTAATATTGATTTGATTAAGTGAATGGTCAAGATTCAAAGTTGATTTGAATTTGGATAGATGGTAGTTGGGAATGAAAGGTTAAGATTTGATTATTTAAATTGGGGGCTAGGATTGAAGATTAATTTGATTTAGAATTGATGATGTGGATTATAATTGCTATTTAAATGGCTAGTAGTTGGAGATGGATGGTCGGAATTAATCTAATTAATTAGATTGTTAGGATTTAAAATTGATTTCATTTGTGATTGTAGAAATTTTAAATTAAAAGAAATAGGTGATGTGGATATGACGAAAGACAATTTTATGTTTTTGAATTATGGGGAGAGTGAATGACATTAGTGTATTAATTAAATAAAATGAATGTTAAGGTAAACTATTTAATTAGTTGGTGGAAGAGGGTTAGTCTAATTACCATCAAAGACATTTATTTAAATAAATATTGATTCATTTAATTAATTTGATGATGGCAGAATAATAAGAAGCTAATCATAATTAATTTATATTATGATGATGTAAATGTAATTAAAATGGATTTATGATGGAGTTACAAGTGTGAAAAGTGGTATTAGAATTGTGATGTTAGATATGTTAGAATATTAGTCAATTTCAAATATCTATTAATTATTATAATTACATTTACCAACTCCCATAACAACTAAATGATAATTACAAATTAGCAAATTAATATTACAAATGACAACAAATACAATCAAATGCAAATATTAAAAAAAACAAAATAGAAACACCTTTCTCCCACCAATAATGAAGAATTCATATTGAATATCGGAATACACTGTATTATTTCTCAATAGCTTGTCATGCGTTTTGTTTTAACTTCTTAAATGGAACATGTCTCACTACTCAGCTGTAAATTATGGGTTGCTTGCTGATGGTACAGATTTTTTATGAGAGTATAAGAGTTTATTATTTATCTAAATCTTCTATTGATATATAAAATATAATATATATATTAAAGATATTAAGTGTGATCCGAAATACTGATGTAAAAATACATAATTGAATCCAAAACCACTCTTTAATAGAATATAAAAATTTGATTGGTCTAGTACAGAAACTGTAGATGAATGACAGATCTGATTCTGAATTATACAGTTTTGTCCATACAACCATTTTTTTACATGGTACAAGAATTAGTTGCAGATAAATTGAATTAATTGTGTGATGCATAATTAAACCCGTAATTCTGTCGATTGGCAAGAGGATTGTTGATTAAAAAAAAGAATTTACAGAGTTTTTCACATTTGAGCTTGAAGTAAATCGTATCGCTATATCATTGGAAGTTGAATTGGCACTCATCTGTCTATGCGTGTATTCATCTACAAAATGATTTGCTGAACATTCGACATATATCGATAAAACCATCACAAGGTTTACTTTATACTATCGTCAACATTGGAAGTTATTAAATGTAAACCATGGAAAAATCGACAATGATAAAAAACATAACAGGGTCACTTCATTCAATATAATATCGTCTACATTGGAAATTAATGGTGTCTTGAGTGAAAATGCATGCCTTTCCTTTTTTATGGATCATTGGGATGAATCTATTTGCCTTTTACAATTATGTATCAAGCTATATTTGCACAGATAAAAGGCATGTCATGAGTATAATGGAAGAAGAATATTTGCAAATGGTTCGGTTTTGTGGAAACCTAGATGTGTAAGCATATGTCCCATGTGAATTGTAGTCAACTGCATAGACTACACCACGCAGATGACCACATTCTGCAGGAAAAGGCACTTTTCATTGTCAATAAAATTTCAACTTTGAATGCGCCATTGTTCTGAGCTGAGTTAGTCCTTAGTCATTTGACTGATGTTCCATTTACTATCTGGCAGAATGATCAGAAACCTGGCATCTTGATATTGACATATCTAATGCTGCTTCATAATGACGTTGTAAATTCTTCCTGGCATAGTTCTTTCCTCACAGGGTAAATTCTCATTTTTTTTATCATATGGATACACCCTTTGTAGTCTTGCATTTCATGCTAAATTATGTTGCATTGCTAAGCAATTTTCAGTTCCTACTTATTGAAGTAATAAGAAACTTCCTTCTCATGAAATTTAATATATCTCCTTCATAACAAAAACCAAAGGAAATGTATATACTATAGTTGAAAAACTCACCAAGCCCAAAAATACACGACCCAGCAAAAACTTGGCAACTTAAAAAATTGCTTAAATTTCATTTAAAACGCATTTTTTTTGGCAAAATTCAATGATAAGATGCATCCAATGAATCGATAAACGAGTACATAAAAGAAACAAGCTGAGTCTAGTTGTATTTGATTGATTTGAGTGCAAATTGGGCACAAAATGGCATCCTCGTGTGGAATGCGCTGATACTGATAGTCTGAAACAAAATGAAAATAGCAAATTGTTTTTGTAAAATTGAAAGCAAATACTACATTAATATATTTTACAAATTTACATCTTCCTCTTCCCATGTCTAGTGAAAACTAGGGGGGAGGTAGAACTAGACGATATTATAGATGAAAACTTGTAAGCAAACTTTGAAACTTGGACTTGGAGAGTACCTAGAAAATCAAATGAATTCAATGGGAGTTTGAGGGCAATGTCCCCAATGGGGTCGAGGGATAGCGCCCCTCATGGCGGTCTGGTTATACAATTATGTACCAAAAATCTAAAATATTCTCCAGGATACACACTTACACTTGTGTCATCAGCAACAAACTAACAGTTATATTATCTAATTTTCATGAAAAACAAAGAAGATGCAAGCATCAAGTCAACACTTACTGTCCTAACCCAATACAAGCCTGCATTTAAATTTCATTGAAATGGCCAGCTAGAAATTCATTAGCATGGCACTACAAATTCCGATTATATTTTCTGGGAAGTAAATTGTTAGAAATTGTAGCTGGCTACATCCATAAAAGAATTTGAAGAACCACCTCAAATATAGGCGCTCCTACAAAAAAGAATCATGTTTTAGTCCAACAAAAGGCTCTGATTGATCAGATAATTTACTCCATGCATGTTCATTTTTGTCCATACAACAGGCCTCAGGTGACACTGTAACTACAGAAGGCTGCTGAAGCTCTACAGATGATTTCTGAGATTCTCTATAGCTTCCTACCAATATTGTATCACCTCTACCATGCCATACACCATCCTGGACATTATTTATTTCCAGTGTCCTCGCTTCCTGTGCACAAATGAAGATAAAGAATCACTGGAAATTTCCAAAGCTATAATGAGGCAAATACGAGAGTTAAGTTTGCAGCATACCTGACAGAGACTGCAGGACGAACACAATAGATGATGCATGCAGTCATCTAGTGCACTGTCGCTACCCTGCAAGAATATGAATCGAGGAAATGTCAGAGCACAGTAAAAAAGCAGGCATGTACACATGTATGCTACATTAAAAAAATAAAATGTGTCCATGCCACAATTCATGCATGTCAGTAAATGAAAAAGTAAAATATATGCAGAGATTCTGAAGGAAATGAAAATGTGTTCCCTTTGTTAGCTTTCATGGAACTATCACATTTCTTATGATCCAGAGTTTTAAATTTATAAAATGCTTGTCATTACCTTGATGTTGAAACGCCTTCGCATTTCTGTACGGAAATAGCCAGCATATGCAGCCATTGAAAGCGTGATAAAAATAGCAACATACAGAAAAGTATGCACTTGGGTCACTCCAAAGGCAATAAAATTGGCAAGCGCAGATAACCCAGAAAGAAAATGGGCAGCACCCTGAACAGATAAATTGTCGTATCAATAAATAAAACATAGTACAAATTCAACTTGGCTACATGCCTACTTAAATTATAGAAATAGCATGCGGAGTTAAAATAATCTCAGAAAAAACCTGTGTCATCAGTTTGTCCTGTTACCTAAGTGGTTCAAGTGTGATCCGTTCTGGATCCTGATCCTGGTCAGGTGCATCCAGGGGTCACATTTTTGTCTATAGGAACCAGGGAGAACCCATATAGAACCCATGGCGAATCCAACTGAAAGTGATGTGTTCTTAGATTTTTTTGGGCTTTTTTTGTTATTTTAACATATTTGACTTTGACTAACACTAATAAGTGCATTGCAAAGCATTTGAAAGACAAAAACAAAGTAGTTTACCTCATTGTGAATGCAGAACACAAGAGTCATTCATTCTTGCTAAACATCCATTCTTACTTGCCATCACACAAATAAAGCTAAAGATTGATCGGTGAAGGTTCCAAAATGATTGGTTTGCTATTACTCCATGTGTGCAAGAGCCCATTTGTGACCAAAACTATTCTGGAGAAAGATTTTTGCAAAAGAGGTAGTTTTTTTTTGTTTTCTTTTTTCTGCATTTTTGTTTTATAAATGAACTCTTTTGTTTTGTTTTGAAAGTCATGTTTTATTTTCTTTCTTCTATGAATCTATAGCATGTGCTTAAACTTTTAAATGAGTTAGGTTCTATTTATTATTTTTTGTTTTCATTTTTTTTTAATGTGTTATTTATTAAACTTGTTGCCATAAGGATTACAATGGCAGCCAGTTCTAGCTCTATGGACAGACCCTGCTTCAAAATAGACCCAAATTCTTCCCTTTGAAAATATGCTAAAATGGGGCAGCAAGCTCCAAAGAGTGATGGCTATATTTGGATTTGCAATTGATGTGGTATTAGGTATTCAAGTTCATAAAATCAAGTGAAAGCCCATTTGTGTGGCATCCATGGACAAGACATCAAAGCTTGCCTAAGAAAGAATATTGTACGCATTCCATCATAGCAAGTCATAGCATATACTATTGAGCAAGAAAAAAGTGAGTCAAGAAACAAGTTGTAAATCAAATCATCCTTTGTTCAAAAAGAACTTGAGGAATGAGGCCCCCTCCTTGACCATCTAATCCTCAACCTGTAGAGAGCCACCCATTTGTGGTCACACTTGAAGAACAAACTATGGCCTTTATACATAAGTGATCAAAGCAACCATTGGAAATGGCATTTCATAATGAGTCTCAAAAGATTGCTAATCAACACATTGTGAAATGTATCTATGCAAATGGATTCCCTTTCAATGTTGTTTGTTCATCACATTGGCAACAAATGGTGAAAACAATTAATGAGTCTCCAAAAGAGTACAAAATCTTGGTTTTCAAAAGGTGCATAGCAACTTATAGGAAAAGGAGGTCAAGTTTCTAAAGGATTTAGTGAAACCCATAAGGGGTTCATGGGCTAAGTTAAGGGTGTCTTATCATTTCCGATGGATGGATGATTGCAAGAAATCAAATATTGATTAATCTCATTGTAATGTCCCCGAAAGGTGCAATGTTATTGAAGGTAGTGGATTGTGAAAAGAAGGTGAAGAATGGTACATTTATTGCTAACATCCTCATAAAAGCCAAGGGCCTCAGAACATAGTTCAAGTCTAATAGACAATGTCAAAAATCATAGAACAACTCATTTATTGGTTGTAAAGCATTATTCACATATCTTTTGGACACCTTGTGTTGTCTATTCCTTCAACCTTATGCTACAAAAAATTGGCACCAAAATTGATTGGATCAAACAAGTGTATGTCAAGGCTGAAAAGATTGTTTATTAGCAACCACCATGTCACAACTACAAGGCATATTTAGTACATTCTCAAAACTAGAGTTGCTAAAGGTAAGTGAAGCAATAAGATTTATCTTAATATTTATGTTTCACTGTAGCTTTTAAAAAAATAAAGAATTTATGTTTATTTCTTTAAAAATGTTTTTTTTTTAATTTTTATTTTTGAGTAGGTTGCTAGGACCTATTTTGCCTCTAACACAATTAACTTGAAACAACTTGTGAAAGCTCAAGAGGCACTCTCTAACATGGTCATTAACCAGAATTGGTCCATATAGAGGCAATCTAGCATTGAATGGGCAACAAATATTAAGCAAATGATCTTGAATGACATTTGTTGAAATTGTGTCGAATATTTCGTTAGTTTCACCAAACTCTTTTTTAATACAATCCATTATACCAACATGGATAGGCTTTGTTTGGAAGAGATATATAATGACATTGACTCGATGATTGAGAAGATGTAGGCCATCATCATGAGGAGTAAGAATCTCAAGGAACTTTCTTCAAACAGTTGAACAAAATTATTAAAGAGAGATGAAACAAAATGATCACCCAGTCACATCTTCTTGCCTTCGCATTTGAGTCTCCAATATTATAGTATTGAGATCCTTTCTATGTTGATAAGGGTTGCCCCATATAGAGAGTCAACGAAGGGTACTAAACAGTAGTTTGCACTCTTCCTTTATCTTGATCTGCAAGATGCAATTAAGATTAAGTTCATGGAATTTGTACACTCCAATGACTTTAGTATGGAACAAAATGATCACTCCGCCACATCTTCTTGCCTTTGCATTGAATCCCTAATATAAGGCTGCCCCATATAAAGATCTTGAATCCCTAATATAGTGTTGAGATCCTTTATGTGCTGATAAGGCTGCCCCATATAAAGATCTTGAAGTCAACTATGGGTACAAGGGACCTATTTGTAGACTCTTCATTGATCCTGATTTGCAAGATGCAATTAGGATTGAGTTCATGGATTTGTACACACCAATGACTTTACTACTAATGTTCTTGACAAGTTTAAGGTTGATGCTCATAGTCGATCAACACACCTAAAACCTCTTGCAATCAAAATTATATTGCAAATTTTATAACATATATCTTTTAAGTTTCATTTATAATTTTATTTTTTAACTTTAAAACAACAACAACCTTAATGGTAAGAAACCCAATTACTAAAGCAAATATGTGTATATTTTGTATTTTATTTATTTTTGTATAATCTGTAAATGTAATCAAATCTTTATCAAATAGGATCCTAAGAAATCTAAGGAATTACTAAGGTCTGAAATTCTGTGTAAGAATTCTAAATCAAATACTAATTTCCAGATTTCTTCTCTTATGCTAAATGCGCTGATTGCAGAACATTAATAAATTTCGATGTTTGCATATCAATGAGGGAACCACCATATGTATGTTTGGAGACCCGCCTCTAAGAGACGCGTCTCATAAGAGGACGTGTCTCCACGCTCATGCGACGTGTCCCTTTGAGCGTGCGGGTTCCACACATGACCGACTAACATTCGGTTAGTGTCTTTAACACACACACATAACCTTATATGTGGTGGGTATATAATATGAGTTCCAATTTATATTTAAATGCAGAATTTTAACATCATTTATTTTATCGAATTTATGCATGCTTATAAATTCGATTTCACTTATTTTCCAAAAATATTTATTTTGAAGAATAGCCTTGATCACATATAAATGATGATGTTGCTTTCAGCAATCATCATTTATATCTGACTGAAGCTACCATTCATCAACACTCCCTCTTAGCTAGGGAAGATATTTCAAATCAAATAAGTGGAGATATCACCTTCACATGTGATATCGAAGACATGGTATGTTTTCTCAATATTGTCAAGTCACGTGACATTCTTCATAACACATCTTCATTATGGTATGTGCACTGACATTAAGTCACATGATGTCTACCATAATAATTCATGGCATGTCCACGGATATAATTATCCACCATGATTTATCTCTTAAGGATCACAATGATCTTCAAATGACATCAAGTCCCATGATATCCATCAAAGTGTCCAAGAGATACTATCATGACATGTCCACAGATATCAAGTCACATGATATCTATCATGATAGTTTAACTCATCATTGTAGAGTCGTCACTTTACAATGTCACATACAAGTGTTCATTATTAGAAAGATCGTCACCTTTCAATAATGTATACAGGGGGAGTAGGCCCATAAGGTCATGGAGTCACACACATGACAAAAGAGTTTACACATTAAACATCTTTATATATTAGTACAATTTATAAACAATTTGTATTTCAAACATAACTATCAAATTGCATTTCATCCATACCAAGTTTCTTCCTGAAGTGCTCTACCTTGATTCGAGAGAGAGGCTTGGTGAGAATGTCTGCAGTTTGATCATTTGTACTAACATACTCCAACAGAATCACTTTCCTTTCCACCATATCTCTTACATAATGATAGGGGATCTCAATGTGCTTAGATCTATCATGGAAGACAGGATTTACAGAGAGTTTGATGCAACTCTGATTATCACAATGAATAATTGTAGGATTCAAGGGCTCACCAAAGAGTCCCACAAGCAATTTACGAAGCCAAACTGCTTCTCTTGCTCCCATAGAGGCTGCAATGTATTCAGCTTCTGTTGAGCTCTGTGCAATTGAAGACTGTTTTCTGCAAATCCAGGAGATCATAGCCGATCCTAAACTGAAGCAACATCCTGATGTGCTTTTCTGATCGGTTACACTTCTAGCCCAATCTGAATTAGAGTACCCATGTAGATCTAGTTGGTCATTCTTGTAAAGAAGACCATATCCAATAGTGCTTTGAAGATATCTCAAAATATGTTTCACAGCCATTAGGTGAATTTCCTTTGGCTCACACATGAACTGGCTGAGAACATTCACTACATAGCAAATATCAGGTCTGGTGTTAACCAGATACATCAAGGATCCAATCATCTGTCTATAAAGGGTTGGATCTGCATACTTGGATTTTGCTCTTGTTTCTTTCAGTTTGTGAAGGTTGGTTTCCATAGGTGTAGACATCGGTCTATAGTCCAACATTCCAAATCTCTTCAAAATATCAATAGTATACTTCCCTTGGTTTAGTATAATGCCCTCTGATTTCTGGCATACTTCCAAACCTAGGAAGTAGTGTAGAATGCCCAAGTCTTTCATGTCAAATTCAGAAATTAGATCCTTCTTTCCTTGAGCAATGGGGTGATCTTCTCCTGTTATCAGTAGGTCATCAACATATAAAATAATTATTAGCATATCACCTTTGATTACCTTGAAGTAGAGATTGGAGTCAGCATCATTCTTGGAAAATCCTAGTCCCAAGAGATAGCTGTCAATTCTTTCATACCAGACCCTGGGACCCTGTTTAAGTCCATAGAGGGCTTTCTTCAGTCTACACACATGTGAGTCAGGTTTATGTATCACAAAACCTTCAAGTTGTTCCAGATAGACTTCCTCTTCAATGGTTCCAATTAGGAAGGCAGTTTTTACATCCATTTGATGGATCTTCCAACCTTTAGCTACAGCAATGGCTAACATTGCTCTCACCGATGTGTAACGGGCAACAAGTGCAAATGTTTCTTCATAATCAATGCCTTCTTTTTGAGAAAAACCTCTTGCCACAAAACGTGCTTTATGTTTTTCTATACTGCCATCAGCAGCATGCTTGATTTTGAAGAGCCATTTGGAAGAGACAACAGATTTCTCTTTCGGTCTAGGCACTATATCCCATGCATCATTCTTTAGAATGGACTGATATTCCTTCATCATTGCATCCTTCCATGCTTGATGTCTGAAGGCTTCTATAACACTGATAGGTTCTGAGTTTATGATGTTGTTCATTAGAGCAACATAGCTAGAGAACCGTTTGGGTCTCTTACTTTCCCTAAACGTTCCTTTGGGTGTTGCATGATCCTCGGCTTCTTTGATCATCTTTCTAGCCCAAAGTGGCCTCTTTCTGCCGTTGTCATTTGTATTCTCATCTGAAGTAGAAGGAAGTTTATGTGGCATTTCCTCAGGATGCTCCCTCTGAATCTCAGGAGCAGGTTCCATTTCAGGTACTCTAGGGGAATAGGTTTCTATCTCACTAGAACTTCTTGCCCTCTTGAATGCAATGTCTTCTTCAAAGATGACATCTCTACTCAATTCAATTTGTTTTTGCCCGAGTACAAATATCTTGTAGGCTTTGGAGGTTTCACTATAACCCACAAATACCCCCTTCTTTCCAGAAGGTTCTAGTTTGAATCTCTTCTTTTTGGGCACATGAATATAGACAGGACAGCCAAAAATCCTAAAATGACTAATGTCAAGTTTTATGCCAGTAAAGGCTTCTTCAGGAGTTTTGTTATCAAGATGAGAATGAGGACATCTATTTTGGATGTAGACAGCAGTCCTAGAGGCTTCTGCCCAAAAAGAGGTTTCAATGTTTTGGTCAAGCAACATTGCTTTAGCAGCTTCTACAATGGTTCTATTTTTTCTTTTAGCAACCCCATTTTGTTGAGGGTTGTAGGCAACTGTGAACTCCCTCTTAATTCCAGCACTCATGCAGAATTCCTTAAAAATTTCAAAGGTGTATTCTTTCCCATTGTCTGTCCTTAAGGTTTTTATTTTCTTCCCAGAGAAGTTTTCAATAAGGGCTTTGAACTCTTTGAACCTTTTGAGGATTTCTATTGACTCTTTACATTTAAGGAAATAGATCCAAGTTTTCCTAGAGAAGTCATCTATAAATATGACATAGTATAGAAATCCTGCTTTAGAGGGTACAGACATGGGTCCACATAAGTCTAAGTGAACCAGTTCTAACACATTTAGGGTTTTGCTCAAGCTATTGTGAAAGGATCCCTTTGTATTCTTTCCTAGGGCACAACCTTTACAAGTTCCTTCATGAGATGGTTTTAACTTAGGTAAGCCTGTTACAAGTTTTTCCACAGAAGGTAGGGCACGGAAATGAAAGTGTCCTAATCTTCTATGCCAAATCTCATTTGAATCAAAGGTGTCAAGGGTAAGGGCTTGTTTAACTTCAGTGCATAGTTTGTAAAGGTACCCTTGTCTTAAACCGATGGTTTGGGCTTTCTTGATAGTTGAGTTCTTAGGCCATGCTAGAACTTTCCCATCCATAAAGGTAACTCTATATCCATTGTCTTCAAGGGCAGAGATGGATATTAGATTCCTCTTTATTCCAGGTACAAATAAGACTCCAGTGAGTTGAAGAGACAGACCGGATTTCAATTTGATGGAGCAAGTTCCAACCCCTTTTACAGGGTGTGCAGAATCATCCCCAATGGTTACTTCTTCATCAATCTTTTCAGTCATAATGTCTAAGTGTTCTTTGAATCTTGTGATATGTCGAAAGGAACCACTATCAATTACCCAGTTGTGGGTGTTGTTAGATACTTGACTAGATAGGGCTGTATAGAACACAAAGTTCTCAGATTCATGATCTGAATTTGTCTTTCCTACTTTGGCAAAAGATGCTTGTTGCTTTGATCTGTCAGGGCACTTCATTGCATAGTGGCCATATTGATCACATCTAAAGCATTGAACTTGAGAGATGTCTTTCTTCTTAAAAGATCCCTTTCCATTGGAATTTCTCTTTCTTTTAAAAGATCCTTTCTTGTAGGAGTTTTTCTTATTCCTTTTGTTAGACATTGTGTTGAGTACATGAATGTCTTCATCTATGTTCTTTTGTTTATTTTCTTTTGCGGAGAGTCTTGTTTCCTCTTGAAGGCAATCTGTTCTTAGCCTATCAAATTTGGGGAGTTTAGACCTTGCACTTATTCCTTGAACAAATGACTCCCATGAGTTTGGTAGGCCTCCTAGTGCAATTAGAGTTAACTCTTTGCTATCAACCTGATATCCAATTGTGGATAATTGATTCCTTAGTTCAATGATCCTCATGAAGTATGCATTGATTGTTTCTCCTTTGTTTATTTGGATATTGTTGATTTGCCTCTTTAATGCAAGAGTCCTACTTGTATTGTTGATCTCATAGGTGCTCTCAAGAGATTTGCTAGGATGGGCACTATATGATCCCTAACTGCATCTACTAGGATTTTCATGGCCTTTTCATTGTTTTCAATCCATTGAGTTTTCTCAGGATCAGCCTCTGGTTCCTTTTTGTATTCTCTCACAAGTGAGTCTAATTTGTTCTTCTTAAGAATCATCATTATTCTAAATTTCCATGATGTGAAGTCGTTTGCTCCTGCAAGACGATCTTCAAATCTGATCACACTTGACATTATGAAGAATGTGATGTGAATTCAATTTTAGAAAATACGAATTTTCTAGAGCAATCTGATATCTAGATTTGATTTGGATTCACACAACCTGGCTCTGATACCATGTAAATGTAATCAAATCTTTATCAAATAGGATCCTAAGAAATCGAAGGAATTACTAAGGTCTGAAATTCTGTGTGAGAATTCTAAGTCAAATACTAATTTCCAGATTTCTTCTCTTATGCTAAATGCGCTGATTGCAGAACATTAATAAATTTCAATGTTTGCATATCAATGAGGGAACCACCATATGTATGTTTGGAGACCCGCCTCTAAGAGACGTGTCTCATGAGAGGACGTGTCCCTTTGAGCACACGGGTTCCACACATGACCGACTAACATTTGGTTAGTGTCTTTAACACACACACACATAACCTTATATGTGGCGGGTATATAATATGAGTTCCAATTTATATTTAAATGCAGAATTTTAACATCATTTATTTTATCGAATTTATGCATGCTTATAAATTCGATTTCACTTATTTTCCAGAAATATTTATTTTGAAGAATAGCCTTGATCACATATAAATGATGATGTTGCTTTCAACAATCATCATTTATATCTGACCGAAGCTACCATTCATCAACATAATTGAATCCAAAATAAACCCAACCCCAAGTTTTTTTTAACTAAACCTACAAACCGAAACCTGAACTATTACCAAGGTCAATAACTTAGGAAAAAGTAAATGGCATCCTGAAGATGGTACCAATTAACTCAGTGGTATTGGCTAGAGTTGTATATACTGAAAATAAAGATGAAGGGAGAAAGTGGTCGTATCATCTAGCAAAAACTAGTAAATATATGAAGGTTTACTTACTTGCATTTGAATATGAGGAAGGTAAAAATGAATCGTTAACAAGAACAGAATAAGCCTATTCATATTCATATCTTAAGTTTCTACTCATAAAACATCAAGGAAGAAGATAAATGATTAAAATATAGTTGCTTAATATTTAAAATAAAATTTAAAAAAATTGGACCCTGACACAATTAGAAACAATTAAAAAATATACCTGACCAATACATGTCCCAAAACCAGCCCTTCGCATGTTCTTTCCAAATGTGGAGGATGGACAACTGCAATAACAATAAGTTGTTTTAGAATGGTGTATACATAAGTAATTACTACACAGTAAAACAATAAGTTTTTCAAGTAGAAAATAACAAACATCTAATTCCATTCCTGTTGGGATGGAGATAGTTTCAAATAAATTAATTGTTAACAGATTTCCACGCTTGGAAATCCTGCTCCATGCTTTTCAGTTTATGATTTTACATTGCTTTTGTTGGGGGTCATGTCCATGCAGATGAAGAGGTAACAATGAAGACCAGGTTCTCTTGAAAATTTAATCAAGTAAAACATTCCCATTTGACTGACTTGACTTAAAAGGTCTCTCAAATAACAGCAATCATTAGATTAATGGTAAGAAAAGAATCTCCTTATCCACTTTGAGGATTGTCCAATAGGACATTATGTTTCCTGAGGTTTCTCAGCATCATGAGGACCTGATACCAATAAGAGTTATTGTGGGTAAATGCTGTCAAGAATGAGGTCTCGAGATTTTTTCTTCCACCTTAATGGCCTTTCACTTTATTTCAATGTCATTTGTTTATCTCTTGTTTTTTCTAGTAATTTTGTTTTGCCTTTATTTTCCTGTAAACAAAATAGCATCTGGAGAAAGCATCAGAGAGGCCAAAGAGATCGAAGAGAGTCATTTTGGGTAAATGGTGTCAAGAATGAGGTCTCTCAATTTTTTCTTCCACCTTAATGGCCTTTCACCTTTATTTCAATGTCATTTGTTTATCTCTTGTTTTTTCTAGTAATTTCGTTTTGCCTTTATTTTCCTGTAAACAAAATAGCATCTGGAGAAAGCATCAGAGAGGCCAAAGAGATCGAAGAGATCAGTGGAAAGACTGAAGTTGGAGGATAAGTCTATTAAGAAAATTTGTCTGTGCTGAAAACATGTCAAACAACATTGTTGAGGTTTCTAAATGACCATGCAACATGTTGATTCTAGTCAGTTCAAAGAACTGGCTACAATCCTTCCAGGATTTACAAAATTGCTTGTTAAATTTGAGATGAAAAGTCAGAAATGACATGGACAGCCTCCAACTCATGGGCTAAGCTATTTTGATGAAGATGGCAATGAAATACAAGAAATCTTTTGTATTTGCAATTTACTATTGTTAGTAAAAACTGTGATAATAGAGAAAAACATCAACGTGATTATCATCCTCTTGCTTTTAAAGGATGCTCTGGAATATTTTCATTTGTACAGTTTAACACCATTACACTTTCCTGTCTGTAAAAGTCTGTTTTTAGTCTATCTGGTTTTAGTAGTTTGCTATTACTAAATCTTTTTCATAGGAATACCAATTTTTAGTGACTGGAGTTGACACTGTGTCAACAGTCATATCATTCCATATTGTCTTATGAAACTAATACGCCATATTTGATCCTGTGGAAAATATGAATAAAAGCATTTATTCAAAATCCAGGAAACAACTCTCACTCAGACATTTCAATCTAATAGTAAATGCTTGAGGAAAGACTCGGTTAATTGGATAACATTCAACAATGTTTTTCTACTTTGGAATTAATGAGAACAGAAAACAAAATTCTGATGTCTCGCTTATACACTGAAAAAGAGCCAACGATTGAAATGTACAAAATACAAGATTCAGAGAGTGAAGCAGTGTCGATGAAATAGGAAAGCAAGATAGACAAGAGATCCTAGAGGAGCCCATGCTAGAGGCCTGTGTTTCTTTCAACCTGCTATTCATCCAGCTCACGTAACAAACACACAAATGCTTATTAGATTATGAATTCCCTAAACATCCATTGCACAAGGTTATCACAAACAAATGAGATCAAATTGGACCAAATACGAAATCTTTTGAGTGGAAGTCAGTCTTCTCAGCAATTAAATGTGTTTTGTCAATCCCCCTTTTGCAGACATTTAAAAAATATACATTTGTAACATTAATTATTCCAATTAAAATGTCTTCTACATGAATTACACATGAATGCTCCTATTTCACTTTCTTCTCTTGGAAGAATGTTAACAGTGCCCTTTTCCAATGAATCTATCATTTGTAAATTGTATCTGAAAGCGATCAGTCCCTGGTTTGAATGAAAGATCTGTCCCAACATGCCTATGGAGGAAACTCAGATGATTAAGAATCAAGAACCACAGATTAAAGTAAAATTAATTCCAAATGGCAATCCCCCACCTTCATATCCAAGTCAAAGGTCATTTTTATTGCATGTCATACCAATGACTTGAAAATTCTGTCTGGAATGTCATTTGATTTCAACGGCACTGCAAATGAAACAGATAGAAAACTAATAACTATCCCAAAACCTAATCATTGTTGAGACAGTGTTGGTGAATTGCATGTTCAACTTAGAAGAATGTTCAAAATGGAATAGCTAAACTAAACACAACTAAGTTTTATGCCTTCCCAAACAAAAAATTTAAGTGCATTAAAATGGCTGCAAAATAAATTGTGAGTTTAATTAACTTTAAACCTAGGCCATTTAATCCCACTGCACTTGAAATGAACTATTGATAATTGGTACAGTTTCAAAGTTCAAAATGGGAGCGACTGCAACAGCCCTTCAAATTAATCCATTCCACAATTTCCAAAGACCATATAAAATGGAACAGTTAACTAGTACTGCTATTTCTATTTCCAAGTTCCTGCAAAAGAAATTATTATTTCCAGCAAAAATCACAGTGCTTTCAACAGGGCAAACTATGAAAAGTTAAAACTGTCATTGGCATAAGACTGTCATTCAAAATTCCAGTGCCTTGGAGGCTGAACACAAACTCTCCTTCAGATTCCTAAATTTTAGTGCAAGAACACAAAACAGTGGAGGGCCATTGCTTTTAAGTTTTATGGTTTATCACGTGAACTAAAGTTCAATGCTTCATAGAATCCCCTTTAGGCTTTTGATGGAGATATGGAATAGAAGGTGACTGAAAGTAGCCCCCAACCTGGGAAAATTCAAAAGGAGCATGGCTGTATTAAAAAGAAATTGGAAACCAAAAAGAAATTATTTATAAAAGCATCTGAGAGTAGACGAGCTCAAAATGGATCACTTGGGAGTTTCCCCAAGGATGCATTCCCATGGAATGCCTACTTAAACTTAGATAAATGATGATGGCTCAGTGTGCCTTGGACAAATTCATGACAATCATTTTCTCTCCAAATGTTAAAGGTTTAGTTTTACACTTATTCATTTTATGCATTGCCTGATCAAAACATATATGACCTGTCCATCTTTGGATAGGAGTTCTGGACAATTCTCAAATATTTAGCAAGAGGAAGAAAGTTCTGTAGACTGGGTATATCTCTAGTCAAATTTATAGTTAGGATAAAAAAAAACACTGCCCAATGCTTTTAAATAACTCGTCTTGAATCTCCATACTTTACACAATCTCATGCAACAAAGTTAATTTACCTTTTAGAGCTTATTAATGTACATGATTCACCAACAACAGCTTCCTTAATTAAACACATTTCAAGAAGCCTAAAGTAAGACATCCATAAAAAAATTGTTTTCGTCTTTAAATTACATTCACTCAAATGTTTGGTTCGATGCTCCATCATATGGTGATGTGTTAGTCTGTCTTCAGCAACTCTGATTTCTGCTCTAGATTAAATTTTCCTATGCAATTTGAATCCTCTTTTGTGAAGAGCTCAGTGCACTTCAATTTATTTTTCATTTTAGCTAAGATACATAAATACTACACGGCTTTACTTACACTGTTACACATTATGGGAGAAATAAAATATTTCACGCATGAGAATTTATTTTTCCTTTATATTACATTCACTTAAACTTTTGATTTGATGCACCATGGAATAGTGATATTTTAGTCCGTCTTCAGCAACTCACATTGGCAGTCTATATTAAAAAAATTTAAGCAATTTGAAACTTCAGTAGTGAAGAGCACAGTGTGCTTAATTTTTTTCCATTCTTGCTAAGATACATAAAAGTTACAATAGCTTCACTTACACGTTATGGAAGAAGTACAATATTTCATCCAGGAGATTTTGATTTTTCCTTTAGATTGCTAAACTTTAGTTGTGATACAGAATTAAATCATGATATTGGTCAATTTTCTGAAATTCATATTTGTAGTCTAAGTTAAAAATTCCTGAGCAATTTGGACCCTCGGTTACCAAGAACAGACTAATCACATTCAACACAGCTTTGAGACTCAAGGAGCCTCAGCACAACTGCTGTGTCCCAAGCCAAGCAAGCCCTGTTACTTGGAACTCAACTAAGCAACTTGCAAAAACAAAGGAGAAATATGAGAAAAGTTAAAAGCTGTAAAAGAGTTCCTCCCCCTCATTTTAGTATCTAAATTTTTGTTTTGGAGCATTCACAAGATTGAACCATGATTTATATTGTGCAGCAAGGAGGACTGGTTGATGGTGCTACTGGGTAATATTCTCAAGCTTTGTGTGATTTTGCTTTAGTTTTGCCTGATATATTTTGCCCAGTTTATGGTCAACATCTGAACTGAAAATGGGTCTGCTGAGTCCAAATCTCAATACTATCAAGTCAAACCTAGTGCTTAAATTTTTCCCTTTTTTGCTAAGCCATCTAGACTAATAGACCAAAATTACCCTTTTGTGACATGTCCATCTTATCCTAACGGGACAGTCACAGGGCTTGAACACTAACCTTCACTATTTTAATCACTCCACCTTACCACATCCATAAATGCTAAGATCACTAGAGACTGAGAAGCTCATGTTCCCTTCTTGTGAATGTCCATCTTATCAAGGGGACTCAATCCCGACCTTCACTGTGGTAATAACTCCATCTTACCAAATTCTTATACAAGTTACAGGCCTCAGCTCCCTTTTAGTGGGCTACACATCTTATTCTAATGGGGCGGCAATAGGGCTTGAATCCTAACTTTTTACCATACTAACAGCTCCATTCTACCACATTCTTCACCAGGTTAATAACTCCACCTTACCGCATTTTCTTTTGCTGGGTCGTTTTTGACAGTGATGAGACTTGATGCGTTAACAGCTCTATCTCACTATAAATTTTGCAGTTCTCTTTTCATGTATCGAACCCTAACATTTTATATGGAAATGTTCCGCCTTACCACTCAGCCAAGCCCACTGGACCACTGTCCAATTTTAATGTAAGGATCGTAAACAAAAAATGAAGAAAAGTCCGGAATGCTGGGTCAAATGGTTGAGAAACACCGAATTATTGAATATCCTAGTTCAAGCACTATTCAAGCCGATAGTTCGATACAAGTATTTACACGGGTTTGACATTATATACTACGTACTTATAAGATAACTATTTCAGGTAAAAACCATATGCGATTTTCCTATAGATTTATCCGAAAAAACTGATATGATGGTCTAGAGAACTAAGGGCTTTCATTACAAAGATAACTCTAGTCAACCATATGATACCAAATGGAAACAGAAAAAATAAAATTACCAGGTCGTTTCCAGTAAGATTTTGTGATCATCGCAGCAATCCATCAATCCACCTTCCCACATTCTCTGCACTCCGCCGCCACCTTCCCTGTCAGCCAACCTTGTAAACTCAAAAGACAAATGCTCGCTTTGCATAGCAACGGTTGAGCACAGAACATCAAAATCAAGCACTGCCATACCCTCGCCATGACCCTCTACATCAAAACCCTCATAATCGCAGTCAGCCTGTCCATCCTTACAGTTTTCCAGCCTCCCTTCCCTCAAATCATCACCTCCTAGATTTCCCCCTTCCATTTTTTCAACCTTCAACCCCTTCACCTCCCTAATATTATAAATTTCAGCAAAAAAGAATAACCTTTACACACCAAATTCCAATACTGAAAAAGAAAGAACCAAGACCAGAGCCGTGCAAAGCTTTAACTCGTTTAAGACTTCATATTCAAATGCATTCAGCAGTGAACATCGGACGCAGAGAAATTTCCACAAATAGCCGTTTTCTCTACAAAATGCCTCTACAATCGGTTGCCTTGGCAATTTTTTGCCAAAAACAAAAACTATCAGAAGAATAAATGTTTGCGCAAGCCGTACAAATGCTATGCAAATATCTTTCAATGCCTCTATTTACACAACAAGACCTTCAAAAACATCAACACAAACAGTCCGCCGGAGATTCGAATCACTTGTCTTGACTATCTTTCGCCAAAATGAAAAATAATACAGCGACTATGCACACAAGCCAAAAAATGCTCAGAATATCTCTTCCAATGCCTCTATTTACACAAAATACACTTCATATACAGCGACACTGACAGCCCATCCGTATTCAAATCTCTTTCTAAGGGTTTTAATGCTCAAAACAGCCAAAATCGAAGAAATCTTCGACAAGAAAAGCATCACCGACCTTCAAGAAAACCACATTTTCCAACCTGACAAGCAAAACTTCTCCAAATCACGATCCTTTCCGTGAAGCAAGCTATCGTTATTTCCAAAGCAGTACACCGAAAATAGCAAAGCTGGCACTGTAACATCGACTTTTTCTATATTATCTACAATTCCATAGACGCCGTTCACAAGTTTTGCCTCAAACCAAAGCCTTACAAAAAATTCACCTGAAAGAGCTTGAATTTCTTTGTCGATTCAGCTTCAATAGCAATTCCATGGCCGCTTTCCACGACCTCTAACTTTGATTCAGCCTCTGCAGCGATTCCGTGGCCGGTTTCGACGATTTTTAGCTCAAATCCAAGAAATAAAAGACGATTTTTATCTAAACACCTTGAACTTGTCGTTGATTCAAGTCTCACAGCATTAATCTACTTAAATTACTGAGGTTTCGTAGCTCCGCAGAACTGTGAAGAAAAATGGATAAAATGAAGGACTAGATGACATCTTTCTGTTTTGCATAAAACTCGGAACAGACCATTGTTCTGTTGCGTGCTAAACTTTGACGCACTGTTTTTTATTTAAAAATATAACAAATTAGGTTAACCAGTTAAAGTTGGTAATTAGAACTTTTTGTTTTGTTTTTAATAAATATTAAAGGGGTTGGTATTTATTAAAGTTTGCTTTTATTGGTGGTGCGTCAAATCTTGGTAATAAAATTTATTATTATTATCGATAGTTGCTGGAGAAACAAACAAACGAGTCCATCATTCATTGCTTTTTGTTTCCAGCTGTCATCCTAAAACTGCTTTCCACTTCAGTTTTAAACGGTGGTTTTTGGATTTGGGAAAAAATTATAATAATTTTATGTTGTTTGTTTTTTAAAGGATTAAGAGATATTCATTTTATAAAATTGTTAAAGAAATAATATTGGAGTTGTCAATTTATTAAAAAAAAAAATTGGAGTTGTCTAATGTACATTCATGTCATTCTTTATATATTGCATGTGGATGATGTAATCAAATTACGTATCATTACTCTCATTAATTTTTCTTAAACTAATTAAATGGTTTGATCTTGATAGAGAGGATAAACCTTCTTGATTAATATTTATATTTATAAATTCATTGAGATCGATATTTTTTATAATGTTGAGCTTTTATTTAATTTAAATTTTTTTTGTGATTTTTTAAATAAATGGAAAATTATTTATTTAAGTATTTTGTTTAGTTTAAGGTTGTATTTTCATCAAAAATATCAAAGGATCATATTTAGTAGATTAATTGTTCTAATATGAATTGATTTATGGTGGATTTTTTTTCTAGACATAATATTTTGCAAGGGATAAAGAGTTTACTTTTGTCTTTTTATCTTTCTTTCTACATTCACTTTTGATTGTGCCGTAAATAATATTGTTTTAATATTTAATTAAGCTTGTTTTATACATAAGTTGATTCTAGATCTAATCTTATTAGATCCTATATTCTTCATAGCTCCTAGTGATCCAAACCTATTTAATTATTTATAAATCCTAGATTAAACCATAAGTACAAATTTGTCCCTTGGCCCTTGGAGAAGAGTGCACTTGTGACCTAATCCTTCCAATTTAAATCTCATTTCTTGCATTCTCAAACCAATCATTTTGGAGAATTTGAACATTATCCATCGACTTGTTAGCCATTTAGCATTGTTAATGTGAATGGGGATACATTCCTAATTGATTTCCCTCTTAGATTATTTTGGCACCTAGTTACTTAAGTTTATGTAGGACATTTACTTTTTATGTCTCAATCATATAATGAAGACACATGTCATCATCTTAATTGTCATATATCTCACCCTTGCTTATATATACAAGAGTTTCTCATTGTAATATATTAATCATTGTATATTTGCATCCTTTTGATAGCATAGATTTATTCTTTCATTTTGGGTCTCTTAGTTATTTTGTCTAAGTTCTTTGATCTTGGGTGACTATCTCCGCCGCCAAATCTTTTAATCATATAAGACCTTGTATTTAATAATTTAAATAAGATTTAGAAAGAAAAAAAACTCTATTACAAATGTCAAGAGAAATTGAGCAAAATAGTATAAAAAAAAAAAGTAGGACTAACTTACATGTATGAAAAATCACCGAAGTTAATTTTGCACCATAAAATTGACTACCTACAACTAAAAACAAATAGTAAAATGAACAACCAACTTTTATTTTTTATTTTAACAAAAAGAAATACTTAACAACAAATATAAAGAATGATAAATAATGTAAGTTTAATAATCTATAATGATCTATGAAGAAAATAATTAAAAAATATTTCTTTAAAAAACAAAATAGTTTCATAGAGATTATTTACAATTAGAGTATTCATTTGAAAACAATTTCCCTACCAATTAAAATTGAATTACATTCTTTTATTTTAACATTTCATTTCTTTATAAATAACTTTTTAATTATATATACATTTATATAACAATAAAATAATTTTAACGTTCATAAATAAACAAAATATTTAAAAAACCTAAACTATGGTTGAGAACAAAAGTAGATTAAATCTATTTAGGAGATCTAAAGAAAATTAAAATAATGAACACAAATGTGCCAAGTCTTAATTTCCAAATTATTAAATATTTTTTTGTGTAATTTAAAGGCTAATAATCTTATCTAAAACATTAATGAGCATTTGAAAATTTTGAGTGCCAAGTCTATTCCTCCAAACTTAGTGATGTTACATGTGCTCTTTACTTTTTTAGTGGGAATTACTTTATTCTTCCACCATTCATTTTTTGCGAATTGTTTAATAGTTAAATAGTTTTTAATAGTCTGTGCGGGAAATTGCAATTCCCAAAGTAGATAGAAGGTGACAGGTGTGATAGCTCAAAACCAGCCGTCCTAACGAATCTTAGATTTTAAGTTAGAGAGTTATAATAGATAGCATATGTTATTGTATAAGTGAAAGCACAACCTACTCTAAGATTTTGTGATTTAAAGAAATTACCAATTAATTAATAATAATAATAATAATCAAACATTCAATATTAGTTGAAAATAATAAATAAAAAGAGTTTAAAGATTAATATTAATGATTTATTGTATATTATGTTTAATAATTAGATTGAAGAATTTAGAACAATATTTATATTTTTCAAATTGTAATTTGTTTATTTTGTGATTTTTAAACTATTTAAAATTAAATTGTAATTAGTACTTAATTTATTGAAATTTATGTATTGTTTGATTTTATCTTATATCAAAGTTTACTTTAATAATCAATTACCTTTGCTAATTCTTATCATTGATGAAAATATGGCACTAAGAATTGCATTTGGAGATTTGCTTTGAGAAGTTTAAAGTATAAAACTTATTTTTCTCTAATTCAAACCTTGTTACAAATTCCAAAAGATTGAAAACATAAAAAAGGCAACTTATGCAAAATCCCTAAATGTAGTATGTATATTATAATTGTATTCAATATGTTATATTTCATTTCATCTTAATCTACTATATTCGGATACACAACCCTACATGTTGGGACTCAAATCGGTTGTGCCCTTTTTTCTTAAGTCCCTTCATTTTCCATGTGTTGTCTTGGCCATTTGTGAACCATTATTGATAATTGATTTGAAAAATCCGTTAAGTTGGGTCCCCTTATTGAAGTGATGTTCAAGAGGAATAGGAAATGTTTAGAAATTTTGTTAAAATAAGTTAAAGTGAGTCAGAAATTAGCTTATGGGTTTTACCCTCCCAATTGGACCAAATCTAATTCACTTTGATTTTCTTGCAAGATCTTGTCCACTTGGAAATCCCCACAAAAGGATGAAAACAAAGGAATATAATCTAAGTCTTTCTTTTGTGAAAACTCAACTTCCATCTAAACTTCCTCTCTTAACTTGATAATTGGGTCTGGTTCAAGTAGATTTTCCTACAAGTCTTATTTGGTTAAAATATTCCACATTAAAGCCTTTTGTGGGAATTTGCCCCTTGTTTGAACTTCCCCTTTCAAAAGTGACTTGTTTAGTTCACTTAGCCTTTTTCGCATCCAATCTTTTATAAAGACAAATTTAAAATGATGTGGAAGTCTAGGGTCAATTTGAACCCAATCCTTGGCATTTGAACTTAATTCTAGTTCACTTGGAAAATTGCACAAGCCATATCATCATGACATCATCATTCCATCACCATTGCATCATCAACCCTTTTGCAAAGATTCCCTAGCCAACTAAATTGAATGTTTTAAATGTTGAATTCCTATCCAATTTATTCAATTAAGTTGGACTTCCCCACAAAATCCATCCAATTGTATTTTATCACAAGTCATAATTTGCTAACATCACCATGTCCTTTTGATGACATCATCCCACCTTGCTAACATCATCATGATGTCATCCCATTCAGAGTCATCCTAGTACATGATGATGTCACATTTATGTCATGATGATGTCACCATGTCCTTTAATTAGTCAATTATCATTGAAACTTTTCATCTGAATCGAACACTGAAACATTATGAAGTTGTCTTGTTTAATTGGTTTTTCCTATAAGTTTAGTTCAACTAGAGTTATAGATATAAATCTAGTTTAGTGGCAAACTCCTACAAAGTCCTATTGCATTTCAAAATCCCACAAGCATTCATTTTGACATGTAGAGGGCTTTGATGGTGCTAGAATGTCCATAATTTCACCATTATTGCATCTTCCACTTGCCAAAGACTTAAAGAACATTTTAAATTTGTTTGGGCAGCAAAAAATTGCATGTTGGGTTTACTCCTAATTACTTTCCGTTGATGAAGAATGGTTACCGAGCTACCCAAAATCAATGTTCAACCATTCTTTTAATTTGAGATGCCCATTTTGGGTGGGATTGATCCTTGGTCATGGATTTGGCATTGCTATAGTGTTAGTGATTTATTTTGTAGGATACAAACATGTGAAGTCAAAGAAATTTGATATTACAAATGGATTTTATTGCAAAATGTCTCTAAAGCATTAGGTATATATTTAAGGTCTCTTAGTCGCAACTAGGGATTTTCTCGTGTCACATGTGTTGGCATGATTGTAATGTTAGGTCAGATGAATGCAACAACATTATAAAAATGTTGTAGGTATTATAATAACCTATTTCATTTTATGTATGAATATATTTAGTTATGTTATGGATTACTAAGTATACCCTATTACAAATTTCATGATCATTGTTGTATACAAATACATAGCTCCATATTCTTTAATTATGGTTTTCTTCTCTATGAATTGCGACTCTATTTCCCAAGAAATATGCATCAGTTTGGGACCATGCACCAATCTCACACATCAAATAAAACATAGATCAATAGTGTAGGAGTAGGAGTAGTTTTGTGTATTCACAACCTCGTAATATAACAAGGGATATATCTTCAAGACAACTATTCAAATAAATCTATTTTATGTGGGTCATGATTGCATAATTTTATCAGTTATATAGGGGTTTTGAGATACCAAAATGTTGAAAATGAAGGTAAAAATGTAGCTTAAAATTTCTAAATCTTGTGTAACTGAAGATTCAATTTTATTATTCTCTGTCACAATTTCTTGTGTATGATTAATCTTGAATTAGATCAATTTTAGTGTTGCAGAAAGTAGGCAGAAGATTGATAGAAGAAATATAAGACAAAATAGAAAGGACACAACATGTACATGGAGAAACCCTTTCGGGAAAAAACTCCACCAAAATTTTATCTTGCTTGTATTATTTAACCTTTGAATGAGTTACAATAACACTGATTCAATTCTCCTTGATGTGCTTCCTTGTTCTTCAACAAATCTTCTTCACAACTTGCAATATTTTCTCACACAACTCTCTCATACACTGGCTGCAATAATAGACAATTATCTTGCTTAAAAACTCATAAGAGTTATCAAATATATAATCACAAAGCCTCTTGAGAAAATCCACGCCTAGGGTTTCCAAGTTGAGTTCTCATATGCATGCATAAGTCAAACATGAGTCTCCCTCAAAGTTGGTGCCCAACACTAAAGTGTTAACCTCGTAGTTGTCAAAAATATCTTATGCAAGCTCATCCTCAAAGTAGGTGCCCAAATTGGGTCCCACTTAATTGAGCAATAGTTGTAACTCAAAGATGCCAACTTGGGTGCCCAAGGTGGGCCCAAGTTAATCTATTTTAACTGAAATACATTTGTCACTGATTCATGCAAAACAATGTGCATGCATGATCCTCCATCTGTTAACTGAATGTATCCACCTGTTATTTGTCCATGCAACTCAATTCAACTGACATGCAACTCAAGTTAACTAACATGCAACTCAAAGTAACTACATGCAATTGAACTGAACTTCAATCCCTATCTTATAGGAACTCAACATGCATAAATCAAAATCCCTATTTTGTAGGAACCTAAGATGCATTTATGAAGTGTACTCAATTCACCAACCAATTAACTTAACCAAGATGTGTCTCATCTCCCATGTAGGCACCCATTTGCTCCTATTTTGTAGGAGCTCTCACAAGGCGTCCCCACATGCTCCTATCATTTAGGAATAACTACAAATGTCACATTAAATGTTTATTTCATTCCAAATTAAACTCTTCCTAATCCTAGTGTTGTGAAATACATTCCAAGGACTTAGGAGATACATGAAATATGATTAGAATGTAATTAAATGGCATCCTATTCCCAACAATTTTATCAGTTATATAGGGGTTTTGAGATAGCTAGGTGTACTTGGTTTAGTGACAATCTTTGGGGCCAAATCAATAGGCTGGGTTTGGTTATCGATAGGTTTGGTTGTTCATTTTATTTGATTGTAAAATTTGATAAGGTATATCCTTAGGAACACCCTCCTGAGTCTAAGTCAAGCTTGAAGAGCAAGAGATGAAACCCATGATCGTAGAGTTATCCTTTAACCCTCCATGGTTTTTTGATGATTTGATTTCACTTGCATGATGAAAACCTTATACCTATGAGTGAAATTTCATTCTAGGAAGTGGAGCAATGGCTTTGGGACCCAACACTACACACTTAATTCAATCTAGAAGGTGCATAAGCTAATAATAAATACTCAAAAAATAGATTTAACTTAAGAAGGCTTGAAAGATTATTTAAATTGGGAAATTCATAGTCGAGAGTGTAATTTTATCCAAAGGATATAACAACACATGTTATCCAATCTTAGATGTAGAAAAGGGTATTGCAAGATCTAATCGAAACCATTGGGGACTAAGATATGATTATGGAAGAATGGTTCCAAGTTCATGTCATCTTATGCCCAATCAAACTGTGTCAAACTAGTATATTTGGGATACATCTAGATTCAAATTAAAACAAGGGATTAAAAGTGAAAATTATGCATGCTTTTCTCCTCTATATTATGTCCCCACTCTGGCATGCATATAAACTACAAGAATAATGCATGCCAAAGTAAATAATATAGTAATTAAAATAGTAGATAAATTCATTGATATGTGATTAGATGATGCCTCTTGATTTCATGTTCTTGGTAGTCACACCTCCTAATATGCACACACACACAAGACATTAGTAATACCTACTTGACAAATATTGGTAGTATACGAAACATAACTACTTTATATTTTTATAATTTGTGATTTGTGCCATCTATCAAATGTAAATAGATGAAAGGGTGTAAATTTTGATTTTAGAAAGATGAAGTTATGGGATTGTGATCAAGTTGACCCCCATGAAACTATGTCAAATATCGGTATACCCAATGTAGGACCCATGAAAATTAAGTCACTTTAACCATTGTATATACATATTAGTATAAGACCCATGACAAAGTTATTTCTTATCTTTCTTGTTTTTTATAAAACCATTAATATTAATAATATCCCTCAATGATCATGAAGTATACACGATAGAGATAAGATGAATTTTATATCACTCCAACTTGGAAGGGAGTCAAAATAATATGTAAAGAACCTTAAGAACATTGCCAATGTCGATGAAGACCAATACCATCATCCTGTCAAAATGCAGAAAACAAAATTGAGTTTTAATGTAATTGCTTACTGGTAGCTCGAATTCTTTCAGAAATTTGTAGAGGTGAGTGTATCAACATTTTTGAGCTTCCCACCAAGCCACTCTGCCTCAAACATCATGATCTTTGAAATTTTAAAACTTCACCAAGTTACCAGCGGAATTCAGGAGACACTTAATTTTATGACTTGAAATGTCTGCCACTAAATTCAAGATGGAGTCTAAATTCTGGTCGTAAAAATATTTTCCATGAAACCTTACCAATCTTCCAAAACATTTTTTTTTTGGTGATGTTGATTGCTTGTTCGCCCAATGCTCTTGCATCAAATAATATAATAATGATGTAATACTAATATATTTAATAATAATATAATATTAATAATCATAACTCAAATCATAAATCCTCAATAGTAAACCCTAACTATACTATTTTAATTTAATATTTTAGTTGATTATTATAGATGCTAATTATTAAACTTAATATATCATTTAATATAACAAATATATATATATATATATATATATATATATATATATTAACTATTGAAATTTTAATTTAATATAGTAATTGATTATTATAATAGATTCTATTATCATATATATATAATTGAACATATTAAAGATATATATGTTAGTATATTTTAAACATGCAGATTTGAATTCTAAATTTTATTATAAAAGATTTCTCATTTCATTTATCTATTAAGGCATGATATTCTATATGTTTGGAAATTAATTTTAACAAATATATTATATTAATATGTTTGGAAATGAGGGGTGGGGGGCCTAGCTTGATTGACTAAAGCATCCTATTGCAAGCAAGAGGTCATGAGGTCTAGTCTCCCCCCAAACCCGTGGTATGGTTATATATTTTTATATCCACCTATAGTTTAATATTATATATTTTTTAAATTAAAAACTTCCCAATAAATAGTTTTTAATTTAAATACTTTTCGATTAAAATTACATAAATAGTTTTTTATATATATTATTAATTAATATATATATATATATATATATATATAAATAGTAAAAATATTTTTTTATATATATATATTATTAGTTTTTAATATATTTTATTAATTAATATTATAATAAACAATGTTAAGTATTGATAACTTTCAGCGTTCTTTATATATATTATTAATTAATATATGTATACTAGTATTATTATAGTTAAGATAATAAATTAATTGATAAATAGAAGATATGTATCAAATTATGATTTAATTTCAAATTTTAATTACACATTAGATTAGACAGTTTTGAATTAAACTTATTGATCTATTATAAATTAATATAAATTCTAAATAATAATTAAAAATTAAATAATATATATTTTTTAAAAATTATTATTTCTCTATTTATATTTAATTTTTAAATTTTTATTTTAAACATTACTAAAAATTAGATTTTTTGAATAGATTATAGAAATTAATTTAAAAATACAAAACAGCCATTCAAAAGCAATTTGGTCAGTCGAAATCCCCAAAAACCCTTCAATCATGTATGAAAATGATTCAGTTTTATAAGGGGGTGAAATTACTGTGTCACATCATGGCTTTAATTTCTTCTATAATTCTGCGATTGATTTGATTTGGTGAAAGAAGCCATTTTCTTTTAAAATCCTTTTACAGGCCCCTTTTATTTGTCAGTAGGAATATGTCTTTGTTTATGGGTAAAATATTGATAAGACATGAAAGAAGTAATATTTGTCACTTCATTCTTGATTTAACAGACAACTAATTCATTCTTTCTTTTTTATTATTGGATTTAGTATATACTATTACAGGAAATGAAAGCAACAGTTAATATATAGATATATAGGTGGAAATGAAAAGAACAGTTATTAAAATATAGAGATGAGGAATTGTATAGTCTATTAAACAAGTAATTCTTAATGATGCATGTGAATGGATAATGATAAACATTATTAGCTTCATAATAACACAATATAACAGTTTATTTACTTTGTAATAGTAAAACTCTTCTTTAATGTATGCAATATCTTTCTAATTATTTGTTTACAATACACTAAATCTAACTGAACCCTAATCTTGAACTGATCGATATCTATTTGAACATATAACATATGATCATTAAATTAAAAAAATTATAATAATTATTTAGTAAGGTTGAAGTAATAATATAATTGATTATCTCTCTTATATGAATTGGTGAGGTCACAAACAAGAGATTTCATCCCCAAATTTAAACATTCAATAATTGCACCCCAATGGGGTTTGAACCTTGATGGCAAGAACAACACCACAACAACTTAACCATCATCCATGTGCCACTATTGACACATATACTTCCACATTCATTATGCCTATATTTTCACCATATCTTAACATTCATTTTCTAACTAAATATTAGATCAATCTCATACCTATAAATATAACCCTCAAAATTCAAAAATTAAAATTAAAATTTTATCCACTTCAATTTATCATGTGTTTTCTTGTATTGATAAAGAAATATACATGCATTTGTTCCTCACCTAAACCTATCTTCTAATGGTTAGAATCCATGTCCTCCTCTATTGGTAAATAAATGTCTATGCATTTATTCCTCACTTAAAACTATCTTCTAATGGCTAACATATATGACCTTGTGTATTGGTTAAAATATGTACATGCATTTGTCCCTCACCTACAACTATCTTTTGTGTATTCCTCTATTGGTATGACAAAACCAAGAGTCTTTGAATCCATCCCCTGTTCCAAAAGGATGCAACTCTTATTGTTTAGGGTTGAGAAGTGACAAATAATTATGTATAGTGTTTTCTATTGAGGAGTTCTTTCCTTATCTATATTTTGAATGATAAAGAGTAATCAAATCATGAATTTATAAGCTGACAAATATAATTTCAAATTCATTGCTCATATAGATCAATCTTTGTACCCCACATATCCTTATGAAATCTCAAGAGGATCAATGATGAACAATCATGTCGTTAGAATGCAGTACTTTGAACATCCACATGTTTTCTAATTCACTTATTCACATCAAACCCACCATGCATTATCATGACAGACATTTTTAGTCAATTTCTCATTCTTATTTTTTTTAAATAATTTAACATGCAAAGCATCTTAAATATTTTTCAAGTGGATTCAAGTGGAGAAAAGGTTGTTTTGCACATTATATGAGAAAGTTGAATTAAGGTTTTGGATGGTGCATTGACACTCAGAGAGGGTCTAAGATTCAGAGATATTTTGCAATTATACTTAAAAATCTTAACTTATCCTAGTCACCATAACATGAATAAAAATAATAAATATAGATAAATCCAATCTAAAAAGTCTACTTTAAATATAAGTGTAAGAAATACACTACCCTTTATTTTCTACACCTGCACATCTCAATGTACTATCTTATTTGACACAAGGGCTGATTTAGGCATGTACACAAAAAAACTATTAAGAGCTTCCTTATACTGTGACTTGTTGTCACATGGCTCTCACTTGTTTATAGTAATTTAGAATTTTTAAAAAATTCCTTACTTTAATTTGGTTCTTATTTATCCCCTAATTTTGGATTTATACTTTTAGTTTAGTTCTCTCAACTTATATTATGGATGACCTTATTGAAAAGGTAGCAGGCCTATATGCTTGTAGCAACTATCAAGTTATATTTTCACTCACATTTGCAAGTCTTCTTTGGTTTTATTCCCTATTTCTTTTACTAAATGTGAACAAAAAATAACACAAAAGCCAACAATTATAGAAATAAGAAAAAATCTAACAAATCCATTATCAACAATCACAACAAAGGTGCAAAAAAGAGGTTTTTACACCAAAAAAAATCCCTAAATGCCCACCCTTTCAACATGCCATATATTTTTTCTGTTATATACCAAGTCAACAAACATGATTAGAAAAATAAATAGCTATTGATGATGTTTCAAAATATGGGATGGTAAAATTGTATTAGGATTGAGTTAACCATATGAATGAAATGGAATTGATAAAGCTATATTCTACATTTATGTTATTGATCCTTTGTAGTAGTTTATAAATACATTGTAATAAACTACTTATTATCTTTGTTTGAATACTAGTCTCCTGATTAATATTTTGTTGTATTTTTTGTAATTTTGATTAGGATGAGAGTATCCAAAGAAAATCAGACAAGATCCTTGAGCTTCTTAATCAAGTAAATGATTTAAAATAAGAGTGCAATCATGCTTGATAAGTTTCTTTTGGAATATGAGGATTTGAATGCTTTTCTTCTAAAACATCCTCTTTGGATGAATTTAAAAGTTCTAATTCTACTTGTAATCATATAAGAGAGGAAGTGAGCACATCATATGAACATGGAATCAATCAGACCATAGAAAACAAAAATAAGAATCATGAGAATGAATTAAAAAAATGTTCAAAATGTTCTTCCAACTTTTTGTTTTGCACCAAATTTACCATGAAAGAGGAAGATCTATGCAATGACAAAGAACATGATCCTACTATAAGGGTAAAAGCCCTCAAATTAAAAATCTTAGTAATGAATATTCTTCCAATCATGATTTCAAACCATTTGATGAGAATAATATGTCAATCTAGACAAAACTCCATTGACTTTCCACTTATTGCTAATTAATCATCAACATAAATGACACATTGGAGTTCAAGATTATTTTAAACTCTTCTAAGAATAATATTGTTGATGAATTACACGAATATAATTTTAGACCTGAAATTGGAAGTGAACCCTTACTAAATTCTACTACAATTGAGAAAATCTCTAGATAAATAGCTTTAGCTTTTGGTGGAATCCATCCATTTGATGGCTTTGAAAATGACACTGCTAAAGGTTTTCTATCACATAAACATAAGAAGTGCCCAACCAGTACTTCCAATATTTCTTATTTTGTAGGATGTACCATCAATATTTAGTTTTTATTTATTATAAATAAGGAAGATCTTGAATGGAATATATTGCAATGCATTTACATTGTCTCCAAGTGTTTAAATTCTCAATGTTTATTACATACTACATGATTTCCAAGGGTGTTCATCATTGAATTCTATGTAGTAAAATGCCAAAAGGTTGTTAGGGGAAAGGCTCTAGTTACTACCCATGTTCTAATAATCATTCTTTGATACATGCTAATTAAAAGCCCACTAAAAAATTCCAAATGTACCAATAGTTGTCCACTTTATACCCAATAGTTACAAAAAAGTACTTAATTGGAGGAGTTGAGCAACTTTATTGGTACCAATAGTGCACAATTATTGGGGCATTTGTACAAATATGTATTGGATCAATTGTGCAAATTTTGTGGTGGACAAAGTGAATGGTATCAGGGCACTCGAGAATATGTATTGAACATCAACTTGAAATTACCACTTGTTGACCTTTGTGTATATAACGAATCCTCTCATGTTCATTGTAACTACCCAAAAGCCAAAACAATAACTATAAGCTCATGCGTCACATACAAAGAAACCCAAAAAAAATTCAAAATTTGACATACCATATAGGAGCTTAGGGTGCACAAAGTTAGCTATAATGGTTACTAGTACCCTTCCCCTAATACTATTCAAAGAATGCAATAATAAAGGGTTTTAAAAATTTCTAATACAACATTTTTTTTGCTAAAAATTATATGAGTACATGATTTGTTTTTTTTGAAGAAAAGGAGAACGAGTATTTTTTTCATGTAGAATTAGGAAGAGTTCATATTATCATTTTAAGCTTACATTCACTTTCTTAGTTTAATGAGTCGATCCTTATGGTAGACCTTGCTTTGAATTTGTTTTTGGCTATTATCTCTATTGTGTCTAGTTTTGGTCCTATAGTTGAATCTATTGTTGTCACTTCATGTAGATTGATCTAGGTGTCTACAAGAAAAAATATAAAATTTTCACAAGAAAAAATATAAAATTTTCTTAAGAAAAAATATAAATTAATTGAAAACCTTTTTGTCAATTGATTGATAAGCTTGGCACCTTGCAAAAGTTCTATTTTCAATATTCAGTTCTTGGAGGTTGTTCTATTTTGAATGTTCAAATTAAAATGTGTTTACAAAAAAATTCAATTATTGACTTGTAATTTTGTAAGTAGATTAATCAACATAATTTTAACATTTTAAAAACAATTGAACACATAATTGATTGGAGAGGTCGACTTTTTTTTAATTTTAGAAGAAATAATAATTTTAATGGTTTGCATTTTTAACCAAGATCAAAATATCCAAGGTTTAACACTCAAAGGGTTTAATGTAACACACTTTGTGACCCATATCTGAATATATTTAGAGGTGTTATTCCTCCTCTTGGTGGACTAGACTTGTCTCCCATTCTTGCATTATTTTTACCAAATGCTTTGACCAATGCGGTTGTAGCTCTTCCAATTGAATTGTCTAAGAGCATGGAAAGCATGCAAGAATTAGCCTTAATACCTATTCAATCTTCCAATGTCACTAAAAAATAAAAGTTGTCAATACCTAATTTATTGAAAATACTTTTATCTAAGCAAAATATGTGGCACATTATAAACCCTAGACCCCAAATTCATGGTAAAAATACTTTTCTAAAAGATTATGAAAATCTTAGTGATAGTTCACTGTTGTTGCTATCATTTACAAAAACTCTAATCATTAAAAGAAACACCACTTTCTCAACAATAAAATTTCCAATGAATAATTTGAAATAAAATGTAAACAACAAACATATATCTTTGCATATATTAAAATCAAGTTGCATCCAACCTATCCAAGCATGAAATGCGAAATTTATCAGAAAAAATATTTTTTTGTTTTATGAATTGATTAAAAAAATAAATTACAAATTGTTTTTTTCTTCATATCCCAATAAAAATAAAAAATAATAATCCTTTAATTCTTTATCCATCATTGAATAATTGGGAATACATTGAGATCATACTACATTAATGAATTAATAAAATGGTTGATAAGAGATAAAAAAAGCAATGAACATTATGAGTTTGAGATTATCTAATAGTTCCCTTCATCATATAGATCTCATTGCAAATAGTTTTTGGATGGTCTTAATGCCTTGTTTAGATCACAAACAATCATCATTTATAGGACTAAAATAATTATTTGGTCTAAAGATGGAGGGAGGTGACAATGTGGTACAACACATAAATAAGTTCGATATTCTTTGAGAAAAACAAGTGGGAATAAATGTGAAAGTAAATTATGATGATGTCAAAGATATTTTGTTAAATAATATGCTTGTTAGCTAGTCATATATTGTATTCACATTAATTAAAATTAATTTGAACCTGGAAAAAATATCTTCATTAATTGATGAAGAGAACCAATCTAAGAAAAGTGATATGGAAAAATTCATACTATTGTAGACACTAAAAATTGTCTTCACCCATGAACACTATTTTTCCTCGTCAATCCCCTTTCTTCCTTAATAATTAAATAATTCAAATTATTTAATTATTGTCTAAAGTCATGTTTCTTCTATTAATTAAATAATCTTAATTATTTAATTAATTCATTTTCTTTCCTTTTATTTCTTCTTTTGATTAATTAATTAAATTATATTTATTTAATTACATCACTAATGTCCCCTTTCCTCTATAATTAAATAATTATTTATTTATTTAATTATTATCAGCGTTTTCTACTATAATTAAATAATTATTTTAATTATTTAATTATTATCCTCTTCTTCTATAAATTAAATAAATTGTATTTATTTAATTATTTACTAATTTGTCCTTTTCCTCTACTTTTAAAATTGAATTATTATTTAATTTAAAATTCAACTTTTCCTCTTCTTCTATAATTAAATAATTGTTTTCATTATTTAATTATTCACTTTCCCTCCTAAATTAAATAATTTTATAATTATTTAATTTACTCCAACAACCTCTTTTTATGTGCCAACCTCTTTATCTATGCCATTCTTATCTCTTCATCTTAGTTAATTTCCACCCTTGATTGAATTATTTTATAATTTAATCTCAACCATCCATCCTTAACCAAACCCTATCTTTGCCCTAATTTATCCCTAACCCTATTTCATACTACATATTTCAATTTTATCCATTGATTTTCATGACATATTGGCTTTTAATCCTAGCCCTTCATTCACATTTGGTTTTCTATAAAAGAGACCTATCATTGTCATTTCAACCCTACATTGAAGGCTAACTAGTTCATGTTATTCAAGGAGACAACTACAGTCTTCAATATTTTGCTATCACTATCACTAGGCTTATTGTTGCATACTCAAAGTCTGAGGGCAATCAAGCATATACAGAAAGATGGAGAAGGACAATGGTGGTGAATCGACCATGGCATAGAGATATTGGTAATATTGCTTTATGATTTATGTTTCTATGTTTATTTGTGCTTCATTGTTGGTTTAGGGCTTTAGGGTTTGAGTTTTGTTGATTCATGCCTTTTAACCTTTATTTTACCCTATTATGCATTGGTGAACCTAATGTGAATCAACTAGATTTGAAATAATTTTTTGAGAAATTTTGAGTTTCAGGTTCGCGACACAATTGCAAGGTCGAACAACACATTTGAGAGATAGTGTGCCACATCTATGGTATGACGTGACGTATTTGCCAAATCCTACGATGCATTTGTGAAGAGAAAATACCGTAGTCACCATCCCGAGAGCCGCATTTGTTTGAATATAGGGAAAATCATCTTACTAGTTTAATTTTTAGGATTTTCTATTATTTCTAGACTTTTTGGTTTTTATTTCCACATCACGATAGAATAATTGCATCATTTATATTTTGAGATTTTCCAAATTTTGGCTAGATTGGAGTGTTTTTGCAATTTTCAAGTGTGCATTGCATCTGTTTAGGGATTTAGGGATTCATTGCAACTATTTTTGATTGTGTCGCAGTCGCCATCTGAAACGTTGCAGTTGTAGTTGGTTCACTACATCTATTCCAAAAATAGTGAGCCACATCTGTGACATTCTAAGGCAGATTTTCTTGTTATTATTAATTATGGTTGTAATTAGGAGTTTTCATGTTATGCTTTTCCATTTGGTAAATTAGGGGGTTTTTGTGTTACTAATTTTTGGTAGGTAGCATGTGGCTTACATTTGGAGGAGATACTAATCCATCTTTTATTTTATTTTAGATAGGAGGATTTTGATTCGACACACTCATTGGGTTAAAAAGAACAACTTACATTCTCACTCATTGGGTTAAAAAGAACAATAACTTGCATCTAAATTCAACGGGTTAAAAAGAACAACTTGCATCTTTCACTCGTTGGGTTCAAAAGAACAAAAACTTGCATCTTTCACTCATTAGGTTAAAAAGAACAATAACTTGCATTTTACACTCATTTTGGATTAAAAAGAACCAATTGTCTTTGTTTTGTCATACTTTTAATTTGGGGATTAAAAAGAACCATTGCTTGTCTTGTCTTGTGATTTTGTTTGTGTTCTAGAGTGTGTATGCTCTTCCCTCACACTTTATGTGATCTTGGGAATAAAAAACACTTCTTAACACTTTCATTATCACACCACACATTTGGTTTTCTTAAGGTTAATGAACACCTATTAATGTGAGGAAATACATGTGTATTCTGTCTCCTCGCATCTTTGTATGACCTTGGAGATCAAAAACATTATATTTTTCTTTCTTTTGTTATAACCCTTTAAATGGGCCTACAAATTGAGACACACCCATACAGAGAACTCATTGGTGACCCAAAGCGATTTTTCCCTCGGGCCGTTGTATAAAAGGATAAGACAAAAGTCAAGTCCAAACTACCATTAGCCTTCATCGTATAGTGCCAATCCAAAAGGGGAAGTACCCTAGAGGTATTCTAAGTACCCAAGTAGGGTTGGTTAAACCCTTTAGTGGCTTGTTGGATGCTCACGAGGTGGTAAGTCCTCAAGCAGTGACTAGAATACAATTAGTTAGAGGCTCACCCTTATTGATTGAGTATTTATTGGTGCCATTCTCAATGCAAAGGAGTAACAGCACACCTTGAAGTTACTCACCATATGGCTCCCTTGAGATGAGACAAAAATCCTTGACTTAGCATAAGCTACTTATTTTACTTGTATCTTTCCAAGGAGAGGGTGATTGGGTCATCCTTCTAGCCCTAGAGGCCCCTATCTATACTCTCTCACAAATACAAGAGTGCATACACCCCTTGAAGGTGTCCCTCCACTTGCATTGAAGGAGATTCCAAGTTGTGGGCCTACGATTTGTTGTCATTGGCCATTGACCTTAGGGATAGGAAGTGTTTTATGTGTGTGAAGTGTCTTTGAATTATGATTAGACCCATGACAATTAGGGTGAATAACCCTTGAATAGACACATTGCAAAATTTGCTCACAAAACAACCAAGACTTGTCTTCAGATTGTTTGTTGTGTTTGGAATCACATTTCACAAAAAGCAAGATGAAAAATTGATCAAAAAACAATCAAACTAGGGCAAAACACACTGTTCACTGCATCTGTAGACTGTAAATCACAATTGCAAAATAGAACACCACATTTGCTGAAAATTATGTACCACATTTGCAAGATAGTAAAATGTATTGACAAGTCGTGCACCGCATTTGCTAGTTGACAAATGTTTTGGTAAATTCTAGTGTGGTCTTATTTTGGATCAATTACTCACTGTAATCATCTCATCAAACCATAGACTTTCTCATTTAGATCAGTCATTTCACTCCATTCATTTAGATTACCATTGCATTAGTTGCATATACCTTAGGTTAAACTATAGGTCACTCATTAGTTGCATACACTTTTGCAGACTTACACTAGGAGACTCATTAGACTTTTGATTAGAAAATTATTACAAATTTAGGTTGTCTTGACCTTATCTTTTCATTAATCAAGTCTTTGTCCTTAAGTTGGTCCTTTAAACTCATAAGTCTAGTTTGAGGCCACTTTGTCAATCATCATCACTTTAGTCTTTGTCTTTTTTAAGGTATTGACAATCATATTTGCTACTTTGGACTATCTTAGTTTGGTTAATTTAACCTCTTCTTAGGTTCACAAAAGTTCTTAGACTTTATATCATAACATTAGTCATATCATACCCTTCATCATTCATCACATTTGCATACTTAGTCTTAGTCTTACCATAGATTTTGGATCACAAGTGGCATTATCACATCTCAATTTTTTCTATTGTAACTTTGTACCTTAATCTTCACCATAGGTGCATTCTCATTTGGCATTTCTTATATATTGAAAAACCCAAAAATATAGCATAGTTGCATACCTTAGTCTTATTTTTACCATTGTAGTATCATATCCATTCATCACATTTGCAAGTCTTTTATGGTCCAAACGAGATTACAAAGGAAAAGAAAAGAAATGGACTTCACCCAAGAAGATAAATTTTTCAATCATATTTTGGTTCTTCCAATGAGGCACCTAAGACACAATCATGATTTCCAAATCCTTTCAAAAAATTCATGATAAAATACAACCAAGGACACTTAAAAGAGGAATAAATTGAGGCAGCCTCCCAAGATCCTGAAGTAGCATGGTTTGTGGATGAGATAGTAGCACAAGACCCATAATGATTCCTAGAAAAACTATTACAAAGTGGAGCCATACTTCCTCATGGTATTTATGTTAACACTCTTTCTACAATGAGACTACAAAACTAAGAACACAATACATCTACTCCTAATCACACCATCCCACAAATACATGCTACCATGCCATTAGGAGAGACAACAAAAAATACCACAACATTCAACAAAACACCTCTATTTGGAACACAAGGTTTACAAGCTATGACACAACCCCTTAATAGCACATTTAATCCATTTGGTTCAACATCTAATGCTATGGGTGCATCATCGTCCAACACCTTTTCAATGGGTAAAAACAAGTCAAGAAACAAAATGCAAAAGGTTTATATTAGTGGACCCAAGCCACAAACAAGCACTATACCAAATACCAATTTGAACACCAACACATTGTCACAAGGTCCTACCACAAGCATTCCCCTACAAAGCAATATATAAGGGTCTTTCCAACAATTTGGCAACCAAAATCATAGGACAAACATGCTCAAGCCCATTACAAACACAATTCAATATGAATCCACCACACATAAACCAAATTCCAACTCTCACCCCCCATATCCAAAACCAAATTCCAACTTTCACTCTCCATGTCCAAAATCAAATTCCAACCTTCACCCATAACGTTCAAAACCAAAATCCTCCACATACATTTAGCATCAACGCCAATTCATCCACCCAAAATATTAGATTGCAAACCTCAAATATGGGTCCATATCATAATGCGGTTACAAATGCAACAAACACTTCATTGACCCAAGTCGATGAATTAACAAACCAAATTCTTGCACTACAAAAACAAGTGGACAACATACAAATATCGACAAAGAAAACTTACTCAACACAAGAGTTATGCCCATATCCCTTTGACATAAGCATATACATGCCTACATTTCTTTATAATAATGTCATTTCAAACTTTACCAAGTATAGAGGAAAGGGCAACCCCCTCAAGCATGTAAAGGAATTTCACATGACTTGCATAGAAATCACATTAGAACATACATATCTCATGAGATTATTTCCAAGGAGTCTCGTTGGACAAGCACTCAAGTGGTTTTCCCACCTACCTATAGGCATAATAACATGGGATGAACTTAGAGCCGATAAATTTATGACACACTTTTCTTATAACATTGAAAAATGACATTGACACAACTACATTGTGTCATACAAAACATGAGGAAGGTGAGTCATTCATAGAATTCTTCCAAAGATGGAGGAGTTTGGCTATTTGATGTCATTGTGAGATTCTTGAGAAACAAAGGGTTGTCATGTTCGTAGAAAACTTGATCTCGGACCTAAAATATCAATTGCAAGTCCACTATTGCACTACATTTGCCGACCTTGTGGAAAAAGGCACTACACTTGAAAAGGCACTCATTGCAAAAGGGGAACTTAAAACTTTCAGCAAGAATCAAAATGCCCAAAGTACCTCAAATGATAAAAGCAATTATTGGGCTCGCAATAATAATTTCATGAATGATGGAGTGGTCGACGCAAAGGCCATACACAAATCTGGTCCCACAATCACACTTAAAGGACCTAATGCACTAAACAACCCACCACATGTCCCTAAGAAAACAATAAGTTCCATTTAGAATAACCAAGAACAAATACCTCAAAGGAACTTTCCAACAAGACACAAATATACTCCCTTAGGGGAACCAATTGAATTCGTATTGAAACAACTTTTACAGTCTAAGGTCATACAACTTATTGAGGAGAAACAATATGATCCAAGGCAATTTAAAACTTCAAGGTGGGACGAATGGATTCCTTTTACGATTATCACCATATCAAAGGACACAAAACTTCGTCATGCAGACAACTCAAGAACATAATTCATGACCTAATAAAAAATGGTGTCATCAAAGTAGATAGCCAACAATCGACCTCCAATAATGACCATACAATTTTTAAGAATCTTTTGCATGACCATGGGATAGGGAAGGCCTCCAACTTGGGTGCAAAGATCAATAACCAAGCCAATTTCACCTATGTCTCCTATGACTATACTATACATCATATTCAAGCCTCAAATGACCATGTCAATACCATCACCATTAAGAAGCAACCAAAATGTGCATTAACCACATGAAATTTAACCAAGGTGACCCTACAAGATGCTCCCCCCAAACAACAACAATAGACCCAATATAATCTCTTAGATCACTTGGGGAAGACACCTGCTCAAATATCTATCCTTGAGTTACTTCGTATATCCCCTGAGCACAAAGCTATTCTAGACAAAGCATTGCAAGACACTTCTGTATCTATCGACCTTGATGTCAATCAATTGCAAGAAATGGTGGGATACTTAGCCAACACCCACCATGTCACCTTTTTTGACTAAGAATATTCATCTCAAAAGTTCAATCATCATGACCCCTTACATCTAGAAGTCTATGTTAATAAACATAAAATTAGACGAGTCCTAGTAGACAGTGGAGCAGGATTAAATATTTGCACTCTTAAATTGGTTACGACATTAGGTTTCTCTAAAGCTTGCATGGACACAAAAAATAGTATTATCATAAAGGCCTATGATGATGAAGAGCGCTCTTCCAAGGGTGTCATATCATTACCAATCAGAGTTGGACTTGCTATATTGGATACCACTTTCCAAGTATTGGACCTGGATCTCCCTTATAATCTCCTCCTTGGCCGACCATGGATTCATGCTATGAAGACCGTACCATCCACCTACCATCAATGCTTAAAGTTTCCCTACAATGGCATTGAAATCACCATAGCTAGCGATCCCGACCCTTTTCAGTATTGCAACAACCTAAGAGGAACACCTGAACAACAAGTGCCAATAAATCGAGAAGCTTTATCATCCACTTCATCTCATTACATCAATCCCTCCATATTAAACAAAGCATCTACTTCCAAAACTCTATCTTCTGATCCTAAGATCCAAGTCCAAGATAAGGGGTGTGGAGAGTATCATATGAAGACATCCTATTGTGTAAGTCAATTACCGACATCTCCAAAGTCTTATGGTAAACCATTAGTAGTCAAGAAGGAACCCAAAGTCATTGTTCAGGAATGTCCTACCACAACCTTCACGAAGTGGGTAGAATTGGGTAAATAAACTATTAACTAGGAAGATGTCACCACATGGTTATACAAGGAAGAATAAGACATCGAACCCAAGCAACTCCCAACTAAACAGTATGGAAAAGGCTTTTAAATCATGAAGAGAAAAGGTTATAATGGACATAGTGGAATTCATTTGCACAAAAATGGGATGACAAAACCTTTGCTACCATCTAAGCAACCAAAGAACTTAGGGCTAGGGTTAAAACCATTAAAGATATGTGATCCTAGTACTAAGGTGTTTTCTAGTGAGGAAGTGAGTGCTTCAAAGGATATCGAGACATCTGAGACATCTGAGAACTACCATACCAAGACTAATTCCAATGAGTGGGAGTAGGACTCTTGTACTTCCAGTGACTGCAACCTAGCCGAGACATTCAAGGAACTTGACCTATCCGAACCCTCGACTAAAGGCAACACTTGGATTGATTCCTTTTGGGATCTTGACAAAACTTCTATTTTCACCCTATCTTCCCATTCATTGAACCTTGACAATACCGATGATGGCATGCCCTTAGTGTACCTGCAATTGATAGACTAGGACCAACAAGGACCACCAACCTTAGACATATTTGAAAATGATGAATCAATCACCGAGTTTGTGGGATTACGTGAAGGCATTCCTTCTGGAGATCATAAAGCTTGCTTTACCATAGATCTTGACAACACAATGGGTGATCCCACAATAATGGGTTACACTTTTTGGCCAAACTTGACATTGAAATCAACATTTTTCACCAGATCTGCACTTTCTTACACCTATAGAAGCTAAACCATTAAGAATTTGAAGATGAATCAAACTAGTGATTTGTGAGATTTTGTGTGTAGATTCTAATTATATTTTTAAAAAATATTAAAAAACAAATTGTGAATCCTTTTATATAATTTTTAATAACTTATTTTTTCTACTAAACAACATTTTTAAAAAGTGATGTTTACTTCAAACCACATAATTTTTTTTATAGAAAGCATACTGATAGGGCAAAACCAGGGCAAAGAGTGAAATGGATTCGATGTTTAATAATGAATTTCAGTTTGGTCTATACGTGTCAATTCGGGGATTGTAAACTGATGAAAGGTATCGTAGCAATCTGCACAAGGGCTGAGAGTCATGAGATGAGTGGTTATGAATGAAGCCTATGAAAATAAACTTGCAACAAATCAAAATAATTCTGGTGACAGGAACTGTCACTTCCTGGCAACAAAAGCTACATAAATTATGACAGTAAATTATGAAACAACAACTTAATCAACAAATATCAAAAACAAAAAACCATAACAATTAATTCTACAGTATAGAAATAAAATGCAGATCATTAATATATAAAATTTATTAATACAAAAGACACAACAATGCAAACTGTAATTAATTGGAATCAAAACACACAAACGCATACTCTATGAAAAATAAAATATTTACAGTTCATTGATGGCTATAGAGTGGGTGCCCTACCTCCCAATCTGTTGATGGAGATTAAGCTTATGGAACTTCTATGTTGGACTAATCAACAAAATGATATTTTATTTCTCAGAGATAATACAGAAAAATCATCATACAAAGGTCTATCTACACTGCTTATATATATGCAGCCTATAATATCTACATATAGGAATAGATAACTATTTGTTTTGGCCTACGACCAACAAACCAGAAGAAACAAAATATGTGTCACTAAAAAAAACTTTGTTATAATAGCAAATGAAAATAGAATATGTGAAGATTTTACATATTTTTCTACAACAAATTAGTAGCACATCTCCATCACACATTTTTCTCCAGCTACCAAACATGTCCCCTTTTACCAACTAATATTTGTAGTTTCCTCAAGAAAGCACATCCACCATACAACTAGCATCGCATCCTCCATCACATGTTTCCACACAGGATACAATGGTGATGAAGTGGCCACTATGATGTGGAATTATTAGATTACAAAGATCTCAACATGAAATAGATTCACGTGGATGAAAAATACATGTGGGAAGTGCCACAAAGAAAAAAAGTAAGGTCGCCAAAACAATGCACAGTCAGCTCTAAACAGGTAATCGATGCCACCTTGGAGGCTAATTTCATGACAAATAAATTGTTGGTCAAAGAGTAATGTACATAAGTTCTTGACTAGAAAGTGACAGGAAGATGTTCTGCATAAAAGGTGACAAAAAATTCTTGTGATCTGCATGTTGCAAGCTTTATTTTCCAAGGATTGAAATCAAAATGCTTATTAGTAAAGACAACCTATCATTAATTCCATATTTTATCCAAATCTATATTAAATACCACATATATATTTAATCATATGCAACATAAAATGGTGAAATAGTATGATATGGAATGAAAATGGAATGTGGAAGTGGATATGAAGGTAGATAAAATAGGCTATAATTTGCAATAAATCAGGACATAATTGGCTCAAGCATCATATACAATTCTAATTTTTAAAACATGGATTTGTCACACCAATATCTAGTGCATGGATATTTTTTCATAATTTTTTGTTACATATTTATTTTTTAATTAATTTTCCAAGTCAGAGTAATTATATTTTGGACAAAGGTGTACTTTGGCCTGCATAAATTTTTTTGTATGCATTTGAATTAACTTATTCTTTTTTTGTTGGAATACAAACATCAATACCTAGTGCACATGTAGTTTTTAGAAAAAAAATTCTCTATTTTCCTATTTTTTCGTATGCGTGGAACAAAGAACTTGATGTTCATTGAAAAATCTACATTCAAAAGAAATAAAAAATAAATATAATAATCAAATGAAATATATTTAAAATTATACTTTTTGGGAAGCTTATAATAGGGGCTATATACTTACAAAACATAAATTTTAAATAAATTCATTTGATCGCCCAAAAGGTAAATCAAAAGTGGGTTTTTATCAAAATTTTGATAGGTGTAGAGGAGACTCCATTATAGGTATGGTTTAAAACTAACATGGTTCTATCCAAAGGGGGTTTGATCTTAGGGGAATTGATCAGACTCTCTTTAATTAAAATAATTTAAATGGAACCTTTAAAGTCTTGAATCATTATATTTTCCAAAAATATGTGATTTCAGGTAAAAATCAAGATGTCCCAAAAAGTGTAACCCATTATTGTGGCAGCACCCCGACCTAATTTGGGGAGTCTGTCCACCCCTCTAGTCACAAAAGTGAAAATGATAAAATAAAAAAATAAAGGTCTTTAGGTGAAAACTGAAAGGTGCCTCTAGACTGTGAAAAAGTAAAAAGAAAGGACACATCCAAGGGTGAAAACCTCTCCGAGGTGCCCAAGGATGGAGGGTTGGACTTACTTCCCATAAACCAAGAGAAAGCACCCATGTTAGTAGAAAATTCTATGGAAGTCAACACATGCACAAATGAAAATCCTAAGATTGTCCACTTTGCAACATCATTGATAGAAACAAAACTGGCCCGAGTTTCATGCTTTCTTCACGGAGGGAAATCAACTTTGCTTTGTCTTATGCCAATATGCCTGGTTTGGACCCTGAATTAGTTTTACATCACTTTCCATTATTTCCTGAAGCTAAACCAATCAAGCAAAAACTCAAAAAAATGCATTCGCAAATTGCCCTATTAGTCAAGGCTGAGTTAAAGAAGTTGTTGGATGTTGGCTTCATTCGACCTATTGATTATGTAGAGTGGATATCTAATCTAGTTGTGAATGGTTATCCTAGACTTGTTCAAACATCATCAAACAACATAGTATTAGTTATAAAACAAGCTTAGAATAATCATTCCCCATGAAATCCATTTAAACATCAAGAACAAGAAGTAAAACAAAGATAATCAACAAAAAACTATCAAATCTTGCTCTTAAACATTCAAACCACTATCCCATGGGGGAATTGGTGCTATTTTGATGTGGAAAATAACCCTTTCCCAATTCCTTGATGCAATTTGATGAAGATTGAATGTTCCTTGATGCAATTTGACAATAACCTTGACAAGATTGTGTGAGAGAGGGGGACCACCCACTGCAAGGCCCCAGGTCATGAAAGGCCAAGAGCAGAAAGGCTGCCCTAACTCACCTCAGCTAAAAGGGTAGTTAGGATGAAGAGGATGAGAATGATGAGGAATATACGTCCTTCGATCACTCTGCAATCCCGAATTTTAGAAGGAGACCAGATGAGTCGACCTTTAGAGTCGGATTTGTATCTTAGGCAGCTCTCTTTCTGAGGATGGAAGTGCAGTTCCAAGATGACAACACGACGCACTGGCGTCTCACAGGTGCGCTGGCATCTGTACGACCAGAGAACCGAAAAGACAATATTCTGACTCAAAAAGGTAGACTACTAGCCTAGTCTAAGAATGTTTAAAGCGATAGAATGAGATTAAGATGAATGAAATACAAGTACAAATATGATAAAAGAAACGTATTACCACCAAGGTGACAAAGATGATCTCATAGAATGCTCTCCTCGCCAGCTTTCTCTGAGCTCTCTTTAATTGCACACACAAAAGAGAGAAGTTGTTGGGGTTGCATAGGGTCCTGCCTTAGTCAGACCCCTGTCTTGGTGTTTCCACCTCCACAAACAACCAAGTATGATATGGTAGAGATAAATGATAAAGGAATAACTACAAGCTACGTGTGCAAGAAACACCACAAAATAGTAAGTGCTTACTCAATCAAAAACAAAAGGAGAGAAGGGAGGAGCTTTACTGCCTTCATCCAAAGCGCTCAAGGCTTGTGGAGGAGTGAACGAGAGGGACTCAAGCCTCTGTTGCCATGGTGTATGTCCTGTACTCACCCTGTTGGAGTGACAAAGTTTTGAGTTGCTGCAATGGAGTGAAGGATACCGCTACAAAGCTTGGAAGTGAATGCTCAAAGAGTGCCCACACTTGCCAAAACTTCTATTGAACCCCAAAATGGATGGGAGAGTGAAGATTGTGAAGAGAAGGGTGAAAAACGGCCATATTCGGGTCGACCATCTGAAGAGGGGCGTTACTCTTCGAATTCCAATAAAAAATGTAATGCCTCTGCAGTCTCAGCCGCAGGAATCTGCTAGGGACGTAAGCATGCCACGCGGATGTATGTGCACCGCGCAGTCATCTCCGCATCGCGCGAGCATCTCTGACATAAACGCCCCCACTGACACACAAACAAGGCACTAAGTGGAGTGCAAGCAACGAGATTAAGTGGAATTAAACCTCCGCTTTTGATTTTCTAAGGTGTTAAAGGGCAAAAAGGGGATTTGCACTAGGGGTGCAAATTCACGTTAATACATTTTTCCCCCACTTTAGCAAGCACGAGTACTGATGAGTGCTTCAGTAAAGTAGAGTAGTAAGGAAGTAGTAGAGTAAGAGATGTATACCTGAATTGACGAGGAAGCAGAGCACGGTCTGGTGAACTTAGAAGTGCAGGAGAGGACTTCATAGTTTCGTGGAACCACAAAGCTAAAGTACGAAAGTACCTTACAAACCCGCAGACTTGCAAGGGGGGTTATCCTTCAAGAACTCTCACATGAAGGAAACCAACAACAACATCTTACAGACCTGCAGACTTACAAGGAAGGTATCCCCTAAGAACTCTCACATGAGGGAGACTGAGTAGGAGGGGATTCCTCAGAGTCAGGGGTGGAGACATGTTTACCCGCAGATAGAACACATTAGGAAGTGGCCACATAGGCCAGTGAACAGACAATCACGCAAACCATCACTAATTTGTAAGACTTTCAAAGGGGTCCCTTAGGAAATCTTCAAAAGGAAGGAGGGTCCACTCAAGGGATGTGCTGTTTGAAAGGTAAAGTCTAGTTGGGTTGCCCCCAAGCTAGATGTGAAGATGTGAATCTGGTCTAGTTAGGCTGCCCCCAGACTAGACGTGAAGAAATTGTTTGAGACTTTGCGAAGGGGTCCCTTGGGGACCCAACATGAAGAGGAAGGTTCCACTCAAGGGACACACTGTTCCAAAGTTAATGTCTTCCTTCTCGAATCGATTTGTCATCAAGGAATCCTTTTGAAAGATTTTCACTTCATCAAGGAATTCGAAATGAAGGAGATGTGATCATGCGAGGGGAAGAATAAGACCGTTCCCACTTTAGAGGAGGATTTCATGTTCTTTCTTTACGAACCCATGATGAAGGAAACACATTTCGTTAGGGTTTCAAGCTGAGAATGTGACTTCAAAAAAGAAGTGTGTGGAAGGTCTTTGAGAAAAGATTCATTTGGCAACAAATACATTTCCTAAGGACCATAAAGTGTAGAAGTAACATTGTCACACAAGAAAGGGACAACTCAAGCAAAGAAGAGAGAAAGATAAGGAAAAGAAGCAAAGGAAAAGAGAACACACACAAAGGGCATAGTGGTAGCTTGATATTTTGGGGCCATAACTGCTCATAAATATATGTAAGTATGATAATAGTATATAAATGAAATTTCATCAACCCCCTACTATATCATTCCATATGAGGAATGCACGAGAAGACAAAGTAAAATAAAAAATTGGGTCAACATGGAAGGAGGTCTAAATGCTCCTGATGCTTTGCATCATCCCCAATTTATCGATATTCAATGACAAACATGGAAGAATAGAGATACATATAGAGGAATTTTTACAACACAAATGCCACGTCTGTATCCATGCACCAACAGGGGTGACGAGGGTCATCGAGGCACATAGAAAATGATTATGAGGGAACACATGTCACAACATGCACACATGTCTAATCTAAAGATTAAGAAGAGGGTCTCCCCCTAACACTGGTCAACCAAGAGGTCGTCAGATTCCCACTCTAGATCATCGTAGGAAGGGTGATGAGCCCGCAATGGTGTAATGATAAGAGGAGGAGCTTTTGATCCTCCTACAACAAGGGCTAAGGTGGAGGGACCTGTAAGGTCTTCGTAGGTCAACTCTTGTGGGTCCAGGGTCAATGACCTAGTGAAAATCACTGACAGAGTCAAAACTTTGTCCAACGAGTTAAACATACACTTAATAGGAGTGCCATGTTTTACCTTAGCAGATGGAGGATTTTGCATCCGAGGTTCACTGCTAGGCTCACCGAGAGACTCGAGAGCAGTGACAAACTCGGGGGAGGTTGGGACTGGTTCCATGACTAAGACAAAACAAGCCAATTTGGGGCCACCTTTCGGGGAAGGTAGGCTCTTCTTACGTGCTCCATTACTGGAGGGTCCACGCTCTACCTCCTTCATCGGAGGAGGTGAACTCCCAATAGACGAAGCAAGGATTGAGGGAGAAGAGGGAAGAACTGCAGTGGACACAACTGAAGTGTTCACCATGTTCACGGGCTTTGGGAAAGGCAGGACATTCAGAATGGAAGCCAACAAGGGCAACTCCACAGAAGGAGCAATAAACACTTGCACCCTTCCACGTGCAGGTGTGCTCATAGTGGGAGTCAAAAGAGGTACAAAACTAGGTTGAACAGGGACATAAGGGGGGAGAGAGGAAGATACTACAGGAGGTGCAGTCTTCTCCTCCTCCTTCTTCTGTAAGGAGGCTTGCTCGGCTAGGAGAGCCTTTTGCCAATGCTTATGCTTGCGCGCAAGGAGGTTTCTATGACTCTTTGAACTAGAAGCCAAAATTACGGAAGGGACGAACGGATCCTGCTCAGCCATGGGAGTGTCCTCCATGGTTGTTTCCAATGGAAGGGAAGACTCCTGAATGGGAGCAAAAGAGGTAGGTTCAGAAATGGAGGGAGGAGTTGACTCTACCACCTTAGAGGTGGGCCCTTTTCTGTTCAGGGGAACAAGAATAGGTCAAGGGGTGAACTCTCTTTGTGAGCCTTTCTTTCTGCCGTACAAGTAATGCTAGGGCCCTAGGGGCCCATTAGGGAGATCTGATATCCTAATCTTGGGCTTCCACCAAGGAGGCATCATCGGTCTTGGCGAGTAGAGCCCGAGCTTGTTCATCCAATACTCCTCCTAGGAGAGGGGAGTGGACAAGTCAGCCCGGGAAGGAGTGAGCTTCTCCTTCCCCTTTCAGGAGGAGGAGGCAACAGGCTCCTCAACTGCAGGAAAATTCAACTTCGGTTGTCTGTTACCCTCAATCTTGTACTTCACATAGTTCTTGTAAAGTAGGTCTGTCCTCTGTGGGAGTGGACCAAATGGAGTGGGCCAAAAGTGATCTAACAAATATCCTCCATGGGATACCACAGGCTGATATCCAATGTCATGCACCACATGTATGACACCTTCATGAGAAAACTTAAGACACTTATGAACCACTGATGGGATCCCATTCATGGAAGCTAGCCAAGGTATGCCTAGCTTCACTCTAAATAGGTCTGACTCGGGAATGACATCGAAGACCATGTCTACAGTCCTAGGTCCAACTAAGACGGACAAAGTTATCAATCCATAAATTTTAAGAGAAAGTCCATCATGTGTACGGATGATGGACTTGGTTTTTCCATATTCTTCCCTTTGTAGGGAATTCAAGAGTAACGTCTCCTATGTTACAACATTCACTCTACTTGCAGGGTCAATTAGGACCCTTGTCACAATGTAACCATTGAGGCGAGCGGGAATATATAACAAAGAAGGTTTTCTATTTACTGGAACATCTTGCGAGGTAAATGCAACATCTGATGAGCCGGTCGCAAGACGAGGAGAGGGAGTAACAGTAACTACATTAACATACGCCTCTAGGTGAGAAGTAGAATCAGTGGGATAGATAATCATGTTAGCAGAATGTGATGGAAATGGATCCGTGTATATCTGCAAATCACTGTTAGCTTTCACCACTGATTTGTTCGTATTGTGTTTACTCCCATCAAGATGGATAGTACCATCCTCGATGCAGTCCTATATCTCATGACGCAGGCGCATGCAACGTTCGGTATCGTGTCCATTAACTTGATGGTACTGACAATACATGTTTTATTCATACCAGCTAGGGTATGGTTCTCTAACTGGTTTAGGAGGTGGCAGGGTAAGGATGTTATCCTTCACTAACTTCTACAAAATGGAAGAATAAGATTATGATAGTTTTGTGAACTTTTAGTCGCGTCTGAGGCCGTTGTTATCTACAACGGCTAACACATTCACAACAACTTTACCTTTTCCGAAGATCGATACGATAGATCTCCCTTTAGGACGAGAGCGCGAGGAGGAACCCTCGAACTAAACCATCATCTGCTGATATTCTCGTAGAGCCGCACACAGATGTGCGAAAGAGGGATACATCACAAGGGCGAATTTCTCTTGCCAATGTCTTTGTAAATTCCCTATGAAGACCTTTTGCACATCTGAGTCAGGTAATGGATACAAGATCTATGAGAAGAGCGTTGGATATCACGCTATAAAGTCTATAACCTTTTCATTGTCCCCTTGTTTGCATCGAACAAGGTATGAGAAGGTCATCTTTAGTCCGATATTGGCTTGGAACTGTCGCAAGAATTGGTTCACAAGCTGATCGAATATGAAGAGGGAATTATCGGGTAAAGAACAATACCAATCTAGTGTTGTGTCTTTGAGGGATCGAGGAAATAGTTTAGCCATCAATGCATCATGATGGAATAAATCTGTGCACAGGGCGTTAAAGGCGGACATGTGTGTTTGCAGGTCCCCTTTACCACCGTATTTATCAAATTTGGGAATCCCCATCCCTAGTGGGAATGGAGTGTTTAAAATAGCCATCGACAATGGGTTGTGTCAGGAGAAAGGTTGAAAGATAGGTTGAGCTGAGGCCTGGGATAGGTTTGCCAATTGATTCTGCATCTTCCCCATATTCTGAAGAAGAGTATTCAGGATAGGGTCATTAGACATTGGAACCATTGCTAGAGCCACCGTCGGAACCGCCACCAATACCACCGCCACCGATGTGGCCTCCACCAGTGCCACCGCTAGAGCCACCACTGATGTTGCCACCACTAGTGTGACTTCCACTAGAGCCACCACCATGACTTCCCCCGGCACTGCCTCCGCCAATGCCACCTCCACTTCCAGCGTTCCCACCGCCAAAGCCTCTGCCCATCATTCCGCCAAATCCTCCACCACTGGAGGCGACATAAGGGGTGAATTGGAAACCAAATGGGTTCTTGTTTACTTTGACAGTGCCCAGACTTTCAGAATTAGAGGGTATATTGACTGAAGGGACCGTGTCAGCCATATACACGGATGTAGGAGGCATCGACATCTCTAACTGCCTCTCATGTTCCTCGAAGAGGCCACCTCATATTGTGTGACCAAGACTCGAGGGGGAACATGCTTCAACCAGACCGGTGAGACTAGCCAAGAGTTCTACACCTGTCCGGTCCTTTTCCACCATGTATCTTATTTCACTGATCACCTTAGCAATCTGAGCTAACTTCGGGTTGCCTTCCAGGTGATTTTCTAATGCACCTAACCCCTTATTGAGACTAACGACGTACTTGGAAGGGATATGAACGACCTCATGCTCATCTACGGATGAAGAGGTCGATAATGTAGGAGGAGTAGGGACGTAATTGGTTTCATCAAGAAACCTAAGTTCGCCTCGTGATACTTGATCCTGTGTGGACAACCCAACCGCATAATCAGAGAAAAGGCTAGTAGTGAAGCTAGAGGAGACCTTCGTCTTTTCCATCGGAAGGTGTCACAAACTTCTTCTAAAAATATGTCCAGAGGTCATGGACTGGGTCGTGAAGCTCATAAAATTTCATGACTCACAAGGGTATAATGACCAAGGGATATAAGACAAAAGGTTCAGAACACCAACAAAGGGATAAACGTTGGTTCACGTCGGGTTCACCAAAAATGTGAGAGAAGGGGACCATCCACTGCAAGGCCCTAGGTCACAAAAGGCCAAGAGTGGAAAGGTTGCCCTAACTCACCTCAGCTAAAAGGATAGTTAGGATGAAGAGGATGAGAATGATGAGGACTATACGTCCTTCGATCACTCTATAATCCCGAATGTTAGAAGGGGACCAAATGAGTCGACCTTTAGAGTCGGATTTGTATCTCAGGCAACTCTCTGTCTAAGGATGGAAGCACAGTTCCAGGATGACAGCGCGTCACGTTGGTGTCTCACAGGTGCGTTGGCGTCCGTACGACCAGAGAACCAAAAAGACAATATTCTGACTCGAAAAGGTAGACTACTAGCCTAGTCTAAGAATGTTTAAAGTGATAGAATGAGGTTAAGATGAATGAAATACAAGTATGAATATGATAAAAGAAACGTATTACCACCAAGGTGATGAAGATGATCTCGTAGAATGCTCTCCTCGCCAGCTTTCTCCGAGCTCTCTTTATCTACACACATGGAAGGGAGAAGTTGTTGGGGTTGTATAGGGGCCTACCTCAATCAGACCCTCATCTTGGTGTTTCCACCTCCACGGACAACCAAGTATGATATGGTAGAGATAAATGATAAAGGAAGAACTACAAGCTACGTGTGCAAGAAACACCACAAAACAGTAAGTGCTTACCCAATCAAAAGCAAAAGGAGAGAAGGGAGGAGCTTTATTGCCTCTGTCCAAAGCGCTCAAGGCTTGTGGAGGAGTGAACGAGAGGGACTCAAGCCTTTGTTGCCACGGTGTATGTCCTGTACTCGCCCTGTTGGAGTGACAAAGTGTTGAGTTGCTACAATGGAGTGAAGGATGCTGCTACAAATCTTGGAAGTGAATGCTCAAAGAGTGCCCACACTTGCCAAAACTTCTGTTGAACCCCCAAGTGGATGGGAGAGTGAAGATTATGAAAAGAAGGGTGAAAAATGACCATATTCGAGTCGACCAGCCGAAGAGGGGTGTTACTCTTCGACTTCCAATCGAAAATGTAATGCCTCTGCAGTCTCAGCCGCAAGAATTTGCCAGGGACGTAAGTGCGTTGCATGGACGTCTGCGCATTGCACAGTCATCTCTGCATCGCGCGAGCGTCTCTGATAGAAACGCCCCCACCGACACACAAACAAGGCGCCAAGTGGAGTGCAAGCAGCAGGATTAAGTGGAATTAAACCTCTGTTTTTGATTTTCTAAGGTGTTAAAGGGAAAAAAGGGGATTTGCACTAGGCGTGCAAATTGATGTTAATACAGATTGATAAAAAAACTATGAAACTTGGATAAAAATGGATGAAGTTGTATGAAATATGTAGATAATAACTTTGCATAAAGTTGTGTCCCCAAAATTAGTAGAAGAGATCTCCATTTATAATGAAGAAGGATGAAAGAATGAAGAATATGATGAATGTGAGATGAAAGATGAACCAATAGCAATGTGCCATTTGTCAACATGGTAGAGTGCTGCCACAATAGTGGTTCACACTTTCCGGGAGATCCTATTTTTTGTTAAAATCACATATTTTTAGAAAATATAATAATTTAAACCTTGAAAAGTTCCATTTAAAGGATTCCAATTGAAGAGGGTTTGATCAAACCACCTTAGACCAAGCCCCCTTGGATAGAACCTTGCTAGTTTTAAACCATACCTATAACAGAGTCTCCTTTACACCTATCAAAATGTTGATAAAAAACCACTTTTGATTTACCTTTTGGGGGATCAAATGAGTTCATTTAAAATTTATTTTTTGTAAGTATGTAGTCCTTATTATAAGCTTCCAAAAAATTATAATTATAATTAAATTTAATTTGATTATTATATTTATTTTTTATTTCTTGTGAATGTAGGTTTTTTATCGAAAATCAAGCTCTCTGTTCTGCACATGTGGAAAAATAGTATATTATCAATATAAAATTTTAAAAAATATGTTCATGCTGTGTATTGATGCCTTTGATCCATTGATTTTTTTTTTGAATTTCGATACATACAAAATAATTTATGTTGTATGCAGTCCGCCTATGTCTAAATTGTGATTGGTTTGACTTCGAAACTTGATTAAGAATTTTTTTTTAATAAAACACTATGAAACCAAATGAACTGGTTAGATATCATAGTTACAAATCTAAATTAAAAAAAAAAAGAATTTTATCCTTCATACAAAAAAATTTATGTTGTATATAGTGATCATCACTCCTTAAAAATGTTGTTTACTGATAAAAACTAGTTTTTGAAGGAGATGAAAAAAAAAAGTGCAATCTGATTCAATTTTTTTTGAAAAAAATATATTTAAAATCTATAGACAAAACTTCACAAATCACTAGTTTGCATCATCTACAAATTCCTCACGGTTTAGCCGCTATACGAGCCCAAAAGTGAAGATTTAGTTTAAAAAAATCAATTTAGTGTCCAGTTTGCCCAAAAATTGTAAACTAGTATTGTGGGATCACCCACTATTGAAGAGTGGTTGTGCACATTTTAGTCAATGTGAAAATAAATGCAATTAGGTGGAAATTTGAAATTTGAAAGATGGCTTGTGGAAGGAGATGTGGAAGAGGAGTTAATGCCACTTGGCTCAAGAAAAAGACTTGTAAGAGGCTTTAATGTCATGTTGGAGGAATATTCCAACAAGATGCCTTTTTGAAAGAAAATAGAAGAATTTATAAATCAATTAAATTGATTTACATGTGCAAGTTGCAAAATCTAGAGGATTTGATGGATTAGAGTTATAGTTAATTAGGATTTAATTAACTTAGGTGGAGATTAGTTGATTTGACATTTGATTTAGATATTTAGATATTTAGATTTATTTAAATCAAAATGAGAGGAATTTGAGATATTAGATTTAATTAAATAAAGTTTGATTTATTCAATTAAAGGAGATGACATTAGAATTTAAATCAAATAAAGGTTATTTTATTCAATTTAAAGGAGATGACTTTATTAAATAAAATGATTTATTTAAAAAGAGGAATGTTAGGATTTAATTAAATAAAATTGATTTATTTAATCAAAGAGGAATATTAAGATTAATTAAATAAAATGATTTATTTAATTAAAAGAAGATGATGATTTAATCAAATAAAGATTTATTTAATTAAAAGAGGAAATTTGATGAATTAATTAAATAAGCTTTATTCAATTAATTGGTTAGTAAAGAGGTCATTTAGGGAGGAATGGTGTTAGTGAATCAGGATTGAGTGCACGATATCAATCATGCTATTTTCCATGTCTACACTAGTACTAGTGACAAAGCCAACAAGAGGAATCCACATATGTACTAATTTTTGAGACTTGAACAAGGCATGTCCAAAAGATTACTTCCCCTTACCAAATATCGACATCTTAGTGAACTTAACGATAGGTTACGAGATGCTATCCCTCATGGTTGGTTTCTCGGGATACAATCAAATTAAGATAGCCCCTGAAGATCAACACAAGACAACTTTCACATGTCCTTGGGGAACATATTGCTGGAACATCATGCCTTTTGGATTGAAAAATGTCAGAGCAACATATCAACACACCATGACCACGATCTTTCATGACCTCATGCACACTCTCATGGAAGATTATGTAGATTCAACCTATTGGCCAAGTCATTAACAAGAGGTGATCATTTGCAAGTGTTAGACAATATTTTCAAAACACTATAAGAATATAAAGTATGGATGAATCCAAAGAAACGTGTATTTAGGGTAACATCGAGAAAGCTCCTAGGGTACATTGTTTTCAGAAGAGGTATTGAAGTCGACCTTGCCAAAGTAAAATCTATCATATACATGCCACCACCAACCAACATAAGTCAACTATGAACACTAAAAGGAAGACTCCAATTTCCATCCAAAGATTCATCGTGCAACTAGCAGACAAATGTCAACCATTCCAACACTTATTAAGAAAAGGAGTACCATTTATGTGGATAAACAAGTGTCAAGAAGCTTTTCAATAGATAAAAGATTACCTATTAAGACCACTAGTCCTAATGCCACCTATTGATGGAAGACATCTCATACTCTACATATCAGCAACAAAATCAACACTGGGGGCATTACTTGCACAAAATGATGATGAAGGGAGAGAAAGAACAATTTACTATATCAACCACACACTTGTGGGATATGAGCTCAACTACAGTCCTATTGAATGTGTTTACCTTGCGGTGGTTTTCACCACTCAAAGACTAAGGCATTACATGTTGAACCATTAAACGAAGCTCGTTGCCAAAATAGATCCCTTAAAATATCTTCTTAGCAAAGCAGCTTTGACAAGTCGGTAGAGTGTTTATCCATTTGTAACAAAATCATTTTATTGTTGTGGTGGCATAATGAGACCATTCCCACTACTAATTGAAAGTTTATCAAATTCAGGGCATGTCACAATTCATATATGAGGTTGTTTCTCTCCAAATATTAATTATAAGTAATAATGGAGTTGAATGAAGGCAGCGATATCCACAAGTTTGATATTTTCAAAGGGTGTTAGAAGTTGAATATAAAAATTATGTTATAGTTTATTTTACATAATTAGGTTTGTTAATTGGTTTCACCCACATGCCTACAATACCAATATATAAATTGTTAGATTTAATTATACAAATACCTCTCATAATATATCTTGTGTATAAAAATATATTTTCAACATTCACATATATTTATCAATTTAAAAGTATAAATAGTTGAAAAAGTATTTTAAAGTCATGTTAACTCTTTATAAGGATGGTTTTCTTCTAAATATTTATTATCATACTAGTTTCTATATTCCATGGGTAAAAGCTTCTTAGATGTTCACATGTAGAGAAAACCAAAAACTTATAATAAAGTACCTATCAATATCAAGAATATATAAAATTTAGAAAATCATTTTCTCTTAATTATTTTAATATAATCTATTTTGTTGTTTTCACAATAAACTATCCTTAATTAGTCAATACACATCTTCCAAAATAAATAAATATATGTTAAAAAACACAAATTAATTTGTCAATTTTTAAAAAATATTAAATCACTTATTGAATTAATCAAAATCAAAATCTTAAATTTGATAGTGGATAGTTCCATTATTATAAACAAACTATGTACCAAATTTGAATGCATAGTATAATAAAAAATATTAAAATCATTTAAAACAGAAAGAATGAGTCAATATCACATTCAAGTGGAACTTAAAAATAAAAACTTTCTCACATGAAGTGTTAAATGTCACTTTTAAGTCAAACTTATTTTATTTATTAATTCTGCCCATTGATGATGTCACTGTATTTTGAACTTCCATGTACTAAACTTTCAAAACGATTTGTTTAATTTTATGCTTGTTTTTAAAAAAAATACGTTTGTAGTTTTTTGAGTTCTAAAAATCAAACAAATTTTGTTACATATTTTAAAGATGTTTTCCCTGAATTTTTAAGGATTTATATTTTATAAGACGTTTACAAGGAATGCTTTTTCTATATTAGCTAATTAATGTTTGTTTTTAGGTGAGTTATAATTTAGATATAATGTATTTATGAATAATTATGATTGTAGAGAAGATAAATACTTATAGTACGTTTTGATTTTTTTTTTGGAACTTCATCGTTTATCAAGATCAATGTCTATAATCAAGTTTTGAATCTATATATTTTTTCAAACTTCAATATCTGTGACAATTTTATTAGGTCGAACATTTATAGTTTATTTTTAATGTAAGTGTTTCTAAAATTTTAATAATTCTTAATAAGTCCATCTCCAATATTTATAGTGAGTATATGGTCATGTCTTGCTAAAAAGAACATGATCTACGTTTTAAACTTTATTATTTTTAAATAATGAACTATGAAATGGGATTTGAAACAATGATTCAAAAACATCTACATTATTTATTTAAAAATATCCACACACTTATTTATATTAATTGTAAAAAAATATTACTACTAAAAATAAAATCATTGAATCAACTAAACTAAACGGCATCCCCAAATTCACCACCAGCAATTCACCTCCAACAATTCACCGTCGACAATTCACCATGGGATTCACTGCCATGACAAATTCACCTCAAGGAAAATTCACCACCAGCAATTCACCGCCATAGAAAATTAATCACAAAATTTTAATGCGATGAATTTTCGGTGGCAGTGAATTGCTGATGATGAATTTTCCTTCAGATGAATTTTTTCGCAATAAATTGCTGGTGATGAATTTTCCTTAAAATGAATCTGTCATGACGCGCATTTTCCTAAAACCAAACTAAACTTATATAACAAATACATTTAGAAAAAGAAAATAGATGAAATTACTGTCACATCGTGACCTCAATTTCTTCTATAATTCTGTGATTGATTTGATGTGATGAAAGAAGCCATTTTCTTTTAAAATCTTATTACAGGCCTATTTTATTTGTTAGTAGGAATATGTCTTTGTTTATGGGTAAAATATTGATAAGACAGTTTGTTTACAGACAGCTAATTCATTCTTTCTTTTTTATTATTATATTTAGAATATACAATTACAGGAAATGAAAGCAACAGCTAATATATAGATATATAGGTAGAAATGAAAAGAACAGTTATTAAAATATAGAGAAGAGGAATTGTATAGTCCATAAGTGGACAAGTGAATGGATAATGAGAGACATAGTGCTCTCTTATGAGTTGGCAAATGGAGAATGAGCTTCAAACATAGAATCCCTTTGTAATGTAAAAAACAATAGACTTGACCAAATTAATCATCTAAATGCAAATATAATGCATTTAAACTTCACATTTTGTGAATGCATATTATGAAATGCATTTAAAAGAGTTTTAATTGCATGCCAAAGAGAAGTCCCTGCCAAAGGATATGGAGAAACATTTAAAAACAAATAATATAATATTATAATACAAATATGGACGCTACAAATTAACAAATTATTATTATTATTATTAATATAACAAATACATGGAGGCTACAAAATATAAATATTAATATTATATTATTGTTATTATTATATCAATATTAATATTATTGATATATAAATTATTAATATTAATATTATATTATTATATTATTGTTATTATTATATTAATATTAATATTATATTATATAGATTCAATATTATGTAATAAGGATATATAATATTTATATTTATATTATATATAGAAAATATTAGATTAGGATTAAATATATTAGTAATATAAATAATATATAATATTATATATTTTATTTAAATCTAAGTATCGTATTTTATTATAAATATATTTATTAATTATAATATTTTAATATATTTATAATATAGTATATTTAACCTTAATTTTTTATATTATATATTTATTGAATATTAATAATATATAAATATATTTATTAATTATATAAATGTATATTAATAACATATCATATTTTATATTTAATTATTATATAATAACTAATATATGTATATTATATCACTATTCCACTTACATATGATGTTTTGATTATATGAGAAAAATAGGTTTTGAAGGGACTTGAAACCCTTTACAACTATAGGCACAAAATGCCGCTCAAAAGATACAACACTAGACTGTCAACAACATCCAAACACCCAACCACAAAAGATACAAACAACTGCTCCAAAGATAAACAAAGAATACCAGCAACCAAACAGTTTCAAGCCATAGTGGGAAAAACAGAGCTAAACCACATGTGTAGCCTTCCGACCACCATAAAAAAATTTAACAAGGGACTGAGAGGAATGATTATGCTCAGGGAGACCTCTCTTCCTTCTTTGCACAACCATCCAAGAAAGATTATCCTCTGAAGGAATAAAGCAAGGGGAAGTCGGAGGACAAGCCACTAAAGGCAAAAGAGGAAAAGAACTAGGAGTGTCACTCCCACAATCAACAACATCAGCAGGAGCAACAAAAAAACTAGCAATCCCATTAACAATAACAAACTTATCAGTAGTAACAACAACAACCCCATCAGCCGCAACAACAGCTATGGGAAAAACAGCCACATTAGTAGCAACTATAGACGAACCAACAGCTACAATAGACCCACCAATACCAACAACAACTATAGGAGACCCAAGAACAACAACAACAACAACAAAAGGTTGTTGCGAACCATCAATAAAAGAAGCTATGACATTAGGGACCAAGTCATCATCCCCAACATCATGACAAGATTCACCCACAATAAGAATCTCACAAAGAGTGCATCTTTCCACCAAGTAGCATGGCTCCAATGAGATTTTTGACAATCAACAACCAAATGACCTGTAGAAAAACACTTCCTGCAACGGAAAGGAAGACCCTCATAATAAAGAATTTGAGACCATGGCCTAGTCCCCACCATCGAAATAACCTCCCTAGGTAAAGATTTTGAGGTATCAACGTCCATAAGAATGCGGGCGAAAGTAGGATGATCATAAACAAGAGAAGACGAATCAGCCATAACAAACCTACCAATAGCATCCCCAATAGACTTTGTAGACATCTAAATTTGACCACTTCCACATGGTCAAAATCATCTACTCTATTCATCTATTTCATTAATAGTGATTAAATAATTTATTTAATCATTATTTCATTTTCTGCCTAAGGTTCTTAAAGTATGTAATTGAATAATTAAATACTTTACCTTACAACTTTTCTTCTCTAAATTAAATAAATAGGACAATTTATTTAATTTAACCTTTTTGATTAAAATCAATTTTTAATTCCTCATTTTCTCTTTCCTTGTCACATTCTCCATAATCCTTTTTTAATCGGGATTAAATTAATTAATCCATGATTAGAATGTGCATCACTTGATTAAGATTAGTGTCACATCCTCCATAATCTCCCACTTGCTTCTAATCTCTCATTAATTATCCTAATATTGTGTTTGCACAACTTTAATCAAAGTCATTAGCCACATTTAGCATACCTTTTTTAGTCAACCTTTCCACTTGCCTTTCTTGGCCTTGACTCTCTTTCCCATGTGAATTTTTAATTCATATTTATTCATCCTAGAATCCTCTCTTCCCCATGTAAATTTTTAATTCACATTTTATCCTTCCAAGGTTTACCCTATCCCCATGCAAGTTTTAGAAGACTTGACTTGTCATTTTACATGTGCCAAGAACTTCTAGAACTTTTGACTTATCACATCATTCACATGTGACAAATCCCCATCTTTTTGGAAACCCTCTCTTATCAATTAGACTCTCTCAAGCATGTGAATTTTTAATTCACATTTATTTCTCCAACTACCTTCCCATTTCTCATGGAGATTTTTGAGAAATTCTAAAATTTCTCAAATATCTTTTTCACTCTCCTTTGGGGACAAAAAATTCATTTTTGAGGAAATCTTCTCATCCCCCAATGTACCTACAAGGTACTTGTCCTTCCTCCACATCATGTACCTCTCTTCCACCTCACTTCCACATCATCTCACCCTAAGCCATCTCACATTCCACATGTCAAGATGTGAGGGTTTGTGAGTCCTCAACTCACCATAGCCCTCCATCTTGGCTTTGTTGGCTTAATCTCAATCGTTGAATTCTCTAGAGAATTCAAATTGTTCTATAAATCCCCCCTCCTTTCTCTCATTTGGAGAAGGAGATTTTTGCTACCAAACTCTTGCCAATTTTTATTTGCAAGCATTTTAGCCATTTGCAAGCATTTTTCATCAATCCACCAAATCCTTTAGCCACTAGCATCTTATCTCATTTTGCACCTTGCATCCATTCACCTCCATAGCCATCCAATGAGCACACAGACTCTCAAAGATCAAGGGCCAACCAAGGAAATCTGTAGCACAAAAGGTATAACAATTTATCTTCTTGTTTTGTTTATCTTTCTTGCATAGATATTCCTTTAGGCTAATCTTGAATAGTATTTCTTGTGTTTTCCTTTTTAATGCATCATTAGTTAATTTTGCATCTTAGAATAGGGTAGAACATTTTAGGGATCATATTTCAGGAACGCCCGGTGGGACCCACAAACGGGTCTCTTTATTTCACGTTTGCTGTTGTTGAAGTTGTTTGCAGGTCCAGGTCGTAGAGGGGAAAACTTGCCCTCTCGTGTGCTACAGAGGGGTAGATTTTCTCTCCTATTCCAAATTTTTTGCAAAGGGGCGGACTTGCCCTCCCGTTCCAACTTTTTTGACAGTTTTTCTGCAGAGGGGCATATTTGCCCTCCTGTTCCAACTTTTCTAAGAGTTTTTCTACAAAGGGGTAGACTTGCCTTCCTATTCCAACTTTTTTGACAATTTTTCTACAGAAGGACGGATTTTCCCTCTTGTTCCAACTTTTCTGACAATTTTTCTGCAGAGGGGCGGATTTGCCCTCCTGTTCCAACTTTTTAGACAATTTTCTGCAGAAGGGCGGACCTGCCCTGTTGTTTCAACATTCTTCACTGCAGAGAGGTGAATTTGCCCTGTCGTTCCAACATTTTTCACTGCAGAGGGGAGGATTTTCCCTAAACAACACGTTTTTGAAGGTAAAAACAGGCATTTCAGCTTCATTTTTGGCTCAATTTTTTGTTATTTTAAAATTCTAACCCCCTAAGCTTGTTTGTTTGTGGGTGTAGTTGAATTTCTTACTAATACTTTGCAACATTTTGTGGTTATTCACAAAAGACGAAGGATAAAACAACTAACATTTGTTTACAGGGCCATTAATTTACTCAGATTTTAAGAGTCTTTTATTGTTGTTTTTATCTAGGCACATAGTTTAATTAGGAGGAAGTAATACTTACTATGTGGTGTGCCTATTTTGTGTTACCCAAAGGGGGCATTAGTTTGTTTTCACCTTCCCCTTGCACTTTGTATGAGCCTGGGGAATAGTTGGAAATGATTAGTGCCTTATTTTTAGAGGGACCTGCTTGGGGATTTCATCACCCCAAGGGACGATCTCGACCACGCATACCGGTGGGGTATAAAAAAGGGGGAGAGACAAAGTTGTACCCCAATCTAGTCATGTCGTGTCTGGTGGAGCATCGAAGCTAGGGTGATACCTAGATAGATGTGAAGAGTTGGTCTGAGCCCTTCAGTATCTCATTGGGGTTCCCAACTCACGCTTGTGACGGGCTGGTGTTCACGATTGTACCTCATATACTGAAAGTATATTGAAGACTCCTTAGAAACCTTGTGCATCCTAGATTAAGACCTTTGTTGGCCATACCCCTTAACACTAATCATAGGATTGTGCTTGCTTAAAGTGTCTTTCTGTGAGAAACCAATAAATCTTGATAAGTCAGCTTCATTGAGTCATTTCAAGTCCTTGCTATAAACCAAGTCCCTGTTTTTCTGCAAAGGGGTGGATTTGCCCCTTGGTCCACTATTTTTTTGCAGAGGGGCAAATTTTCCCCCTTGGTCCACTATTTTCCTACAGAGGGGCGGATTTGCCCCCCTGGTCTACTATTTTTTTGCAGAGGGGCGGATTTTCCCTCTTGGTCCACTATTTTTCTGCAGAGGGGCGGATTTTCCCTCCTGGTCCACTATTTTTTTGCAGAGGGGTAGATTTCCCTCCTGATCCACTATTTTGATTGTAGAAGGGTAGATACGCCCTCCTGAACAGACAAATTCACCACGTTTGACCATTTCAAGCCTCCATTTAACCACCCTGAGTCTCCATTTGACCGTTTGATCATCCCAAACATCCATTTAACCAATCAAAACATTCATTTGACCATTTTGGGCCTTGATTTAACCTTTTTAAACATCCATTTATCACGTTCACATTGATCATTTCACAATTTGGGGAACTCATTCTACCATCTTACCATGTGATTTGAAGAGTGGATTTTCTTCCAAAAGGATCACTTCAACAAAACCCGCATCATATAAAAACCATCAAGACATCTTTAATTTTCTTTATTTATCATCTTTCATCAAAAAATCCCTTAAAACTTATTTTAGGAGTTATCTCCCGAATTGACCAAGGCGTTAAGTTTGATCATTATCCTACATATCAATCATTGTCTTCAACCTAATTAATCTATTTCTATCCTGAGGCGGATTTGTGTTGTAAGTCAGCATCATTGGCCCAAATCAATCCCCTTCTATCTCAAGGCAGATTTGGTGTCGTGATCATTGGTTTAGCCAGTTTAATCCGATCAACCAACGTTTTAAATCACTTAGGGTGATTTTTCCCGAATTGGATTTTATAATCCCTCCCATCAACAAATCCTAATCCATCATCCAATCCAAAACAAACTTATCCAAATGATCCAAATGATCCAAACAATCCAATCCAATCTATCCAAATCCGATATCATCCAATCAAAATCCCATCATCCAATCAAAATCATCTAATCAAATCCAATCCTTATCCAAATCATCAAATTAATTGATACATCATCCTATCAATCGATCCAACATCCAACCCATTCCTATAATCTTAATCCACTCTGAATCAATCAATCCAAATCATCACCTAGATCATCTTTTAGAAGTTGCATCTTAAAATCACTTAGTTGTTTTGCACGTTCATGCCCATTCAGACCCATTCACAAACAAAAAAGAAAATGGCAGACCAACAAACCCAAGTTTCCCAACCAAATGTCCCTCAAGATCCCAATAACATTCCAAACAATCCACACGATCCCCATAATGGCGTCTCATCCCAATCGAACATCGACATCCAAAATATCACACCACCCATTGATGAGAACATGGTCAATCAATCTGAAGTCACCATTGACGAATATCTCAGTAATCTTGTCAATGTCCAAATGATGGATCATCTCCTCAATGAACATGGGGATAAGATCCTTGCTACCCTACTCATGAAGGAAGTCAAACCACCATCAGAATTTGATGCCTCACCATATGTCTTTCCAACATCTACTGATCTGCAAGCCTCACAAATTGTTCCAGGAAATTCCTATGCCCTCGAGAGTGCACCCATGGACAACTAGTACCACCTCGAATTTGGAAATGTCATCATCCATCAACTCCAAAAGTATTCTCATCTTTCTACCACAACATCTACTATTCCACCACTAGATCCTAATGATCCCCATGCTTATGGCATGCCATCATACATCCCATCTGCTCCACCGCTTCCTCCCCCATATCCTAATATTGGGGGCACACCTATACTTACCAATTTGCTACCTCTTGCATTTTGATAGCTCTCCAAATAATCCACACTAATCCACCACACTACTAGCACCACCACAACATATTGCTACCGCTCTAGCTTCATCTAAACCCTTGCATCCACAACACCCACAACACACTATCACTATCCCACAATAAGACATGCTGATCCCTCAGCAACACACTACCATTCCTACAAAGCCATAACATCAAGTGGTACAGACTACCTCGCAGCCACAACAACCACCGCATGCCCTTTCGTGGCCATCCCCCAACAACAACATATCACATCTTACCCACCTCACCAACAACAGCCACAACAACGACCTCCACAGTAGCATGTGCATATCCTTACACAAACACACCATAATCCGCTTACCAAGTACCTCTATCATCCCTCTAGCACATAAACTGTTCCATCTCACCTCAATACAAATCCTCACCAAAATGCTCAAAACCAAACACAAACTCAATTACTACCTTACACCAATCCTTCACAGCCACATAATCATCCCCACCAACAACCATCAAACCCGTCCTCATATACCACGCAACAACCCAATATTGCGCAACAATACCAACCTTATCCATCCTACCTTCAACAAAAACAAACCTATCAGCAGGGCACACTTTCCATCCCTTATTACCAACAACCATCATCACATCAACAAAGAGACCCTACCTCCATGTATTAGCAAACTGCTACACAACAACAAGACCCGTCCTCCGCTTCCTACTATCAACAACAATCGCCTTACCACGAAGTGGCTCCCACTCATCACAATCAATCATCCAACTATCAATCCACTTATAATCAGCAAACACACTCGTATCCGACTCAACCCATCTATGATCCGACAGTGGTAGGGCCATCCTCATCATATCCATAATACTATCCATACAATCAATCCACTCTAACTCCCACAACTCCTGTCAATAAGAACTTGGAAGAAGTAAAAGCAACATTAAAGGATCTACAAGTTGGAACGGGTAAACAAACATTCAAGTTTGAGGACATATGTCCTTATCCTTTTGATCCCTCCATCTCCTTGGTTCCTTTTCCCAAGCATTTTGAGATAGCGAAATTCGATAAATACAAAGGACCCAGGGACCCTAGAGCCCACCTTCAAGAATTTTATGCCCATTTCCAAGAGGTCATGCATAACGATAATTATCTTATCTGACTTTTTCCTAAAAGTCTATAAGGAGTTGCCCTTAATTGGTTTATGGGCCTTGAAAAAGGATCTATCAAAACCTTTGCACAATTATCTGAAAAATTTGTCTCCCACTTCTCTTTCAATCTAGAGAAGGATATTGACACACTTGATCTCCTGAAAGAAAAAAAACGTGATGGAGAGACCTTTGCAAGCTACTTGCAAAGATGGCATGCCTTGGCCAGCAGGATGAAATTCCCACCATCAAAAAAAGACATGGTCACGTTATTTATCAAAAATTGCCACCTAGACATGACTCATAACTTCCAACTCCATTGTATCACCACCTTTCTGGCACTTGTGGAGAAGGGTCCCATCTTGGAACGAGCCCTTGTTGCAAAAGGGAAAGTCAATTTTTTTAATTCTAATAAAGAGAAGTCCTTTGGGGATAAACCTCGTTATTGGAATAGAAATAAAAATGTTGTCAATGACAGTATCACTAACACCAAACATGTTCAGGTGGCCACCACCACACAAAAATACCCTCCTCAGCAACGACTGTCAGTCTAGAACGCCATATCCGTCCCCCAAGGGACACCACGACAACAATCCAACCAAAATAACCAAGGGGGGACTAAGTGACAGTTCACTCCATTAGGAGAACCCCTTAGTGTGGTGTTTAATAAGCTTCTTCAAGATAATTATCCCATCACGTATCCTATCACCAAACCTCTTGATACGTCTAAACCCAAACCTGCTTGGTTTAAAGACAATGAATATTGTGAATTTCACAAGATTAAGGGACATACCATATATATATGTCAAGGCCTAAAAACTTACATTCAAGGCCTCATCGATCGAGGTGAAATCCATGTAGATTCTATCACATCATCTTCGTCCAATGCTCAACTCTAGATATACCAAAACACTTTTCCTAACCACAATTAGGGTCCTAGTACTTCCAAATCTAATCCTAGATCTAACAACAATAACAATCAAAATAAGAACACCAATAACATCAGCTATAAAATTGTGCCATACAATTACCAAGGTGTGGTCTCATATGTAGAACAAGTGGAGCCACATGTATCCATAAAACATGTCAAAGCAAAAGATCAGCAATGTGTTGTTACCACTCGACAAACCTGCATCACAGTCCCAGTGGCTCCTCCATATACCCAACGACCATCCGTCAGTTCACAATATAATATCCTCGACCACCTAGGAAAAATTGCAGCCCAAATATTCATCCCGGATCTTCTTAAGTCATCTCCCGTGCATCAAGACATCTTGAATAAGACTTTTCAAAGCACACAAGTGCTTGATGATATTGACCCCACCCAATTCCAAGCATTGGTAGGAAATCTCTCATAAACCTATCAGTTAGCCTTTAGCCAAAAAGACATGCCGTGTCTTGATTCAAGCCACAACCGCCCCCTCCATCTTGAGGTTGGTGTAAATTTTGAAAAACTAAAAAGGGTACTGGTAGATAATGGTTCGTCCCTAAATATTTGCACATTAAAATTCATACAATAGGTTGGATACACCCAGGCTGACTTAAGTAGTCAAGTTATCACCATCAAGGCATATGATAACGCAGAGTGGGATTCTAAAGGAATTATTTGCCTCCCTATTCAAGAGGGCCCCATTGTCTAGTACACTATGTGTCATGTTCTAGACCTTGACCTTCCATACAAAATCCTTCTTGGTCATCCATGGATTCATTCTATGCAAGCCGTCCCATCCACCTATCATCAATGTTTAAAGTTCCCATTTCAAGGAATGGAAGTTACCATACAAGTTGATCCCCAACCTTTTGAATATTGTCGTGCCTTAGAAGCTTCCTTTTCACATTCACATTACTGCCCAGGAGTCGAAATGGGGGCATCCCAAACATCTGATTCTCATCCATCCACCAATACACTAAACACCTCATCCACACCATCACCCACACTTGCTTTCACCATCACCAAGGTCCAGATCATAGATAAGGGATGTGGCAAATATGAAATGCATACCACACTAAATGTGGCAACCATGCCACCCTCGCCCTGTACATATGGACAACCAACTCTGCCAGTACCAAAAGTAGAAGAAAAAACACTTACGCTCACCTCCAAAAACATGGGTTCGACAACGTTCAATGATCTAGGATCCCTTCAGGATCAAATGGAAGCTGATATCAACCAATGGGTTTATCGAGAGGAACCTAAGCCACCACATCCCCTTATAGAATAATTTCAAGAAATTTATCCACGTGCCTCCAAGTTCATTGAAAAGTGTCGTTACCAAGGTAGAGGCCTTGGTGTGGAAGAACAAGGAAAACACTAGCCCATTGAAGCAACTAACATCTGATCAAGAAATTTGGGCTTGGGTTATGATACTAAATAGAAGGGTCCTATGACATCCTCTAGCACTTCTAACAATGTTAGTGTTGATGACGGTTCCCTCGAAGACATACCAAAAGAAGAGTCCATCATACATGCATACAATGATTTGAATCATGTTGACCTCCTTGCCATGTTTGAATGCTTGTCTGTTTGCACCATAACCTTACCCCTCAAACATCCTGAACTTATAGATCATGACCTACAAGGTAGCGCACCTATCGACACATTTTCCTCAGAGGATACCTACGTACATCTCATGTGATTGGGGGAAGATGAATGCCCTAACCGCAAAAGCAAAAAGAAACAAAAACAAAATAGGTCATCAAGTGAAAACCTCACTGAGGCACTTTTTGACTGGGAAAAAGTAAAAACAAAGGGTGTATCCCACAGTGAAAACCTCAATACAACACTGGAAGATGGGGACATTCATCTTCCCCTTGTGGGAACACAAATACCTGAGCAGTGTTCTATTCTCATTGAAGAGACGCAGGAGGTAAATTTGGGGACAGAAGAAAATCCAAGGATCACTTATGTAGCAAAATCTTTATCAGAAGAAGAGTATTTTACTATTATCCAAATTCTCAGAGAAGGGGTTATCAATTTCGCATGGGCTTATTTAGATATGCTCGACCTAGATCCTGATCTTGTTGTACACCATTTGGAGGTCCATCCAGATGCCAAACCTGCCAAGCAAAAACTCTGAAAGATGCACCCGCAGGTAGCACTATTAGTTAAAAAATAATTGGAGAAATTACTAGATGCTGGCTTTATCAGACCCATTGATTATTCCGATTGGATTTCCAATATAGTACCTATTGCTAAACCTAATAGAGACATTAGGATTTGCACAGATTTCTGGGATCTCAACAAAGCCTGTCCAAAAGATGACTTCCCATTGCCCAACATCGACATGTTGGTCGACATTACTATAGGACATGAGATGTTATCCCTTATGGATGCCTTCTCTGGCTACAATCAGATATGAATTGCCCTTGAAGATCAACACAAAACCACTTTTACAACACCTTGGGGTACCTTTTGTTACAGTGTCATGCCCTTTGGCCTCAAAAATGCAGGGGCAACATATCAATAAGAAATGACTGTTATATTCCATGACCTCATCCACATTATCATGGAATATTACGTCAATGAATTGTTGGGAAAGTCTGGAGCCAGAGAAGAGCACCTTGCCATCCTGAAAAAAGATCTTCGAGCGCTTGGAGTAGTACAAGCTAAGACTAAATCCAAAAAAGTGTGTGTTTGGTGTCATGTCAGGGAAATTGTTGGTGTTCATATTCTCTCGGAGGGGCATCGAGGTTGACCCTGCTAAAGTAAAAGCTATCATGGATATGCCTCCACCTAGAAACTTGAAATAGTTAAAGAGCCTTCAAGGAAAGCTACAATCCATCTGTCAGTTTATAGCCCAGCTTGCAGATAAATGTCAGTCATTCACCCACCTTCTAAAGAAAGACACCACCTTCAAATGGAATCAATAGTGTCAGTTAGGTTTTGATATGATCAAAGAATACTTGGCCCACCCACCAATATTGATGCCACCTATCCCTGGAAAACTCCTCTTGCTATACATCTCTGCCACTTCATTTGCACTGAGGGCATTGTTGGCACAACATGACAAATCTTTAAAAGAGCGAGCAATCTATTACATTAGCCGAACACTGGTCGGTTATGAACTTAATTATTCACCAATGGAGAAAGCATGCTTCATTGTGGTCTTTAGTACACAAAAATTGCGTCATTATATGCTTAGCCATCTAGTAAAGTTGATATCAAAAGTTGACCCCCTCAAGTACCTGTTATCTAAGACAACCCTAACTGGCCAAATGGCTAAATGGATCATGCTTCTAAGTGAATTTGATATAGAATATGTGGAAAAAAAGCAATCAAAGGACATGTAATAGCAGATCAGTTGGCAGATGCTCCATTAGTAGATGCCTATCCCACAGAAGCCGAATTTCCAAATGAAGGAGTCTTTGCAGTATCAGAAGCTACCACATGGATACTATACTTTGATGGATCACACACTAATAATGGATCAGGGGCAGGAGTCTTTCTTATCACCCCCCAAGGCGATTACATAACAAAATCATTCAGATTGGCTTTTCCCTATACCAACAACATCGCCGAATATGAAGCCCTTCTCACAGGCCTTAGAATCGTAGTTCAATGGCACATCACTCATCTACAAGTTTTTGGTGACTCCCAGTTAGTTATAAAACAAGTCAATGATGAGTTTCTAACAAAATATGACAAGTTGTTGCCTTACAAATGTATGGTGGATGAATTCAAAAAATATTTCGCCTTCATCCAATTTGAGTAGATCCCAAGACTCTAAAATAAGGCAACAGACGCTATGGCTACCATTGGATCTCTCCTTGACATGCCAAAAGACCACACAAATTGTCAATTCCTAGTTGAACAACTCCTAATCCCAGCGTATGGTATCCCTGAGAGTGACATGGCGTGTGATATTGTAGGTCCTGAATCCCCTTGGTACCATGACATTTACACCTATATTCATGACAACACCCTCCCGCCTGATCTCACAAGAAACCAACGTAAATCATTTATCCAACGCACTGCCCACTACACCATCATCGGTGATACACTTTATCGATGTGGGTATGATGGAACTCTCCTCTATTGTTTAGATGAAACCGAAGCCCGCACGAAATTAATAGAAGTGCATAGCGGTATTTGTGGGGCCCATTCTAATGGTATGACCTTAGCCAAACGGATTCTAAGAGCAGGGTATTACTGGCCTACAATGGAACATGATGCTTGTGAATATGTCAAAAAGTGTCTTCCATGTCAACAACATGCAGATTTGATTCACGCTCTGACACAAGAGCTACAACCTATCATGAAACCTTGGCCGTTTTCACAATGGGGTTTCAACTTGGTTGGCAAGATCTACCCTCGATCCTCTGATGGTCACACTTTTATCATCACAACCATTGAATACTTCACCAAGTGGGTGGAAGCCATACCACTCACTCAAATCACTAGTGTTCAGATCTCTAAATTCACCCTCTACCATATCCTTTGCAGGTATGGTATCCCCTCCACCATCATCACTGATAATGGAAATCCATTCAATAATAGGTGCATGAAGTACCTCTGTGAAACATATCATATCCAGCATCATTGGTCCACCCCCTATTACCCCCAGGGTAATGGACAAGTAGAGGCAACAAACAAAACGTTGATCAAAATCATTAAGAAGATGGTCAATAGCACTGGTCGAGATTGGCACCTCTATATCCATCCTGCTCTTTGGGCCTAGCGTACGTCCATCCGCACCCCCACCGATGCTACTCCATACTCTCTTGTCTATGGCACTGAAGCCATCTTGCCAATCGAAGTCAAAATCCATTCACTTTGAATATCACTCAAGAATCTCATCACTGACGAAGACACCCGAGTGGCACGCCTAGCACAATTGGAATTGCTGGATGAAAAATGGGTCAAGGCTTATGACCATCTACAAGCCTATCAACACTGACTCAAAAGGAGCTACAATAAGAAATTATGCCCTCTCCAATCCAATGTTGGTGATTTGGTCCTTAAAGAGAATCAGTGGAATCAACAAGATCGAGAGAAAAAAGGTAAGTTTGAAGCTAATTGGTTGGGCCCTTATGTCATCACCACAAAGCATGGTTCTGGCGCCTACAGGCTATCTACCCCTGAAGGGGAGCCCTTGGAAGAACCCACCAACATCATGCATATGAAGAAATTCTATACTTAGGTCAGTTGGGGTATCCTTCCTGGTAAAATCTCAAAAAATACAAAAAAAATCAAAAAAGTCAAAAAAATACCAAAAAAAATCAGAAAAATTCAAAAATAGTAAAGAGAAATAATTCATCATATGGTGAAAACCACCCCTGCGTGGCACCTTGGATACGTACGATTGGTGAAAACCTGGCAATAGGCACCTCTCATATAGGGCTTAATCATTATCTACCTCACATCCTGGTTACTTTATGGTTTATCCATTGGCTCCTCAATCCCCATATCCTCCCATCCGCTTGCATCACCTCGTCGCTTGGTATATTTTTGATTAAGCATTGGATGACTATCATCCGCTATCTAACATCCTAAGCTTGTTATCCTAATCTGAGCTTGTGTCATCTCATTTTTGTGGTTGTCTCCATCTAGGTTCACTCATCATGTTCGTCCCCATCTAGGGCTCATAGTGTCTTTTCTTGAACTACGACGCCTCTGCGCTTGCACATAGGCAAGGCTAATATTTTGATCAGCCCCCGAGGCATTTTGTCCTTCATTGTCCATCCTCATGGTCCACTTTTCAATCTTGTCCATCTTCGGTCTTTCATCCTTTCCGAACTACGTTGCCGCTACGCTTTCACGTAGGCAAGGTTGATCTTTTGATCTACCCTCGGGGCTTATGTTTGTCTTGGTCATCCATCAGTTTCCACCAGTCCATTTTCTGCTCTTTTACCATCGTCTTTTCCTAAACTAAGAGGGCTCTGTGCTTTCACATAGGCAAGGCTGATCTTTGATCAACCCTCGAGCCCCTAGGTCTTTACGTTGTGTCTTGTCCTCTTGTTGTCTTGTTGTCAAGTATGTCCCTAACATCGTTGGTTCTTCACAAACAAGATCTTCTCATGTCAAGAAATTTACCTAATGGCAACCGTCCTGCGTCATCTAGGTCACTTTAGTTTAGTATCCATCATCGGTCTTAACATGATGCATCCTTCCTAACATACCACATCAACCCCATCCACCCTTGAGATCTTATGGCAAAGGACACTTGCAATTGATCGTGACCTTTTGGTACTTTTGGCTTTTGTTTATTATTTGAGCTCCCTCTCTTAACCAGTCAAGATCACCATGATCCATCATATTATGGTGTGTTTTAACTAGTCAACATAGGGGCATCTCTTGACTATTTTATTGTTGCTGTCTGCTGGGATGCTCCATGCAGTACCCACCAGGATTCCTTCTGGATCTTGCTTTATGTGGGGGCATCCCTTTGTGCTTGTGGTTATTCCAATACCTGGCCCGACCAAAGTCATCACGACTTTGGGGTATTGGGATAGCCTTCTTTTTTGTTATGTTTGTTTTATGCATTAGACACTAATCCGTCTTGGTTTACATACCCTGACGCTCAATGTCTTATGCTATAGGAAAAATCAATGCTCTAAAGGATGGAAAATTGTATTCATGTTGCATTTCATCTCATTGCATATCCACCCTTCATCCATCCTTGCTCCTACATCTATGACTCCTGATTTTGGTTGTGCAAACTTTCATTCCTTCTTACCGACTTTTCTTCTCAGGATCCTTACGGTTCTTGACAGGTACCGTGCCCCACACACCATACACCTATCACCTACCCATTGATACTTATGTTTACATTATATTTAGTGTTTCAGTTCATCATTTATCCATAATACATCAATTCATTTAGGTTCATTTATCCATATTGCATCAATTCATTTGGGTTCATTTATCCATATTACATAAGGTTCATTCATCCATACATTTCCATATATTTTCATACTCACCTATGCATCACCATTTGCAAATACATTGTTAGGCCCATATTAATTAAATCATATACACAATTGCATTACCATTCATAAATGATCAACATCATCCATAATCACATCATCCATACACGCATAAATAAATCATTGAAATCATGCATAGTCACATCATCCATATCAACACAAATCATCATATACATGTGCATAACATACATCATCTACCATACAAACATCAATATATAACCGTATGCATAACATAAATCATCTGTCACAAAAATGTTCGACATAATGTCAATGGGGACCATCACATATCATCATCAAAATAATACAATGTTCATATCCAAAATATAGTCACATCATAATCACGTACATATCATCCTCAAATAAGGAGCATAAGCTAAGAATATGTGCTACACCTCCATCCAGTACTTGTCAAAGCACCTGTATCCTGTCACCTATCCTTTTCCTACCCTGAGCTACCCACGTCTGACCTCTGAGGAGACTCAGGCACCGGTCCCTTGTATGTTAGAGTCCCCTGCGACTCACGCATAGGGTCCCAAATTGAGAGGGATTCGGCTGAAAATCACTATACCCTCTAGTTCGTGTCCCTAAAGACTGGGATGATATCGACATCTATGGTACTTGCTTAATATACCACATTGTATGCTGCATTGGATCTGGTACTGCTTGCTCATACACACATCTCCAATAGGTCACCTCTTGTATATACTCATCCCTCTGTCTAGCCTAGAACCTAGCGGCATTCCGCTCATGCCTGTATCTATCCCGCTCTCTACTGACGGCTCGCTGCTCCTGCTCCCATGCCTCCTGCACCGCTGTTAGCAATCATACCTGATTTGTGGTCCTCTCCCTCTCTGCCTGTAGAATCTATAGCTCTGCCTGCAAACCTTGTACGACTAACTTTGTATCATCACCCTACACTCTCTGTAACTATCTCTATGCTATATCCCTCTCTACACTCTCTGCCCGAGCCACTGTTGCGTCTCTCCGAAACTGTAGGATCTAGACCTATCTTAGTGTGTCATCTCTCTCCTCCTGTCTCATCTGGACCTATCTTGGTGCATCATCCCTCTCCCCTGTATCACCTGCACCTGTCTCTATGTACTATCTCTCTCCTCTTGGAGAGCCTGTACACCTCCATACGCTGTATCCCTCTCTCTTCGCATTGTCTCTAGCTCAGCCTTTGCTGACTCAGCCCTCACTCTGATTTCCTCTAAGGATACCTCTATAGTAGATACCCTCTCTTGCAAATCTGTCCTCTCCCCAGTAGTCCTACCATCTGTACTCTCAATGTCTCCATCTCCCTCTCGGCTTGCTAAAAACACTCCACTGAGACATGCTCTCCTCCCCCTACTAGCTCTAGCTAACCCCGCATCTGTGCTACTATCATCGCTGCCTCTAACCTGTCCTGATCCCAAGTCATTTGAGCCAACTCACCCCATAATCTCTCCATCTC